>BSBN01000334.1:8862500-9300000 GCA_027924645.1 Cunninghamia lanceolata | reverse complement strand
CCAAATAATGATGAAATGATTCAAACACAATGATAATGTCACCTTGGAGGTGAAGCCCATGGGAGGATGAATATTCTTCAACTCATAAGGATGTTGATGATGATTCTAAATCTGTAACAAACACAATACTAACACAAGTCTACAACAATAACACAATGAATGCCTTGAATGCTCCTTTCATCAATATCATAACCTTGCTATTATCAACTTGTTACAAAATAAATTCAAACACTTATTTATATATTCTATCCCATTAAACTTTCACAAATTAATTGAAAGAGCTGACAATGACCTATTTAAGAGTCCTATGCCGACATCCTCAAAATTTTATCCCGACCAATCAGGGTGGACATGGACATGGGTACCCAAGTCCCAAGATACCTTTTTGGTCAAGACCTAAGAATTAAATGGGCCCGTAGTTCCCATTTGACATGGGTTTCAGGGGATTTCTGCTCGGGATGAATATTTTGCTTGTAGAGTGTAAACATGGGGACCTAGGTGCTAAACTAGAAGGTAAAAAGGCATGTGTCCACTTTTTACTCCATAACAATGAGGAAGATGTGCATAAATACATCTTTCAAATTCTATATTAGACACTTTGAGGTCTTGTTCATTATATGTGGATTGAGTAATGCACTAGATAGTTTCCAATCCATTATGAATCCAGTAGTTAATAGTCAATTGATAAACTTTGTTTTGATATCTTTTGATGATGTTTCAATGTGCATGGAAGGATAATATTAGACACCAAGATTTGATTTTTGGAATTCTAGAGGAACAATATCTATTTACAAGGGAATCTACATGTGAATTTGGGGTCACAAACCTTTCATTATTGAGCCCTATCATTAGTGCTCAAGGTTTGCAATGGTATATGACATAGGAAAGCATTGATCAACTTGATAAGGTAATCAACTCATCATTTATTTGCAATTTAAAATTTCTCAAAACCATTGTTGTAGAATGTGATGCCTCAAGGGAGGGCTTTGGAGTTTTTATAATGAAAAAGCCCCCCCCATAGAAATTGAGACTATGAAGTTCAAATATTTAGAAAGTGGTTTCTCTATGTATGATGAGGAGATATTTGCAATCATGCAACTTTGGTAAATTAAAATAGTATTTTATTTGTGGTAGATGTATGGTTGAGATAGATTACAACAACTTGAAGTTATTCTTGGATTGACTTGACTTGTATGATCAACAATATAAATTGGTAAGTAATCTCCAAGCATATGACTTATACATATATTGATGCACCTTCTAATATTTCTATACTCAGCTCCACTTCTACTATTTATGTTTATTGGGAGTTTTCTATTATGTTTAGATATGTTAAGAATACCTTTTCTACTAACATCCTAGATAGAAGTGCAGAAGATGATTTTTTTTTGAATTAGATGGTCTCATCCTATGCAAAAATAGAATATTCCTAGTCCTTAAATCTAAAGTTGAGAAGATGTTCAGAGTGTTACATGATGCATCGGTAGCTAGATAATTAGGATCCTACAAGGCTTGTAAGTAGATAAGATGAAGATTACTATGGGATTTCTTTAAGGGTGATATTTTCAACCATATAAATGAGTACACTACCTAGCATAAAAATAAACTAGAGAATGCCTTTCATATGTATTTAATAAAACCATTACTCACTCTTAAACAAAAATGGGAAAGTGTGACTATAGAATTCATCACAAGTCTTTCAACAATAAATAGTAAGGATTGCATTTGTGTTGTAGTGGATAGGATAATCATGTACACTTATTTTACATCCTTTCATAATTAAAATAATATTATGTGGAAAATTTACATTTTAGAGGGGTGTTTAGGCTACGTGGGGTGCCTAAAAGCATTGTCAATATTAGAGCTAGAAAATTTCTTAATTCCTTTTAATAGTTGCAGAACTCACTCTTAGCACATGTTATCACCAACAAATAGCTAAACAAATAGAAAATGGTGAAGTGGGTTGAAGTATACTAGGGGACTATGCTCTAGACCACAAATTAGCATGGGTTAGGTAGATAAAATTGGGAGAATATTGCTACAAGACCACCCCTTATATGTCCCTTGGTATGTTTCAGTTCATGACAATTTAATTTTATGATGCACTAGATTGCATTTATTTCATGTTCATAGACAATATGTAATGAAACAACTTGCATAAGAGAAGAACATAATAAGAATTATTCTACAATTACTTTATGATAATAATATCCCACTTCAAGGTGGCTAACCCTAATAGTCTTCAATAAGAACACAATAATCAATATGATGATAACAACTAACCTGTACCTCGTATATATGTCATACTTATTTAATGGATTCTACCCAAGATGGCCTAACTACCTACATAAGACTATAGTAATGATTATATACCTTAATTAAGAGTGAAGACCTAACCACAAGCTAACTATTGATAATAATATATACACTCAAAAGAAACAATCAATAGTTTCTTTCCATTTGTAAGAAACTTTCTGGAACCAAATCAACATCAATCGTATGGAGCTTGTTTTCAAAAGAAAACTTTATTGAAGGATGAAGGGTAGATGGGGCTAGCCCCATGGCATGAATCCATGGTCTACCAAGAAGAAGATTATATCTGAGATAATTAGGCAAGACATGGATAAAGGTAGGCAATGCCATATGTCTAGCCTTAACATTTAAGGTGATTGTACTTAGTGATTTTATACCAACATTATGAAAGTCATGAATATTGTGTTTATCTAGTTTGATGACAAACATATCAACATTGATTTTTTGTAACAAGTCCATGCATCAAACATTAAGACCTGATCCATCATCAAGCATAGTGTGTCTTACCCTCATTCTATTAATAATGGCAAATATCATAAGAGGCTCATATTGGTTTTGCACTTCTATGGGAGGTAATTCATGTTGTGTAAACAAGATATCTAATGTTGTCACATGCATACAACTAAACAAAGATGCTACATCATTTGGTCTAACAGAAGGTGGAAAAACTACCTTTTGTAGAGCCTCTTGGAGCATCTCATGGTATGTAGGTGATGGTTGTATTAAATCTCATAAAAAGATCTTAGTTGGAGTATCTTGGAGCTACTTGACAAGATTGTATTCTCTACCAACATGTTTAGAAAGATGAGGAGGTGGGGAAAGAAAAGGTTGAGAAGGTGGAAGAGAAGTAGGCACACCTGGTGCTTGCTTATTTTTCTTGTTATTATGGGTATTGTGTGTGTGAGTAACCTCATGATAACAAAGTTATTTTGACACATTTTAAACACCTTGATTCCTTTGAGTAATTTTCTTTGCAAAGTTGATAATGTAACTAGGAGGTCGAGATGGGTTTGGAACACCTTGAATTGTTATCTTTAGATTCCTCCATATGTGACCTGCACACAAACAAGAAGGAAAACAGGGTGGTTCTATTTAGGACCTCTCCTAAGTCAAGATCCATGAATGGTGTTCCCACCTCCACAATAGAAATGATGAGAGATCAAAGAGTACATTCCCTAGGAGAGCATATACAAATCTGAAGTAGAATGGAATGTTGTAATAAAGCTTGAAGGAAAGAAGTCACCATGAGCATGGAAACCCTAGTTTGCTTGATGCAGTGTCACAAATTAACTCAAGAAGTTGGTGTAGCCCAAAGAAATAGATAGATCTTCACAAGACCTACAAGAAGTGAGTGCAACAATAATAATCCACCATATAGATCTTTAGAGAAGAATAGAGAGCATGTAAGAGAGAGGGAGAGAGTACCAGAGTGCCTAGATTGCTCAGATGTTCAAATGAATAAAATAACTTGGGGTCTGTGCAAGAAGTTGTGTCCACTTATTGGCCAAAAAGTGGAAGTGTTTTCCCTGATTTTCAGAATTTGTCATATTTGACCTAGAAATTTGAAGCACTTAACGGTGGAATCTTGGAAAAAGTCACTAAATATGAAATGTAGTAATCAGAAACTAGTTTCCAAATATGTAATTTTTTTCAATACCCAGATGATAGAAAGTGATTTTGAATAGGTGTTTCTAAAAACCACTGTTTAAAAGTCACTTTTTTTTTACTATACCATGTACGTGTACGTCATCCATATTTTCACCTAAATAATCATATTTTTCAAAATCCTTTTGGGAAAAGATTTGTAACTCACTTAAGCACGTTTTCCATATTTTTTTGTAATTTTTTATTGAATATATTTTTTTTCATTAATTTTTTATTGGCCATTTTTGGTCTTTTAAAAAATCATCGTGTACGTCACGCATAAGATGACCTAAACTTAACAATTTTTGAACTTTTTTTTTTTGAAAATTGAAAAGAATTGTCTAAAGTACGTTTTCCTACAATTTTTTTTACAAAAAAATATGTTAATAAAAAGTTATTAAAATACTAAAAAACCCTAATAATTCAAGTTTATGGACCTATTTCATCAGAAATTGATTAAAAAATAGAAAAAATAATCCAATTGTAAAAAAAATTACATATTTAGAATCTACACTGTCTCATCTATAATGGGTTTTAATTTCATCAAAATATTCTGCAAAATAGACCTTCAGATATATGCCCAAAGTCACTATTTTGTTGTGACATTGACAGGACCTTCAAGTTGCAGGTCAAAGCTGGTCCAGAGGTCAGGTTCGGGTCCCCAAAGCATTTCCTGAACCGGGTTACAAAGCAAAACCCGAGCTTAAAATTCAAATTTTAAATAACGGGATCCCGTTTCATAAAAGGTTAATATTTTAACCGTTATAAAACGGGATCCCATTTTATAAAGGTTAAAATATTAACCTTTTATGAAACTCAAAATGGGATCCCGTTTCTTGAAAACGGGATCCCGCTTTTGGCTCGGGATTCCGAAGCAAAACGGGATCCTGTTTTTAAAAAGCGGGATCCCATTTTATAAAAAGTGGGATCCCATTTTGGTTAACCCGATTTCGGATTTTTTTCTAACTCCGAAACTTCCACCTTAAGTGGACACAACTTCTTGCATTTATCCCTTGGTTATATATGCATTCCTATTGATTTTCAAGGAATTAAACCAAATGGGACTGACATGAGGAAGAATTAGAGATGTCCTAAGCTGACATGCCATTAATTTAGCTCTGAGTTCAACGAGGGCCTAGGGCACTAGGCGCCCTTGACCTTTGTGCCCCTTAAACTTTGTGATAATTTCAATCAAGTGGGATTAGTCCATTCTAAAGTCATCTTGTGGGTTTTGTACATTGAGATGAAGAATTAATTTTTTTAGGTCCACCTTTGTGCTAAACAAAATTTAAAATGCTAGTGTTCACATTTTACTCCATAATAGATTTGTATGGTAATTTTTGCGCCTCTTCTTTCATATCCCTATTGAGGGCATGTAAGAAAAGGTCTCGTAATTCATGATGATCCATGTTTGGGGCAATTATGGAAGAGTAGATTATGTGTCTTCACCTTGTGATGAAGTGTGCCATTGATTCACTTGATTCTTGTTTCATGGTCACCTAGAATTCACATATCCTTGTTTTCATGTGTTTGTTCATGTCAAAAGCAATGGGAAACTCTTCTATTAATTGTAAGAATGAGTGAATAGAGGCTTTGGGAAGGTGATAGTACCAGTCCAAGGAAATCCCTTCTAACACCTTTAGAAAGATTTTGGCAATGACCACATCCCAAGGGAGTCTCCTCACTGCTATAGTGCAAGCCTTTATATGAGAATTTAGATCTCCTTCTCCCTTGAACTTTGGTAATCGAAGAAGGGGACATGGTAACATTATGTTTCTTATAATGTGATCAAGTGGCTCTTAAAAGTACTCAAGGTACATTCCTAGAAAAGCACTTTGCGATTGTGGGGTTGATAACATTAGCCCCATAGCTGGATTTTGATATCCAAGTGTTGTAGTGTAATTAGTTTGTGTTTGTATAACTTGATTCCCATTTTGGAAAATGTCATTACTCCCATTTCACAAGTAGAAGTTCATTTAGGGTGGATTATAGGTTGCCCCCTAGTCTTGCTCTACTTTATTGTTGTCCTAAGACTTTACTCTCTTGTCTTGAATAGATAATTTCTCTTTGAGAGTCCTAATTCTTTGAATTAGCATTGGAATAAGGTCTATAGGCATTGCACATCTTTGTGTTTTTCATTTCTCATAGCTTCACCTCTTATGGTTTCTATTTGTTCTCATTGTTCCACTCAAAGAGCAACTCGTAAAGCCTCTTGAGCATCCTTGGCTTCTTGTAAATGTCTCTCCAAGCATCTTACCTCATCATCTAGATGAGTATTTTGATTACTTGTAGAAGGTTGGTCTACTTGATGAATCTCCAATCTCACTTACACCCTTCATCCGCTAGGTTGAATTGTTACTTTTTTTCCCCATGTAGGGTTGTTGAATGTTAATGAACACCTAGGTTCTCTTTTGTCACCTTCATAACCTAAGGCTTTTAATTGTAGCAATTTGAGATGGGTGATATTGGATTAGGAGGCATGTACCTATAAAAAGAGGGAGTTTTCAGGGTCCCTTGAATAGAGATTCCCTAGGTGTAGTTATTGTTCCAACATAAGTGGGGGTACCATAAACACCTTAGAATAAATGGAAAGAACAAAGTGAAATATAGAAAAGAAGATGAATGGAATGACCGTGAAAATGGAAATTAAAGTAGAAGTGATTGCGATAGGAAATGTGAAAATGGTGTGTGAAGTGAAATTTTGATCAGAAGTGATGATGAATGATTTTTCAAAGTTAAAACATAATTAAGTCATCCTACAAGGATTTTCTCTTCATGTCATGTTCACCAAAATATGTAATCTTAAAAATGTGACATAGACACAATCATGGATGATTCAGCTTGGACACAACACATACACCCTCTCCTTGCTTTTGGCGACCTCCAAGTCACTCTCACTCTCATGGGAAAAGCCAATAGAGTGGAGGTGAGACCTAGGAGTAGGACCTCACAAAGAGTAGTTGGCCTGATCAAGGGCATGTTGTTGTTTTTCAATTTAACTTGTTCATTCTATGGTGATTGTTGTTGAGATGACTATATCATTTATGCTTCTAGTAGGTTCTAGTCTATCCGTGAATGCTTGTAAGTGTTGTTGAATTTTTTGTTTGTGTTATATCTTGGGTGACCCACAAAGGGTGATATCTAGGAAAAGATAAAAGGTTGTGTATGCTAACTTACATTCTGAAACAGGGATCTAGCATCTAAAATAGGGAGTAGGATGACTTCAAGAATGGTTACTAGGGAGTTTTGGCCATTAATAGGGGGAGAATTTGAGAGGAGGTAAGGTGGGAAGAAACTGAAATATTGGTTTGGTCTGTTAGGTTATCTAGAGGCTTCCTAGGGTTAAGGACCTTTAAAACAAGGTGTCTAAAGATGGAACTACCAAGAAAAGGTAAAAACTAAGCATGTAGGAAAGGGGAAAAATGCAACAAAAGAAGAATCAACAAAGGTGAAAAGAAGAATAGTTAGGAAAATGAAGAATCGACAAGGGAAAAATCGTTGACACATATCTACAAGAAGAGTGCTACTGAGGGGATGTTATTATTCATTCTTTCATGTACATGATTAGGATTAAATGTCATCACAGGGTCCTCATGGGAGCTCATGCATGTTTTTAGTGCTAAAAGTTCCTTTAGATCAATCTTTGTATACGTGTAGTACCTGAAATTTATCTTTGGGTTATAGATTGCTCTGGAAAAATATAGTGCTTCATTGGAAAAATATTTAAAAGCAATTATAGATTTAGATTTTAACCTACGTGTGAAATACAATGGTTAAATGTGATCTATTTGTTCAAATTCCTTAGAATATTACATTGCAATTGTGAATGATAGAGTTCATACTTGTCATAACATTGTAGTTGTTTAATTTCTTGAGTTATCATTTATTAAAGATAAAAGTAAAAGCATCCACATCATTCTTTCTTGCATCATCATAAAATCTTTCAATCTTTATTTTACAAATAGGTAGAACAGGATTATGTATGATCTAGTCTAATTTACCATAAAGGCTTCTTGAACAAATAAGACCATATTCAACACTTAGTTTCCATAGCACAGTCCTAACCCAACTCCCTAGATATTGCAAGTAGTAGATTTTAAGAATCAAGTATCTTTTCAAGAGAGGTAAAGTGATCGTCACCCTACCTATGTTGCATGTGTAAATTTGGCCATCAAAAAACTCTCCTATAATAGAGAAATCAACATTGGCTGAAACCATTATCCTTAAGCAAGGTGTATTGGTTAAGCTAATTCTTGGAAACGTTGACACATAAGCTAGGCTAGTAAATGTAGTAAATATAATATTCAAGTTGCATATAGTTGAACAACAACATATTTTTTAGATTCAATTGAATGATCCTGATGTTTGGAAGGCTTTGTAGAGCATCTTAGCTCTATGTTTTTTTTTGAGTCAAGGAAGATCAGAGTCAATCCACTATAGACAACAACAATTTTTAATCACAAATAGGCAGGAGTATTTTAGCTCTTATCAAGTTTGAAATTGACTTTTGGTCAGCCCATTGCCTTCAAACAATGGAACTAAAAACTATTCAACAACATTTTTTATTGTACTTAGTTACCAAGTGTCACCAATTTTTCCTAAGGGTGGACCTGGGTCTGATAAAGGGGAGCCTAAGGAGGAAATAAGGAAAGGAGTTTCTCCTATTCCCACTTGTCATAACAACACTTCCCTACTAAAGAACATTTTGAAACATCCTCAAGTAAGTATTGTAGAGTAACTCTACATTTTGTTTCAGTTTCCGCAGTGTTGCGATAAAAGATACAGTGGCTTATTCTATTTGTGTCTCTATGTTTTTGTGCATGAGTTATGCCAAGTGTAAAATCCACAACAATGGAACAAGAACCAAGTTTTATGCAGAGGTAGACACATGTTAGCTTGTTTGCTGCGGAGTGTGCCACATATTGGGTAACATCTTTTGTTACATTTTGTTTCAAGCTTGCGAAAGGTGCCATGTGTTGCTAGTGGAAGCAGTCTCAAAAAGTTTCTTTTCTTATTGTATGTTTACGGGTGCTGCCGTGTGTCCTTTTCAATTTTATGCAGATGATGTTGTGTGTCCCTTTTTAGAATTTATATTGATATCAGCATGTATATGGTGGGCCACAATTCAAAGATAGTTTCAATCTTGCGGAGGGTACCACATGGCAACAGCTGAGAAAGGGTTACTTTATTCATAATCTTCTTGTAGTAGAAACATTTTAATTCACAGTTGTAGCAGAACGTGATAAGTGTCATCTTCCAAAGGATCCTTCAAAGGTTTCATTAGTTTCAACTGTGTCATTGGAGGTTGCCACATATCTAGCTTGTTTGCTATGGGTGCCGCCATCTATCCCAGTTTTATTCCCTATGTGGGTAATAAGTTATGAATGCAGTGGGTCCCATTGGTATTGTGTCTTAGTTTGTAAGTGAAGTGGGTTGTGATAGATGTCACAACGGAAGGTGCCTGGGTATAAGAACACAGTTTTCAAATGCTTGGTAGGGTAGGACACGTATCATTTTGGAGACTGCAGAGTGCGATAGGTGGTTGTTTCCTGTGAATTTATTTGAAGGAAAAAGAGTTTCTAAGTATATGCAGATGCTGCCATCTGTCATAATTTCTTTTCAGCCTTAAGTGTGCAGGTGCTGCCATGAGTCTTAGTCTTGATACAATTAGTGTGCCACATAATGTTACGCCCCAACCAATGAGTGTACAGGAAGCATGGCCGTTAGAGATTCAGAAGATCGTAACTGCCATGGACTTTCAGTAATCTTTAGTTCTATTTGGCCTTTGATAATTTGGGTTTTTGCAAGCAATCTTGGGTTAAGTCTATGATTATAAATATATAGAATTTGTAATCGAAAGGACTTTTTACTTTTTGGGAATAAGTTTTAAATTAGAAATCTAATAGAGGATTCAGAGACTTTGTTGTGACTAGTTTATGTTATTTTGCCTTTATTTTGTTATTCTTGATAAGAAAGTGAATATATCTATGTATGTTCTTGTGCCTTTTATGTTGCGGGAAGATTAATAAGAACTATGTTATGTGCCTTGGTTGATATCATTTGTGTCTTTACAAAGTCATCTGGTTATAAGCCTTTGATAATGTTCATTGTATCTGTTTATGTTGATCATGTAGTATCTGCTCTTTAATATAATTGTATCTTGAGAATAGCTTCACTGTGGTTTAATTGAAGGAGTACTTTTACTTAGGTGCATTGCCATAAATTAGATTTGCTTATTGTATCTGTAATCCTATTTATCTCTTTCCCTTTACTCAAAACCTAATTAAAATAGGAAGAGTCAGCTTATTTAAAATTTTGAGGTTGTTTCAAGTAGCAAGTCTCACATTATTGAAACTTCCCATGTTGGTGTTGGAACCTATGTAATTTTATACATCAACAATTTTTGGCATGCTCGGTGGGACCTTTCTTGAAGTTCCTATCAAGATTGTATGAGCTAGAGAGTGACAAGGAGCCAAAGCTGTGGACCTATGACAAAAGCTCAGTCTACTGCTAATCTGGGCATTCTTTTACCACCATTAGTAACTACTCCAAGTAGAAGAGTGAATCAGGTTACAGTAACACAAGGAACAAATATGGGAGCACCTATACCTCTAAGGAACTATGCAAATTGGAACACCAACAATCCTCTCATTCTCCTAGTACCACCAGCCACTTGGGATCCTATTTTAGCCAATGCTTTGAAGGCTCTACCTAAGTTCAATGGAGAAAATTCCAAGACACCTAGGGAACATCTACAAGATGTATCTGATGTATGTGCAGTGCATGTTATTACTGAACAAAATGTGGCAATAGGACTACTAGCAGGTTCTTTCAAAGGAAAGACTTTGGACTGGTATATATCTCTCACTCCAAATACAATATCTACATGGGATTAGCTTGGTGATGCTTTCTTTGCGAGATTTGAAGAGAAAGGTGATAAATCTTCCCTGCTAGAACAATTAATCACTATCAAAAGGGCACCATAAGAAGCCATGACTGATTTTAACTCAAGATTTCAAAAGACCTGGGATAGAATTCCTGCTACAACAAGACCATTATTAGGTATGGCTATTGTGTTCTACCTCAAAGCTTTTAATTTTGATATATCAGTAATGATTCAATCCCTAGGAGGTTAGACACTGCCAGAAGCATATGAGTTGGCTGTCAAGGCTAAAAATAACTTGATAGATGTTGGAAAATTGCCCTCAAGGCCTCCTATGCCCATGTTCCTAGAAATCTCCCTACCTTTACCACAGAAAGATTTGAATCTTATAGTCCCACCTATGTCCATGTATTCATTCCTAGCACCTCAACAACCTACTATGGCAACTACCTCTGCTCAACCATCTAAAATAGATGATGTCAAGAATATTCTAAGGACCTTTTCAAATGAGATAATTAACCTAAAGAGACAACAAAATCCCTATTCAAAGCCTCCTTATCAAGGTTTTCAAGGAAATAGAACCCCTTTTTAGCTAAATCAATATCAAGGCCCTCAAAGGCAAAATAATCCTTAGCCTTCAAACTAGTTGGTTTTAGTCCCTACACCTCTACAAACCGTTCTTCATAATCCCAATAGAGAAATAGTTCCAGGACAAAATAGTTTAGTAGAAGACATAAATGCTTGGTGCTTTCCCTACAACAATGCCCATATGCTTAGAGACTGTCCCAGAGGCAATTTGTAGCAAAAGATAGCATAACATAGAGGGTTAGAAGGACAATTCTTAACATCTAATACTCCACCATATCAGTCCTCTAGTGTCCAGAATGCAATAATGGTTGCCCAGATGCAAGGGATGCCTATATAACAAGAAGAGGAAATAGCTCCTGAACATGCCTTATTTTCATGGATTGAAGAGGAAGATTCAATGTTCTTGAATGAGGCATCCACTTCAAAGAAACCATTGGTGTAGTCAAACTATTATAGCATATCAAAGAGGAGAATGATGGAGCAACTTGAAGTCACAAATAATGAGATTCTTGGAACTCTACCATTTTAAAATCATGACAATCTAGTCTCTAGGCAAGAAGTGCCCCAGCTGGTTCAGAATCAAGTAGCCTTAGGTCAGATGCTAGAAAAGACAAGGTACCCTTATTATCCAAAGACACAAGCATTAGGACCTGTGAACGTGGTAGACCAGTTGAAAAGAACTCCAGCACACGTATCAATTTGGGATATGTTGGCTATTCTTGAGTAGAAGACACTATTACAAGAAGCTCTGCAAGGTCAAGAGGCCTCTAAATACACTAGTGCTAAAGAAGGAGCTACTGATAAAGGGAAAATCCAACATAAAGATACTATACCTCTACAAACAATAGCTCTATTGAACAATGCATCTAAGGTAGGTAAATCTAAACCGGATCCATTTTATCTAACTTTAATAGTTGGGAAAAAATTGCTACATAATGCAATGATAGAATCTGGAGCCAGTACTACAGTAATGCCAAAGAAGATAGCAGATGCTTTAAAGATAAAGCATGAGCCACTTACCAGAGGGGTCATGCAGTTGGATGGGAAGTCTATTCAAACTATAGGAAAAATCAAACAACTTCCATTACAACTATATACTTGTCCCAATATAACTATCAATCAGGATGTGACAGTCATAGATATTCCCCCTCTATTTGGTTTATTCTTGTCCAGAGATTTCACAGTGAACATAGGAGGTTACATGTCACTAGATTGGTCACACCTAATTTTAAGAACCAAGTATGGGACAAAGATGAATGTATTGTCTGAACCATTATCCAAAGACCATATTACTAGTGAACCAGCCCTAAAAATAGAAGCATCCCATGCCATGATGAATAAGGAGGAGAGAGTCTTTGTTGAAGAATTAGGTGACTGGACTAAACATGACAAATAAGAAGAAGAGAACAATTAGTTGTTGACCATGATGCAGAGTGATCCTTATGGAAACTATGATTCTACTAGTCTAGGCACTTATGTTATTTTTGAAGAAGACCAAGAAATCCCAAATATTATAATGAAAGAAGTATCAGAAAATGGAGAATTTGAAGGAAACTCAGAAATTTGGACCTTAAATTTTGATGGGGCTAGGAGCAAGAATGGTGCTAGAGTAGGTATTTTCCTTACTGCCCCAAATGGTGAGAAAATTCTAAGAGCCATTCACTTTCAGTTCACCTGTACAAATAATGACGCTGAATATGAATCTTTGGTGCATGGACTCATGTTGACCAAGAAAAAGGGAATTAAGAATCTATTAGTGAGAGGAGACTCATAACTAGTGGTAAAACAAATCAGAGAAAAAACAATAGCCAAAAATGTAAAAATGAGGTCCTATCGACACAGGATTTGGGACCTGATAGATGGATTTGATGCTTTCAATATTGAGGTAGTGCCTAGAGCCCAAAGTTTAGAAGTAGATAGAATGGTACAAAATGGTTCACAATTTGACCAAGCAAGTGATCTATTAGTTAATAGTGAGTTATTTAAGATTATAGTACGACCAACAATTCCAGACAATGATCAAAATTGGAAAGTTTTTGACAGTGATCTTCAAGTACTTTCATTGTTACAGCAATCAGGGGAGTTTGCTGACTGGTTACACCCCAAAATTGAGGAAGTATATGGTGATCAAATTATCCAGCTAAGGTCAAATAAACTCCCTAAAGGACTGATTACTCTAGAAATTTTGTTTGACCCAGAAGATGCAAGCCTAGAGAAGAGGAGGTTTAAGGCAAACAAGGAGAATTGTTCTAAAATTCAAGTTAGTGAAGGAAGAAAGTTAAAAATAGGTAATGATACAACCCAAGAGGAAAAAGAGAGGCTAATTTCTTTATGTGACAAATATGATAGGGTGATTGCTTGGACCTATGAGGACCTCCATGGTTATAATAGAGATATCATCCATAACACCATAGAGCTTACTAAAGGATCCAAACCAGTCCAACAAAAGCAAAGGCCAGTGAATCTTAGAATTGAACCCCTAATGGTGGATGAGCTGTAAAAGCTCTTGGAATGAAAGATTATTTCCCCAATTAAGCATTCAACCTGGGTGTCAAACCTAGTACCTGTAAGAAAGAAGAATGGTGACATAAGACTCTGTGTAGATTTCAGGGATCTGAATAAAGCATCTTTGAAAGATCATTATCCCCTGCCTTCTATGGAATAGATTTTATAGACTGTGGCTGGGTCAGAAAGGTTTTTTTACTTGATGGTTTCTCAGGATACAATCAGATTTGGTTAGCAGATGAAGATCATCATAAGACTGCATTCACTACAAAGTGGGGAACATTTGCATATGCTAAGATGCCCTTTGGCCTTTCGAATGCTGGAGCTACTTTTCAGCGTGCAATGGATGTAGCATTTGGGGAGCTTATAAATAAGATCATTCTGATCTATCTAGATGACTTGACTATTTTTTCTAAGAATGCTAGAGATCATTTTGACCATTTAGAGGCTATTTTCAAGAAATGTCAAGAGTTTGGGATCTCTCTAAATCCCAAGAAATGTATCTTTGATGTGCCTTAGGGTAAACTTCTAGGACACATAGTGTCAAAGGAAGGAGTTTCCATTGATCCATAGAGGGTCACAACTATAATGAATCTATCTTTGCCAGTTAAGAAGAAAGAAGTTCAATCCTTTTTAGGGAAAATTAACTTTGTCAACCAATTTATATCTAATTTTACAAGTCTAATTAGACCAATGACACTGTTGCTTAAAAAAGATCTAGCTTTCAAATGGACTACAGAAGGAAGACAGGCTTTTGAAGAGGTCAAGAGAGCTATTTCAATAGCCCCAGTACTCAGAAACCCAAATTTCTCTAAACCTTTTATAATGTATGTGTATGGGGGAGAATTCAATGTTGTTGTTATTCTAACTCAGAAAGATGATCAAGAGGAAGGAGACCATCCAATAGCTTTCTTCTCAAGGGCTCTTAGGGAGTACGATTCATGATATAATTTTTTGGAGAAACAAGCATACGCCATGGTAAAAGCCCTTAAAAAATTTAGACACTTGGTAATAGGAAATAAAATTATGATATTAGTGGCTCACGCCAGTGTAAGAGAATATATTATGGAGGGTGAGATCACTGAGAAAAGAACCAACTTGATAACAAATATTTTAGAATATGGTGTAGAAGTAAGACCCACCAAGTTGGTCAGAGGCAAAGGACTATGCCAATACATGACCCAAGACATAGAAAGATTAGTGTCTGAAGAAACAAAAAATAAAAATGTGTTGAAACTCAAAGAGGTTGACCAAGATTCTTGGGTCAGAGACAAGATACAGTTTATGAAGTATGGGGTGTTCCCAAATGAACTCTCCCATGATAAGAAAAGGTACTATAGGAAACAAGGAATCCATTTTGTACTAATTGATCAGATCTTATTTAGAAGGAATATTGATGGTATACTCTTAAGATGTATAGAGAAAGATGAAGCTCAAAGAATATTACATGAATTGCATCATGGAGCCTCAGGTGGACTTTTTTCAATAAAGACTACTACAATCAAAGTGGCACAAGCTAGATATTTTTGGCCCACTCTGTTTACAGATTGCCATCAGATGGTTAAGGAATGCCAGGCTTGCTAGTTTTATACTGGCAAGAGGAGAAACACAATAATGCCTCTAAGTCCCATAGTTGTGGATGAACCCTTTGCTCAATGGGGTTTTGATTTTATTAGCATGATCAATCCAGTATCAAATATGGGACACAAATAGATTCTTACAACAACAGATTACTTTACCAAGTGGAGTGAAGCAGTGCCACCCAAATAGGCAACAAAAAAGGTCATACTAGAATTTTTAGAAGGCATAACTTCTTGGTTTGGTCCTCCTCATACCATCATATTAGATAATGCTAAAGCATTTTTGGGAACTAAATTATCTGAGTTTGTTTTAAGAAATGGGATATATTTGAAGACTTCTTCAAATTATTACCCACAAGGTAATGGCCTGGTAGAGTCCACTAACAAGAACTTTATCAGACTCATAAAAAAGATAGGGACTAATTATCAAAGTGGCATAAGTTACTTAATACAACACTGTGGGATGATAGGATCACACCAAAGTAAGTAACTAAAATGTCTCCCTATGAGTTGGTTTATGGTAAACCTACAGTAATGACACTAAGTTTAGAGATTCCTGCTTTATAGCTGTTAAAGCAGATAGAAATTGAGGAAAATAGCCTAATGCAAGTCAGACTTGCTAAGCTGTTGGAAGTCCAAGAAAAGAGAGAACAGGCACATGAATCAGTAATGAAACATTAGAAAATGGTTAAGAATTGGTTTGACAAGAAGACTTCTAATCCCATTTTTGAAGTTGTCTCTCTGGTATTGAAGTGGGATGAACGAGCTACCAAGCTGGGTCGACATAAGAAATTTGAATCATTATGGACAGGCCCTTATAAGGTTCGTTCTTGTAAGTACCAAAATTCATTTGAGCTAGAAACCATGAATGGAGAACCTAAAGAGATTCTGGTAAATGGGATCTTTCTAAAACATTTCACCTAAGAAGGGGCTCATCATGTATCATAGTTAGTTATTTTGTTTCATTTTCTCATTTTCTATTTTCCTGCTTTCTTTTCCCGCTTTCCCTTTGAAATAAGTGTTCAGTGAACACATATCAGTAATACAAAGCCCCTTCTCTTTTATCCCTTGCATTTATTAAGGTTGTTCAACAATGCCAAAAATTCTAGGGATGTACATGCTTTTTCAAAAAGATAGCTACTCTCATAACATATCTGACACTCTGTCCAATGTAGATTTTGAAAAGATACATTAACTGTCTCTCGGCATTAATGCCATTAATACAATGGGATGTATCATTTATTGATTCCATAAGGCCCAATAATCTAGGTATTAAGTTCTTGAAAGTGTCATTTGCTTCTATCTTCCTGCCCTAAATCCCTGTCGCATCTGAGCTCTCTTCCTCACAAGTGCTTTTCAGCTAAGTACAACTCCGCTAAATAGTTTTGCTCTATTTTCTATGTCAAAACTTTCTTAAATCTTCTCACAAAGATATAGATATGTCTGAGACACAGTCACCATGAGAGGGACTTGGAATTTTTGATTGGACTGATAAATTGATGAACAACAAGTCATACGCTTCGACATCTGCGCGACCAAGGAAGTCCTATCCAAGAACAAGGGTTCCTGAAGTAGGATTATCTGTTTACCTAGATCAAGTAAAAGACTATGCAGATGACATATATGATACACCTCTTCAAAAGAATACCAAGAATCTCTAAGAGGGAGCACATCAAAGGTGCCTCATCCGAGTAAACAAGCGGTAGTATGAAACTTTCAATATGAGAATAGAGACTTCTCAATTGGCATAGTTCCTGGTTCCAAATGTACACCCTTGTCCTGAACTGATTGAATTATGTGTGGATCTATTTCATGCACCATCAAATTCTATTCAATAGGGTCCTTTCATAGCTCATATTACGCCTAAGACCATAAGGGACATGTTGGCCCTACAATATGATAGAATGGTAACATTTCCAACTATTGCCAAGATTCAAGGTGAAGATAATACTCAGATGCCTACACTACCCACCAGCCATGCACAATTTAACCCTAATGGTCAGGACTCTCTTTCTATGATAGCTTTCATTTTTGGAATGAAGGAGGACAACATAGTTCATGACTGGCAGTTGGCAATCATTTTCAAAATCAAAATCGTGGATAAATCTCAAGAGTATGAGCTAGATTTTTTAGAGAAAATCACTGTAGCCATGATTGACTAGCTTGTCAATTGCAAAATAAAATGAGTATTCAGGTATTCTGCATTCCTGTTCCATCTTATGTTGTATCAAAATTTTGGTCTTTTTATACAACATATGCCCTTAAATATGTATGTCTTAGATTCATATCATAGTAAAACCATTCCTATGTCCGCATGGACACATATGTTATCTGATACCTCAGACCCCTATGAGTTTTGGGAGTTTTTTGTCAGCCCCACTTTTGGCCAGTTAATCTCGAGCCTGTGGAACATAGGATGACAAAGAGTATAAGGGGTTTTCTAACCAACTATCCAATTCACTGTGACTACTTCTTTGGAGCCCATACTACCATAATCAAAGTCCAAGGTTTCATCGGAGAGCCTATGGTATTGCCTAAAGTATTGACCCCTAGGGTCATATTCTTAGAGCTTACCCATCAAGTATCTATTGTAGATAATGATTTTGGCCACAAGAAAAGAAAGAAAAAGATGTATGATGTTCCATGGGCGAGAGGAAACATGATAATTGAAGTTAGAGGAACAGAGAGCCTCTTATTAAGGAAGTTAGTTGCCCTTGGTTTTCCTATTATAGAAGATAAATGGAAATATGACCTAGATAGTTTCCTAGCTTCCTGGATAATAAATAATAAGGTTCGTGCCAAGATGGTACATGAAGGACACCCATTCTGGAAGGATAGGAGGTCTCCAAAAGAAGATAGTCTAGATCTCTATGTAGAATTAACTGATTTACCCTATGAGGGGCCTAGGCCATGGGAAACCTTCTATGTCGAAGAGAAAGAGTATGACCCTAAGCTAAAGATGACCGTGGGTCTAAGGAAATCATTAAAAACAAAAGAATGGAGAATAGAAAAGATTGAAGCCTATTGAAAATATAGGCAAGAGACCTCTAAGATTACACATTCATTTGGGAATGTTGAAAATGATGAGACATGGGAGTCAATATGGGATGAGTGGAATCCATCCCCAGTCTCAAGTCCAGACACAAGCAAACTTTAGAGGAAGGGTGAGGAACCAGAGGAAGAAATAGAAGGGGCCCCAAGAATGCAAGAAACAAGACAAGCGTCATCTGCTTATCATAGGTCTTCATGGCCTCAATCCCTTAGCACCTTAGAGAAGCAAAAAGGAGTTGTATCATCACCAATTCTAGGAACTCATACAACTTCAGCATCTGGGGGTTCCAGAATGGTCCCTTTGCAACAAATAGTGGTTGTAAATATTGAAGGTGAAGAAATAGAGGAAACAATAGAGAGGCCTTTGAAAATAAGGAGATTGATCCTACCAGAGGAAGAAGAAGAAGAAGTAGTAGCAACAACAAGTGCCAGTTATTTCTTCCATGACTCATGTAAGTACTTCTTCTCTCTTCTCCCCTGTGTCTCCTTGTCATTTAGGAGTGGCAATCCCAAATACTCAGGTGTCCATGTCCCCTGCCACTTCTGCTGTGCTTACACAAATCTCTATGCTAACTTCTAGTGCACCAGCCATGTCCTCACAGGCCATAACCCCACCATTATTTTCTCCATCTATGCCCAAATGGACCACCCCCAAGTTTCCCCTAGCCAACAATTATCTTCTATTCCTTATGGCCTGCCTCAAGGTCATCCGTTTTCTAGAGGTTATATTGCATCTCCTCCAACCTTCCAAGCTCATGCAGACATAGAAAAAAGGGCCAGAGAGGCTAGGATGGAAAAGAAGAGAAAGAAGGAAAACAAAAGCCCTATTATGGCTCACATGAGGTCACTCTTTGACCCTATTCAACAATCATTGACAGTGACACATTTGATCCCAAATGTGGTAAAACTGAATGAGCAAATGCAACCCCAAGATTATGCTATGAATTTTGTGGCCATGGATATGTCTCTCTTCAGGCCACAACACAGGGTTGAGCTGATGAATGAAACTGTAACTACTGTGGCTATAGACTATTTGAAAGTGTCTAAGTTACAAAAGATAGAGAGTGATTTGGCTCAAGAGAAAGTGAATAGTAGTAATCTCACTTGGGAGATTTAGTCTATAATAAATAAGATTGATAATTTGAACAAACAATTGTAGAACACTATTTCTTTACAGATGAATTAGGCTGTATAGGCCTAGATTGCTTCTCTTAAGACTGAGTTGGCATAGGAGAAGGCTACAGTGACTATTTTAAGACAGTAAAAAGCCACTATAGAAAAGAAGTATTAGGATAAATTGCAAGAGGCAACACAATTGCAACAAAAATTATTGAGTGAGCAAAATTCCAATAGTGCATCTCAGGCACAATTCATGGCTGAGCAACAAAGAACAAAATAGTTGACAACTGAGTTGGCTAATAGACCACAGAATGCAAGAGTTCTAAATTTGGTAAAAGAGATATATGTTTTAGTATGGAAGAGAATCTCCGAGGAGATAATTTAATTAAAGCCATCTTTGAATTTTCTGTTAAATGCTCAGCACCTGTGTGAGAAGGTAGAGACTTCTGTGCAAGCCACTGTATCTACTATTTCATTAAGGGTTTCTGACTCTCATCTTTTGTTGAAAAAGTTCTATGACACAACAGATGAAACATTATCAGCAACAGGTATTGATGATAGAATGATTACTGCTAAGAAGGTCAATGAAGTTTTGAGTTCCAATTCTACAGCCACAAATTGTCAAGAGCTCCTAGATTTAGTGAAGGAAGGAGTAAATAATATGAAGAAACAAATAGAAGATTTGGTGCAACTGGGATTTCCTTCACCTTTCCCAGATAGTAACACAGTGTTGATGACAGATGACATTAAGGTCCTTCTTTTAACCAAACAAAATAATCAGACAATTTTCCAAGGTTTGATTGATTCATCAACAGTAAAGGAAGTTGAAATTGTGTTGATACCTATGGCCTAGCTGGAATTTCAATTAAAGGTTGTGGTACAAATTTTGCAAACATTTTCCCATAAAGATATAATTAATCTTGATTTTGGTTTTCAAGATTTGCAAAGTAGATAGGAGCTCTCAGATTCAGAATGGCCTGTATATTATACAGCATTGAAAAATCTATAATTCAAGTTTTATTTTGAATGCAATATCTTTTTGTTAGTTTTGGGTTCTTTCAGAGTAGGCTCAGAAGTCCTGACGGTCACCAAGAACTATAGAGTAACTCTACATTTTGTTTTAGTTTTGGCAGTGTTGCGATAAAAGTTACAGTGGCTCAAAAAGTTTCTTTTCTTGCTATATGTTTGCAAGTGCAACAGTGTGTCCTTTTGAGTTTTATGTGGATGACGTTGCATGCCCATTTTTAGAATTTATATTGATATTGGCATATATATGGTGGGCCACAATTCAAAGATAGTTTCAAGCTTTCAAAGGGTTCCACGTGGTGACAACAGAGAAAGGGTTACTTTATTCCTAATATTCTTGTAGTAGAAACATTTTAATTCGCAATTGTAGTGGAACACGACAAGCGTCATCTTCTGAAGGATCCTTCAAAAGTTTCATTAGTTTCAACTGTCATTGGAGGTTGTCATGTATCTAGCTTGTTTCTATGGGTGCTACCATCTGTCCTAGTTTTATTCCCTTGTGTGTAATAAGTTGTGAATGCAGTGGGTCCCATTGATATTATGTCTTAGTTTCTAAGTGAAGAAGGTTGTGATAGATGTCCCAACGAAAGGTGCATGGGTATAAAGACACTATTTTTAAATGATTGGCAGGGTAGGACACGTATCATTTTGGAGACTGTGAAGTGTGACAGGTGGTTATTTCCTATGAATTTCTTTGAAGGCAAAAGAGTTTCTAAGTATATGCAGACATTGCCATCTGTCATAATTTGTTTTGAGCCTTAATTGCGTGGGTGTTTCCATGTGTCTTAGTCTCGATATAGTTAGTGTGCCACATAACGTTACGCCCCAGCCAATGAGCGCGTAGGAAGCATGGCCGTTATAGATTTAGAAGATCATAACTACCATGGACTTTTAGTAATCTTTAGTTCTATTTGGCTGTTGATGATTCAGGTTGTTGCAAGCAATCTTGGGTTAAGTATATGATTATAAGTATATAAAATTTGTAATCGAAAGAACTTTTTACTTTTTGGGAATAAGTTTTCAATTAGAAATCTAATAGAGGATTCGAAGACTTTGTTGTGACCAGTTTATGTCATTTTGCCTTTATTTTGTTGTTCTTGATAAGAAAGTTGATATATCTGTGCATGTTTCTGTGCCTTTTATGTTGGTGGAAGATTAATAAGAACTCTGTTATGTGCCTTGGTTGATATCATCTATGTCTTTACCAAGTTATTTGGTTATAAGCCTTTGATAATATTCATTACATCTATTTATGTTGATCATGCAGTATCTGCTCTTTAATATAACTATATCTTGAGAATAGCTTCACTGTGCTTCAATTGAATGATTACTTTTACTTAGGTGCATCACAATAAATTAGATTTGCTTATTGTATCTATAATCATGTTTATCTCTTTCCCTTTACTCAAAATCTGATTAAAAAAGGAAGAGCCAACTTCTTTAAAATCTAGAGGTTGTTTCAAGTAGCAAGTCTCACATTCATGAAACTTCCCATGTTGGTGTTGGAACCTGTGCAGTTTTATACATCAACAAGTACCATGTGGTCACATGTCAAAGAGACTCAAGACTTTCCAATGAGGCCAAATATGTTGTAGGGTTGTTGATCATGATCATAGGGGATCCGATCATAGAGAAATTATGAAGGACCTTTCAAGACAAATAAGGAAGTTGATTCACCAGAAACAAATAAAGATTAGCCACTAGGCCCCGATGCTGGAAAAGGAAACATAAAAATATTGGTTGACTATAACTCAGGACTTAGTGGCCTAACAAAACATTAGAGGTGGTGGTTGAGTCTCCAAAAGTTTTGGAGACACTTCAATACTATAGTTTGGCACCATCAAAATTCATCAATGAGGAGAACCTCAAATTCAGAGCAATTCAACATTGTGTCACCAAAACTAATTATGGTAGATAACTCCAACCTAATGTAACATGTTTAGGTAGTTAGACTACTATATATAGAGCAATGGGTCATTGTAATAAGGGTTGGGTAATGTTTATTCATTCAACCAATTTTTAGACTTGAGGAAGATAATTGATAAGCTTTCAAGCCTTTGTGGATTCTCTTCAAGAGCGTATTAAATATTCTATGGCTATGTCCTTGCGCCTTTTCTTAACTTGTTATCTATTTATCAATTAATAAGAAGTGATGCACTATGCTTATTTTGTGTCTATTGAGTCTTTGTTCTCTATTTATCAATTAAGAAGAAGTGATGCATTGTGCTTATTTTGTGCTTATTGAGTCTTTCTTTTGAGTCTAAAACATTAATTATGCCTTAGTTTTTATTTTCAATAAATGATGTTAGTAAGTGGTCTAAAATCATGCTCCTTTAAGCTCTTGGTAACTATGAATTAATATTGTAAGTTAAACATGGAAGCACTATGCCTTTGTTGCATCATTTACCTTAGAATACATTTTACTTTATGTTTCTCTCTTACCTTTCCCTCCCTAACAATTTGAAATAATTAATGAGTCTTAAGAAGATTTGGCTTCTAAAATCCTATAGGTTCTCCCTTAATTTCCAAAGCAAGCCCCAAATCATAGGATTTCCCATTAATTCGGTGGTAGCCTTTGGTGAAGATTGAATTCCTAGGTACAGACAACAAAAACCATCACCAAGATCATTGACAAATAATGCAATCACTATATACAAAATACATCTCATCCCATTGGATACATAAGGTAAGAGTGGAAAGAAGAATACTAGTCCATATCTAGTTCCCTTTACAATTCACATGTGCATGAACCATCCATAGGGCACATGGATTGATAATGGAAGGGCTTCCCTTTGATCCTTCTAGTGTTTATTTCCATGGTCTTGTTACATTGTACTATCACATGTAAGAAGCATTGTGTCCTTGAATTGATTAATAAATTAGAACAACATAAATTTAGAGTATTAACCAAAGTGCAAGATGAAATGCTCTATGTCACACCCTATTCTAAAGAAAACATACTTATCATTTTATTTCAACTAGGCAGATAGTTAGTTAGTGAACATATTTGGTTTCAAGTAATGTGTTTCTAGATTAGAAAATACATTTGATTTATATTATTGTATATGCAATGGATATTGCATGTGGCATCAATATTATTATTATGCACATGGTTAAATGGTGTTATGGACTAACTACTATTGTGCAACTGGGGTGGATGTAGGACTAGTGATTCCCCCTCCTAAAAGATGAGTGAGAGCATCACTAGGTAGAGGGTGATAGATCACAAGGAAACAACAATCATTATTCCATCTAAGAGCCACACCCACACTTCATAGTTTCTATGTGCCGGTATGCCATTTGATTTTCATATTTTCTTGTTTAGTTGTTTTGATGTCAACCTGGTCATGCGTCTAGTTTTATAAGTCAATTTAATGGGATACCTTTATCGATACCTTTTTGTCAAATGCATATCTAAGCATTTAAAATGTATTATCAACATCTATGTTTAGGTGAACCATGGTAAACTCCAATTTTTGTTTAAAACCTAGTCAAGGTTTAATAGGCTATTTTTTTCAACAACTATGTATGAATGTTTTTTTAACATATTAAGGATAAATATTATTAGTTTTAAAAGAGTGCACTCCCCATCATGCCCCCTCCTAGATTCTAGGAGGAGTGGAGAGGAGTAGAAGCTCCATCATGCCCGATATTGAGGCATGAAAAGAAGGAGGTTGCACTTGGTTATGAGGAGGAAAAACTTGTTTAAAACAAGAAATGTTTTTCTCTTTGGCACAAACAAAGCCAAATAATAAACTAATAAACTCTCACTCTTTTGGTGGATAGACACACAAGCCATTGAATAAACAAAGAAGTCTCCATTTTCAGTGTTAGTATTCTTAGAGGAAAGACTATTGTAGGAGAAGTGGAAAACCTTCGTAGAGGCATATATAACTAGGTTTCACTAGAGAGAAAGGTAAAGCCTAGAATCTTATCATTATCATGTATTTGATATTAAAGGTGATAAAATTCATTATTCATTTTTGTATGGTTTCATGTCAAAATGTTGAACTATGTATACTCTGTTTTCTTTATTACTATGGCTTAGATATAAAACAAATTTAGTTCATAAACTATGTAAAACCTATAGCATTTATATTCCTTTCTTTATACCCTTAGAGGCTAAAAAGTTTATGTTCTCTTTAGAACAATAAAATGTATTTATCCTATGACTATAATAGGCAAGATAGAATATAGATGTGTTAAAGCAAAGATCTATGAGCTCTTATATCTTCTTAATGAATGCACTATGATCTTATTTTATGAATTAAACACCATGCAAAGACTATACATTTGCATAGCATATAAACCTACTTTATAACACAACTAGAGATTTGCTAAGAGTATCTAGAATTCATTGCATGAGCATTGTAAAGCTGTTAAGATATGTTTTTCACTATATAAGCTTGTAAAGGTTGAAGACATATGTGTTGTATTGCATAAGCCTTATAAGTTTCATATCTCTATAAATGTTGATATTTATGTAAAGGCCAAGCCACTTAAGATAATAAAAAGTCCATTTCTAGTAAACTTGCTTACGCCTGTATTTGCAAGAAACCTTGTATTTGCATCCAATATTTGTTAGAATGAAACAATGCAATGGTGGCTTTATAAGGCTGAAAGATTTCTATTACAAAGGCATTTGAATAATGCTAATAGCTTAACCTTTATTGTAGTTAGACTATGAGTTGTTGATAACTTAGCAAGTATTATATTAGTCTAGCTATGAATAGCCAAAAATGAACATGTATAACCTTATCTTGGCAGTAATATCAGTTATTAATATGAAGCACGACTTTATGTATTATCCTTATCTTTATCTTGGCTGGGAATGGCCAATAGTATGCCATGTTTTACTATATCGTGGTAGTATTATGTCCATTTGATACGAGTAAGTATTGTTTCATTGGCAATAATAAGACCATTAGATATGAACATTTGTCTTTATAAAGGTAGAGATAAACAAGCTAAGACATAGCGACATGAATCTTGTTTAAAACAACAGAATGTTGTCAAAATTACATGTCTTTTGCAAGCATTCTATTCAAAAGAAATGAGATATGCTAATTCATTCATATTTAAGTCTGGTGTAAACTTCAAGTGAAGGTAGTTGTTCTTTGGCTTTAAAGACAATGAGACCTAGATTTTTATCGACAAAATGTATTTATGTCTAAACCTGCATTATAGACTTCTATAGTTCCTAAGATATACATATTAAATAAATTCTATGTGGTTGAGTAATCTAAATTATGGAAGAAGTTATGAATACTTGAGGGAGATTCAAAACAATACTTTAAGACACAAAGAATGATTTATATTAAAGCTTTTATTTATTCATTCAGGAATAAAATATATGTTAGACTAGACATTGAGTAGTTGACAGTTGTGATAGACCTGGGGTTGCATGAATGCAAAGAGGGGCTCAATGTATAATTTTAGTCATTCAGACTTTTATCTTGTAATGGACTAGCTGACATTTAGTAGAAGGTATACTAGTAATGCTCATTATACAGGTATAGGGTAATATTTACTAACTTGTTTTACCTTGGTTGAAGTCCTCCTTAGAGTTGTATGCTCAAACACCTTTGTTGGGACTTGAGAGAATATAATTAGTTCTTTGACTTTGATAAAATGTTTATATAATCTATTTGACTATGTTTTGAGTTTAAAAGATGAATTTGCTGGCTATTGAGTAGTTGATAGTTGTCATAGAGCCAAGATTGTGAGAACATCAAGAGGGGCTCAATTCATGGTCAAGAATTGACTAATTTTTATCCTGTGATTACCTAGTCAACCTTGTTAAATAACTTAGCATAGAAAGAATGTTAGTTTCCAAGTCAAGAAAGAAATGCTTGAACATTTGACTCAATTATTTATTATAAAAACTTTGGCCAAAGTATTGCAAAATCACTACTTGCATTGTCGGTTCACTATGTTCTAGGTTACATGAATGGTAAAATGGGTTGTACATATCTAGAGATAGACTAGAAGTTGTAAAACTGATTGTTCTTTGCTAGGACACTGCACTAGTTCATAGATGGCACATAGAATCAGTGGATTCTCATTATCTATACCCTCATCAAGGGAAGGGCCATTTCCAGTAGGAAGGTGTGTGGGAGAACACTAGTATGTGGTTGGAGGAAAAGCACCAACGTGATGATCTCCATCTTCTAGTTTATTGCCAACAACTTGTGAACAGAAGACATCATTTTATTATACATGTAATTAGGTAAAAGTTTGTAAGTTGCATGGAAAGTGACCATCAACTTATGTATTATATCATGTAATTTGTAAATGCAATTGTACTTGCTTTACTTTGTATGATAAAAAAAAAAAAGGATTATGAGATTTTGGGATTTAATGTTTTTATTTGTAAATGTTTTATTTAACATTAAGATATGGATGGTACACATGGTATCAGAGCTATCAGGTTCAACACTTGGAGCTTGGTGCTCATTGTGAAGTTTATACTGATTAGCAAATTAGCTAACATCAAATATTGTTCTTGTACCAGAATGGTAGGAAAAAGAATGTGAAAATGAGCTAAGAAAACAAAAAGAAAGAACTTTCCCAAAATACTGTGAGGAAGGAATCCCCTCCTAAAAACACTAGACCAGCAAGCTATATTGGGTGGGGTTGGCATATCGACCCTGAGACTCTTGTTGAGGTGATTAAGTGCATCTGTCTTGAGAGAAAGATTTGAATGGAGACAGCAAAGAGTTCAACCATCCCACATTTGTAAAACATAGTAAACCCTCTGCTCACTGTGACATGTCCTTTGGGCATAGTTGTGAGGTGCATGTTGTCAGAAAAGAGGTGATGGAAGAGTAATTGCGAGTACATCCACCATCTAAGTTTGTGTTAATATATTCTGATGGGGAAGAGGAACCCAAAGAAAGTCCTCTATCAAATAGTGACATGTAGTCACATTTTAAAAATATATTTCAAGTACTTAAACAAGAGCTGTTTTGAATGCTTTTATGTGAATAAAACAAAATTTTGGATTTTTGTATAACTATGATGTTTATAAAATGTTATTAGCCTTTATATATTATACTCTTGGAATGTACATTACAATTAAACATTCCAATCTTAATATGTATTACTATATGATTGATAGGTGCAAAAAAGTACCAGTATGGTACACATAGATATCAAGTAAGGAGGAAGCCGGGATGGCTCGAATCCTATAGAAAATCCTATGGATAAATTAGACTAAATTTTGTCTATCTTAAATGAAACCAAGTAAAGGTTGAATGTTGTAGAATAAGAGGTTAGAGGAGACTAGGAAAACACTAAAGAGTTTAATTTTGAGAGTCAAGAATAATACTCATGAAAATAGTTACCATAGTGAGCTCAAGGAAAGTAATCAGGATTGTAGAATCTAGAGTGAGATGAGTTGTCATCTAACCCATGAATTGGCCAAGATTATTAAAAATATTTCACCACCTAAGTTTGACAGAACTGTAATTGGAGATGCCATAAAGGCTTGACTAATTTAGATGGAGAAATGTTTTGAAGTAAGTAATTACTCTGAGATTACTAAGGTTATTTCAAAAGCCTATCAGTTAGTAGGAGAAGCATCCACATGGTGGATGAATAAGAAAATAGAACTAGGATTAAGTTTTGTAATCTTGACTTGGGATTAGTTTGTGAGCATCTTTAGGGAAAGATGGCTACCTCAATTGTATTTTGACTAGAAGTTGATTGACTTCTAGAAACTTTGCCAAGGGGATATGACTTACAAATTATTGAGAGAAGTTTACTAGGCTACTAAAATATGTTCCTCAGTATCAATTAGATGAGAGGTTCAGGATAAGGAAATTTATTATGGGCCTGAATGCTCATATAAGGGGAGAAGTTGATGTCCATGGATCCATTACCCTGGATCAAGTTTTTGAGAAGGCCATTAAGAAAGAACAAAAACTAAAATTCATTTTTTTCTTATCAAGAAAAACCCCACAAAAAGTATAACTGGAACCATTCTTCCCCACCCTTCAAGAAGAAAGGTGGAAACCAAGAAGGAAGAAGAAAGAATTGAGGGAAAAGGTTCAAAGATTATATGAATGAACCTAGAGAGGAAAAAAAGGATAATAACTCAAAGAAGAATGGTGATAATTCTAACTGCTTCTCAAGTAAGAAATGACCTCTAGGAGTATGCTTTACATGTGGACGAGACCATTATGCCAGTCAATGCCCTGGTAAGAATTAAGGAAACCCATATGATGTAAATTCCTTGCCATCTCAATAGACAACTTTCCAACAAAGAATTCATGTCACCTTGGATAAACACCTAGAAGAGTACTAGATTACTCCAATTGAAACTACATGTACATTATTTGGAATCCTATTTTCTATTCTTATAGGTACACTAGAAAATGAGAAATTTGTAACTCGTACAATAATTGATAAAATGCCTAGAAAAGTTGGTTTCATGGATGATGCAGGAGCATCCATGGTTCAAGAGTAATCTTGCATCAACCAAAGAAATTTGCATTTTATTTTGTTTGCATTTTAGTTTCTTTCATTTTCTAGTTTAGTTCAGTTAGTTTAGTTAGTA
Organism: Cunninghamia lanceolata; assembly: GCA_027924645.1. Taxonomy (NCBI): domain Eukaryota; kingdom Viridiplantae; phylum Streptophyta; class Pinopsida; order Cupressales; family Cupressaceae; genus Cunninghamia; species Cunninghamia lanceolata. The sequence continues at coordinate 9,270,731 of BSBN01000334.1, read as the reverse complement.
GTAGTTTCTATATTTCAGTCTGCATTCTACCACATTTGTATTTCAGACCTTGCAGAGCTAAACTTAACATCTAGACACATTCATGTACATCATATCTGAAATTCAGATTATTTGGATTAGGTACCGGTGAGATGTTGGTATCAAGAGATCAATTGTTTTCTCAGAACATAGCATCCTGACGGTCTTAGATAATTAGCTAAAGGAGAAGACTTGCCAAGCATTTCATGACTTGTGAAGTTAAAGGACACATCATTATATGTTGTTTAGTTCATGGTCAACCTTCCTTGAGATCTACACATCATTCCATTCATTTACAGAGAAGTTCTATTCATTTAGGTCTAACCTATCCATGTACACACATTACAACTCTTCATTGGAGTTTGTGACCTTCCTTCCTTGTGTTCCAGAGATGATATATATTGTTGTAATAGATACCTAGGAAAGTAGTGATTAAGTGATTGATAGTTTGCAAGTCTGATAGTCTAAATTCTTTGCGAAGGAGCTTCAAAGCTATATCTTGTGCATGTTTTGTAATTTTAAAATCAGGCCTAAGAGCCCTAATTGTAAGCCCACATGTTGCTGGCCAATTTGTATTTGGATTCTATGATATATTGAATGACTAAATCTGCATTTACCTTATATCTTTGAATTGTTTCCATTATGTTTATTCTAGCTGCATAGCGTAGATAGTTCACCTTGTGGACCCTCCTAACTATGACTACACCAAGTCGTATCAGAGTGAGAGGTCAAACCTTTGGGAGTGAATTGAGTGAATTTGGCAAAGGAATTTTGTAAGATCTTGTTATGAACGTATCACCAAATCCAAGACAAGTTACTTGTGTTGCAACTAATCACCGATTGTGAGGTAGTTGTCACCTTGTAGCCCGATCGCTAAACTTGAGGTAGTTTGCACTTGATCCTAGGAAGAGATGATGCTGAGGAGAATCCCTGCCATTGGAACAATGGTTAGAAGAGTGGATGAAATGATGGAGATGATGAAAACCATGAGAGGTCGCTTGGATTCTATTGAAGAAGATTGAAGAAGAGGACTTACACCTAGAACTAATGTTGAAAAGAATTTCAATCCGCTGATCAAAATAGAAAAACCCTAGGACATGAAGAAGAAGAAGAATCAAATCAATTCAAGATGTTATGAGCTATTTCAAAGATTGGGAAAAGACCTAGAGTTGATGTACCAAATTATACTAGCAATTTGAATCCTGAAGAATTGATTGACTAGATAAATGACATGGAGGAATACTTTGAGTATGAAGAAACTAAAGATCTGGAGAAGATGAAATTTGCAAAGACAAAGCTGAAAGGACGTGTAGCTATATGGTGGAAAGAAGTTCAGTTGGATAGATACAAAAGAGGAAAAGAAAAGATTACAAAATGGGACAGGATGGTGACAAAATTGAAGAACCAGTTTATACCTACTGACTATGAGGTTGAACTATTGAAGAGATTGCAAAAACTGAGACAAAAGGAGAAATCGGTGAAGGAAAATACTAAAGAATTTCATAAGATGATCATAAGGATAGGACATAGTGAAGCAAGCAAGGATAAAGTGGCTAGATACATCAATGGATTGAGATTGAACATTCAAGGAGAATTGTGTTTGGTAAGGATGACAACATTGGAAGAAACATATCAGTTTGCCCTAAAGTTTGAAGAAAAGTTGAATAAGAGGCATGATCAGAAATAGAGAGGCAGAGGAGGTAAATTTTAGAAAGGTAGAGCATTTTCTAGAGGAGAGAGATCATATGCGGAGTAGAACAAACAAGAAAATATATTCAAGGAGGACATGGATAATAATGCATTCCAGAGACATGATAGAACTCTCTACCATAGAGGAAACCCTAGTCCATACTGGAGTGAAGAATACAGAAGAGAAGGAAGAGTACTTGATAGGAGAACATTCATAGGAACCTATTTTATGTGTGCAGGTGAAGGACATAGAGCATTTGAATCTAATCAAGGGAGTACAAGCAAGACATAGAATAGTGGAAGAGTAGCCTACATGGAAGAAGAACCTTTTAGATCACCTAATTCAGTTGGTATACCTAAGAAAGGAGAATCATTTGTCATGAGGAGAGCACTATTTCAAGCTGAGACAAATGAGGATCCACCATAGAGGAAAAGTTTGTTCACAACTAGATGCAAATTAGGAGGTAAATGTTGTAAAGTTGTAAATTTTGATAGTGGTAGCTCTGATAACCTAGTTTTATAGGAGATGGTGACTAAGATGAAGTTGAAAAGATTGAAACACCCTATGCCCTATCATATAGAATGGATTTAGAAAGATCATAAGGTAATGGTGAGTGAGCAATGTTTGGTGAAATTTCATATTGGATCTTATCATGATGAAGTATTGTGTGATATTATTCCTATGGATGTTTGTCATATCTTGCTGGGTAGACCATGGCAATATGATAGGAAAGCTATACATGATGGGAGAAAGAATACATACACTATAACATCAAATGGAAAGAGAATTATTTTAATTCCTTTGGAAGATGGTCCTATGAGTGAAGTATGTGGGAATGCTAGAATCTATTTGGTAGATAGAAGAAAATTTCTGGATGGTTTGAGACATGAGAATATGTGTTATGCTTTCATCCCTAAGAAGCCAGAAACATTGAAGCAGACTAAAGAATCACAACTAGAGGAGATAACTAAGTTGCTGACAGAGTATGAAGACATCTTATTAGATAACATACCTGAAGGATTACCACCAATTAGGAGTATCAGTCATCACATGGATCTTATACCCAGAGCTAGTTTTCCTAACAAAGAAGCAAACAGAATGAAACTGGCAAAGAATGAAGAATTGAATAGATAGATACAAAAGTTGTTGAGGAAGGGTTTGATCAGAGAAAGTTTAAGTCCTTGTGTAGTACCTGATGTGTTAGCACCGAAGAAGGATGGAAAATGGAGAATGTGTATAGATTCTAGAGCAATCAACAAGATCATAGTTAAGTATAGATTTTTGTTACCTAGGATGGATGATATCATGGATTGTTTGAGTGAAGCAAGATATTTCACAAAGATAGAATTGAAGAGTGGATACCATCATATCAGAATCTGAGGAGATGAATGGAAGACTTCTTTTAAGACAAATGAAGGATTGTATGAGTGGTTAGTGATACCTGTTGGATTGACAAATGCACTGAGTACTTTCATGAGATTGATGAATGAAGTTTTGAAGAAATTCTTAGGTAAATTTGTTATTGTATATTTGGATGACATTCTAATTTTGAGTAAGACAAAGGAAGAACATTTGTGGCACCTAAGATAAGCATTGCAGAGATTGAGAGAAGAGAAATTGTTGATTAACATTGAGAAGTTTAGTTTCATGAAGGAAGAGTTGGTATATTTGGGACTTGTGATTTCTATGGAAGGATTGAAGATGCACCCTAAGAAAGTGAGAGCAATTGTTGAATGGCCTACACTAGAGAGCATTGGAGAAGTCAAATCATTTCATGGATTAGCTAGTTTCTATTAGAAGTTCATCAAAAAATTTAGTTCAGTTTGTAACCCTATGACAAAGACAATGAGAGGTGACACAAAATATTTCAAGTGGACATCAGGAGTAGATAAATGTTTTGAATTATTGAAGCAAAAAGTAACAGAGCAACATGTGTTGGCATTACCGGATTTCAATAAGATATTTCAAGTAGATTGTGATGCAAGTAGAAATGCAATAGGAACAGTATTAAGTCAAGAAGGTAGACCTATAACATATTTTAGTGAGAAGATGAATGATGCAAGTCGGTCATCCCACAATAATGGGTTACACTTTTTGGCCAAAATTGACATTGAAATCAACATTTTGAAATAAATCTTCACTTTCTGACACCTATAGCCACTAAACTATTAGGAATTTGAAGATGATGTGAACTAGTGATTTATGATATTTTGTTTGTAGAATCTAAATATATATTTTAAAAAAAAATTTAGAGTTAAATTGTAAAAATATTTCTGTATCCTTTGATAACTAATTTTTAATAGTAAACAACATTTCTTTAAAGTGATGTGTATTCCATAGCACATAACTTTTTTTCTACAAAGGATAAAATTTTGATTCTTTTGAATTTAGATTGGTAACACCAATATATAGGGCATCCATTTGGTTTCATAATTTTTTGTTGAATATTTTTTTAATTAAGTTTTGAAGTCAAACTAATTATAATTTAGACATAGGCATATTCCATAAAACATAACTTTTTTTGTATATATCGAAAATCATTTTTTTCTTTTTTTGTTGAAACGAGGACATCAATATCTAGGGCATAGATATTTTTTAGAATTTTTTTTCACTAATTTACTAATTTTCTGTGTGTGTACAATAGAGAAGTTGATGTTCGGTGAAAAACCTACATTCACAAGAAATAAAAAATAAATATAATAATCAAATTAAATATATTTAAAATTATATTTTTTGGGAAGATTATAATAAGGAGTACATACTTATAAAACATAAATTTTAAATGAATTCATTTGATCCCCCAAAAGGTAAATCAAAAGTAGTTTTTTATCAGCATTTTGATAGGTGTAGTGGAGACTCCATTATAGGTATGGTTTAAAACTAGTAGGGTTCTATCCAAGGGGGTTTGAATCTAAGGAGGTTTGATCAAACTCTCTTCATTAAAATCTTTTAAATGGAACCTTTCAAGGCTTAAATCATTATATTTTCTAAAAATATGTGATTTCAGCAAAAATTAGGATGTCCCAGAAAGTGTAACCCATTATTGTTTATGATCAAGAGTTCGATACCATAATTAAAGCCTTGAAGAAGTGGAGACATTACTTGTTGACTAAGGAGTTTATGTTGTATATAGATCATCAAGCTTTGTAATATTTGAATAGTCAATTAAAGTTGAATCAGAGACATACGAGATGGGTAGAGTTCATGCAGAGTTACACTTTTGTATTGAAGCAATGGAGTCGTAAATCAAACAAAGTTACAGATGCCTTGAGTAGGAGAAGGAACTTGTTGACAGAGATGAGAGTTGAAGTGTTAGGATTTTATGCATTGAAGAACATGTATGAGGAAGATCTTGATTTTGCACAACCTTGGAAAGCATGTAAGGAACCTGTTATGACAGAGAGGAGTAAGTGGTTGGAATATTTAATTTAGGAAGATATGTTGTTCAGAGGAAATTAGTTATGCATACCTAGGAGTTCAATGAGAGAAAATTTGATCAAGGGAAAACATAGTGGTGGATTGGTAGGACATTTTGGCATTTATAAGACAGTGGCTTTGGTAAGTGAAAATTACTTTTGGCCTCAGATAAATAAGGATGTTAGGAAATTTTTACAGAGTTGTAGAGTTAGTCAAGTTGCAAAAGGGAGTAGTCAGAATGTTGGATTGTATAAACCTTTGACATTACCAGAAAGATTTTGGGAAGACATAATTATGGATTTTGTAATGGGATTACTGAAGAGACAAAAATGACATGATTCAATATTTGTAGTGGATTTTCAAAGATGGCTCAGTTCATACTATGTAAAAAGACAATCGATGCAGTGCATGTAGCTAACCTATTTTTCAAGGAGACTGTGAGATTGTATGGATTACCTAAGACCATAATTTTAGATAGAGATACAAGATTTCTTGGATACTTTTGGAAGACACTTTGGAAGAAGATGAGAACATATTTGAAATTTAGTTCAACATTTCACCCACAGACTGATGGACAGATAGAGGTAGTGAATAAAAGTATGGGAAAATTGTTGAGATGTTTGGTCGGAGTGAAGGCAGGAAGTTGGGACTTGATTATTTCACAAGCAGAGTTTGCATATAATAATTTAATGAGTAGGAGTACTGGAAGAACACCTTTTGAGATTGTTACTAGAGAAAACCCTAGAGGAGTCATAGAGTTAAGAGATATTAGTATGGAAGATAAGAGAAGTACAAAAGTAGAAGAATTTGTAGGACACATGGAGATAGTGCATAATCAGGTTAAGAAGCACTTGGAAGAGATGGATAGTAAGTATAAAGAGCAAGAAGATGAGAAAAAGAAACAAAAAGAATTTGTAGTTGGAGATGAAGCGATGGTGTACTTCAGAAAAGAAAGATTTCCAGTTGGGACATATAACAAATTGAAGATGAAGAAGTTTGGACCATGTAGGATACTCAAAAAGTTTGATTCAGGAAATGCATATGAAGTGGTGTTACCAGAGACATTAGGTATATCACCTAGTTTTAACATTCAAGACCTATATCAGTATCATGAAGCAAATTTTAGTGATAGCATTGAAGAGAACTTGAAGAAGAAGTTACCAAAACAAACACTGAAGCAAACTGAGGACATTTTGGACAGTAGAGTAGGATGCAGCACCAGAGGGAGATAATACAAAGAATATCTTGTGAACTAGAAAGGATGACCAGAAGAAAAGTTATCTTGGATTTCTGAGGCTGAGGTGGACCGTCTTGGTTTTCCTCTAGCCCCAAAAAAGTGAGGGACTCACTTTTTCAATAACCCCAGATGTCTAGAGCAGGAGCATCCCTGGTTTAAGAGAAATCTTGCATCAACCAAGAACATTTTCATTTTGGTTTGTTTGCATTTCAGTTTCTTTTATTTTCCATTTCAATTCAGTCAGTTCAGTTAGTAGCAGTTTTTGTATTTTGATCCACATTCTACCGCAGTTACATTTTAGACCTTATGAAGCTGAACTTAGCATCTATACAAATTCATGTACATCGTATCCAAAATTTAGATCATTTGGATTAGGTACTGGTGACATGTCATTATCAGAAGGTCAATTATTTTCTCAAAATAGAGCATCCCGACAATCTCAAATAATTAGCTAATGGAAAAGACTTGTGCAGCATTTCACAACTTGCAAAGTTAAAAGACACATCATTTAAAGTTGTTTGGTATGTACCTAATCTTCCTTGTGATCCACACATCATTGCATTCATTTACAGAGGATTTCTATTCATTTAGGTCTGACCTATATGTGTACACACATTACATCTCTTCATTGGAGTTTGTGACCTTCCTTGGCTGACGTGGAGGAATCTTTTGTTTTGGAGATGATATATCTTGATGCAATAGATACGTAAGAAAGTAATGATTGAGTGATTGATAGTTTGCAAGTTTGATAATCTAAATTATTTGTGAAGGAGCTTCAAAGTTATATCTTTTGCATGTTCTGTAATTCTGTAATCAGGCCTGAGATCCCTAATTGTGAGCTTGCATGTTGCCAACCAATTTGTATTTGGATTCTATGGTATACTGAATGACTGAATCTACATTTTCTTTATACCTTTGAGTTGTTTCCATTGTGTTTACTCTAGCTACATGGCCTAGACAGTTCACCTTGTGGACCCTCCTAATTGTGACTGCACCAATGGAAAATTCATGGACAATAGAGTATGCTAATATGTCAAGAGATTGGGTAGAGCATTGTCTATTTGAATCTAGATTAAACCTACCCACCTTTTCCATAAAGGTCAACTTGTATTTAGCACCTCTAGGGTCTTATGATGTCATCTTAGGGATGAATTGGTTATGGAAATATAGAGAAAAGGTTGATTTTTTTCTAAGATAGTAGAATTCCTATACAACATTGGTAATGTTGTCCTAATTCAAAGGATCTAGTGTGAAATGAAAATAAGGCAAATTTACGCTATGCAACTAAAGAGATTAAGACAAAAGGGCTACTAGATGTTTGTGTTTAAGATTGAGAAGTTGAATGAGAATGAAGAAGTGAAGGAAAAGTCTAAGGAATCCTCAGAGGAAGCATACCCCTTTCTCTATGACTCTCGGGATATATTTCTTGAAGACCTTCCAGGTCTGCATGCAAAAAGGGCTTTTGATTTTTGTATTGATATTATTCCTAATTCCAAACTGGTGTTGATAGCACCTTATTAGATGATGACCACTAAACTGATGGAGCTGAAATTTCATCATCAAGAGTTATTGGTTAACGGGTTGATCAGACCCAGTGTTTCACCATAGGGAGCCCTAGTAATTTTTGTTAAGATGACATATGGCACCCTACGCATGTGTATAGAATATCATATGCTCAATAAAGCAATGATAAAAAATAAGTATATCCTTTTCCATGTGTAGATGATCTCTTTGCTCATATGTGAGGAGCGAGTATGTTATCTAAGATTGACCTAAGATCAAGTTATCATCAGCTGATACTAAAAGATGAAGAAATTCATAAAACTACTTTTAGGATGAGGTATGGGCATTATGAGTTCATGGTCTTACCTTTTGGGTTGACCAATGCCCCAAAAGAATTAATCAATTTAATGAACAATGTCTTCAGAGATTGTTTAGACAAATTTGTTTTGGTTTTTTAGATGATATTCTTATCTATTCTTGTAATGAGGAAGAGTATTTTTAGCACTTGTGGATAGTTCTAAAATGGCTCAGAGAGCACAAACTATATTAAAAGATATCCAAGTGCACTTTCTTTTAGAAAGAATTGCAATATTTAGGCCACATCATTTCTACAGAGGGAATTGCAATAGATTCCTTAAAGATAAAGGCTATTTTGGACTCAATGTGCCTAAAAATGTGCATGAACTGCCTAGTTTAATGGGATCGGTAAGTCACTATAGAAAGTTCTTATTGAACTTTTCCATAATTGTTCATCCCATCACTTCCTTGTAAAGGAAGGGAAAACAATTTGAATGGTCAGATAAGTGTGGAGATGCCTTCAATATTCTCAAGGAGAAATTGACTTCAGTATCGATTCTTAGAGTGCCAGACCCATAAGGTGATTTTGTCATTATGACTAACACTTCAGGAGAAGGGTTGGGTGGAGTGCTAATACAAGAAGGATAAGTTGTGGCCTATGAATCTAGGAAATTATGATCCTATGAGTAGAATTGTGCTCCCCATGATCTTGAATTAGCAACAATTGTACATGCTCTCTGAGTATGGAGACATTACTTGTTGGGAAAGTGATTTGAACTAAAATTAGATAATCAAGGTTTGAAGTACATCTTCATGTAACAAAACCTTAATGCCCAGTAGAGAAGATGGTTAGAGTTTATCTCTGATTATGATTTTTAAAGTAATTATATAAAGGACAAAGAAAATTGTGTGGTTGATGCCTTAAGCCGCAAAAGGCATATTGCAGCATTGGTGATAATGCACTGTATTTTTTTAGCAAAAATACTAAAGAATTTAACCAGAGATGAATATTATGAAAAGATTCTAAAAGCTCTATCAGAAAATCCTCAAGATGCAAGTTATGAAGGGTTTTATTTTGAACTTGATAGATTGTTAAGGTATAATAACCAAATTTATGTTCCAAATCAAGGAGATTTGAGGAGCATTGCATGGATAGAAGCACATTTTATGCCATATTCATGTCATCTTGGAGTGAAAAATATAGGCTGATGTGAAGCCATTATATTTTTGGAAGGGAATGAAGAATGATACCGCAACATTCATGGAAAGGTGTCTAGAATGTCAGCAAGTTAAGGATGAACATTAGCATCCATTAGGAATCTTCTACCCTCATGACATCCCTAAATAGAAATGGAAAGTAATTAATATGGTTTTTTTTTCTAGGGACTGTCTATGTCGCGCTATAAATATGATGATATTCTTGTTGTGGTAGTTAAAATTTCTAAGCTAACCCATACCAAGGAACCTTACAGATGGGGCACCCATAATAGCTAGGAAATGCATGCAAGAAGCTTTTAGCTTGCATGGAGTTCCTGAAAAGATAATCTCAGATACAGATACACGAATGACCTTAAGATTTTGACAGACCTTGTTCTTAACACTAGGAACACAATTGAATATAATCTCAACTTATCATCTAGAGATAAATGGTCAAACTGAGAGAGTTAATCAAATACTAAAAGATTTGTTGCAGATATATTGCATGGATCAATCATATAAGTGGGAGGAGTAACTTCCACTAGTTAAATTTGCATACAATAATTATTATCATTCTACAATTAAGATGTCTCAACTTGAAGCATTCTATGGTAGAAAGTGTCAAACTCCTATAAGATGGGACACACTAGAAGATGGGATTTTTCATGGGCTAGAAATGCTATTAGAAATGGAAGAGCTGCAAGTAAAGGTGATCAGAAAAATATTGACAGAAGCAAATGATAGGCAGAAAAAGATACGCTTATGCTAAACATACACCCTGATAATTTTTAGTAGGCCATAAATTTCTCATGTGAGTCAAACCACATAAGAACACTATCAAGTTTGAAATGTTTTCCAAATTGTATTGTAGATTTTTAGGACCCTTTGAAATCCTATAAGTGGTTAATCTAGTTGCTTATATGATAGCTCTACCACTATCTCTTGCTAGAATTCATGACCATTTCTACTTGTCATAGTTGAAGAAATATATACAAGGATTCAATCATATACTTGATTGGAATGCTCTCCAGGTACAGGACCCAAGAGTGGTCATGATTGAGCCTCTCAAAGTGCTCGAGGTATGTAAGATATTCTTGTGTAATAGAGAGGTTACCCAATGCAAGGTCCAGTGGGACTAGCACTTGGAGGAAAATTCTAGCTGGGAGGATTACAAGGGCTTTTATCAAAATTTTCCACATCATTTTATGAAAAAATAATGTAAAAGAACTTATTTACTTAATTTTGTTTTGATATGGACACAATCATCGATGACGATGATTTCTAAGGGGGGAGATATGTCACACCCCATTCTAAAGAAAACATACTTATCATTTTATTTAAACCAGGCAGATAGTCAATGAAATTATTATGATTAAAGTAATATTGTTCTAGACTAGAAACTACATTTGATTTATATTATATTATATGAAATGGATATTTTATTTGGAATTATTATTATGCATGTGGTTAAATGATGTAATGGACTAACTACTATTGTGCAACTAAGGCAGATATAGGAATAGTGTTTCCTCTCTTGAAAGAGGAGGGAGAGCATCACCAGGGAGGGTGATAGATGACTATAAAATAGTGATCATTGTGCCATCGAAGAACCACACACACACTTAGTAGTTGCTATGTGTTAGTATGCCATTTGATTTTTATATTTTCTTCTTTAGTCATTTAGTTGTCAACCTGGTCATTAGTGTAGTTATGTAAGTTAATTTAATGGGATACCTGCATCAATACCTTACTGTCAAATGCATATATAAGCATTTTAAATTAATTATTGACATCTATGTTTAGGTGAGCCATGCTTAAAGTGTAATTTTGTTTTAATACCTAGTTAAGTTTTAATAGCATGTTTTGTTTGGCAACTATGGATAAATGTTTTTTGAAACATATTAAGGATAAATATTATATGTTTTAAAAGAGTGTACTCCACATCGTGCCCCCTCCTAGATTTTAGGAGTGGAGAGGTGCAGAAGCTCCATCATGCCTAATCTTGAGACATGCCAAGAAGGAAGGCAAGATTGGTTATGAGGAACAAAGCTTGTTTAAAACAAGAAATACTTAGCTCTTTGGCACACATAAAAAGCTAGAAAATAAACTAAGAAATTCTCACTCTTTTAATGGACAGAAACACAAGCCAGTGAATAAACAAAGAAATCTTCATTTTTCATTGTTATATTTACTAGAGGAAAGAATATTGTAAAAGAAGTGGAAAACCTCCTTAGAGGTGTCTATAACCAGGTTTCAACAAAGAGAAAGGTAAAGCCTAGAATCTTATCATTATCATGTATTCGATACTAAAGGCGATAATATTGCTTATTCATTTTTGTATGGATTCCCGAGAAAACATGGAGCTACATTTACTCTATTTTATTTATTACTATGGTTGAGATATAAAGCAAATTTAGTTCATAAACTATGCAAAACTTGAAGCATTTGTATGCCTTTATTGATGCAGGAGCACCTAATTTGTTTAGTCAAGTTGATGTAAATATGAGTCAAGTGTGTAAATATGAGTCATGTTTTGAGTCTTGTGTGTCCTATAAGGTCATAATAGACCATATAGAAGGTAATTGGAGTCATTTTAGTTCATATTTTACAAATACTGTTAATGATGTCATGTAAAAAGTGCAAAAACAAATGCACTAAGTTGGAATACCAACAGTCACGGATCTCAAGATTTAATTTTAGTTGTTGTTTTGGGTTGATACAAGGATAGATAAGCCTCACAAAATTTGAGGCAAGGAGAGAAGATAGAGAATGATCATATCAATATCAATTTATCCATTTCCTGTTGTTCTATACTCTATTTTCACAGTTTTCTCTGTAATTTTGCTATTCCCTGTAATTGTATGGCTCCGTACTGAGGAGTCTTGATTAAAAGTGCATTGAAAGTTTTAGAGACATGACTTAACTACCTTTTGGTTTTCATTTGGATAGTTTTCAATAAGTTTGAAGGATTTGGTGAGCATTTTTCTGAGAATGGTCTGGTAAAACCTTGTTTGAGGGTTTGAATTCATAAAATGGTGGCTAAGAATGAAAGTTTGATGAAAAGGTGCTCGTAAAGAGTGTAAGTGAGTTTGTAAAGCATGTACAGACTTAGAATGATGTATGTGATGTGTTGATAAGGTGAGATAGGGCCTGGGACACAGAGAATCAATAAACCCCCCACCCTTACAAGCATATAATGAGGGTTTTGAGGTTAGGGTACTTGGTGGAGTATTCTATTACCAAAGGTTGGTAATTTAGGCCTTTTAAAGTCTATCTAGTGGATTGGGATTTCTTTTGTGAGTTGGGAGGCAGATTTGTGAGGTGTGGCTTTGTAAAAGTGGCCTAATTAGGCCTATTGACAAACTGAGATAGTCACTTTTTGAGCTGTTTGTTTCAAAGTAACCTATACTGAGTTTGAGATATGATTTAAAATCCTTAATGGGTACTCAAAAAGGGTTTGTTTTTCTTTGTATGAGACTCCCTTTAAAATTTATGCTTTGATAGAGCAACTTTAAGGGCTACTAGGAACAAGGTAACCTATGAGAAAAAAGTCCACAGATAGGGTCTCATAGTTTCTTGAGTTGGTTAATTGAGTTTATTATGTCATCTTTAACCTATGGAAGGATTTCCAAGTATTGGGTAGGCCTCTAAAACCATAGAGCCCACTTGTGTGGTTGTAACCTTGAGTAAGCAAGAAGGGTAACTTGGGACAGTCCAAAAGAAGATCTATATTTTGTGAGGTCTGAGATCATTGGGAGTCATCTTTGGCTTACATAGGTCATTCCCACCTAGTTTAAGATGTTTCAAGAGTTTCTTGAAGAGATTAGAGTGTTAGTACCATTTGAAGTGGTGGAGCCTTGTTAAGGCCATGTCAAATTGAAGAGAACTTAGAAGGTCTGGGGAAAAGAGTTTGGTATTTTTGTTTATGTTTTTGTGCAAATTGAAGAGAGAACCTAGTTACCAAAAGACTAGGTAGAGGAAAAGAGAAGAGACCTAGGTGAGGCAAAGACAAGAGGAAGTCAAGTTAAAGGGACTTGCTTGAAGAGAACATGGATTTATTAAAGAGGTAATTGTTGGGTGAGGGTTCACAAAAGAAGAAGCAAGAGAAGAGAAAAGAGACAAGTGTGAAGAAGGAAAGACACGACAAGGAAGAACTAGAAAATCTTAAGCAGGAGGTACAAAAGTTGGGTCAAGCTATGGAAGAGATGAGAAGAAGAATGGAAGATAAGATGGAGCTGTTGCTCAAACAAACACAAAGTTGGCATTTATCAATGAAAAGGAAGCCCATCAAGAAAATTGTCCAAAGAAGATGAAGACACACAAAGGTAACAACAATAGAGGAAAATCAAAATCAACTTCAGACAGAGGAAGAGTTGTTTGAGTCTAATGAAGAAGATAGTGAACAAGCAAAGGAAGATGAAGAAGGAGACATGGACATTATAGTCATTCCTAAACAAGAGAGTGATGTCACAGCATAGTGGAAGAATGAATTCTTTATGAAGACTCAAGATGTATTGAGGATGCATGATAGTATGGTGGTCAAGAGACAATTCTTTCTCTATTGTTTTCAAGATAGGATAAAGGGCAATTATACTTTCAATTTAAGAGGTTTGCAGATCTGATCAGATAGAGGTAATTGGAGCAAGGAATCTAAGAAAAGATTGGAAGAACACCGATGAAGAAAGCATTGTTACATTTCAAGAGCAGAAGGCTAGGGAAAACAACTATCAATCACTTGTTATGACAGAAATCTTTAGGGGGAACAAACCAAAGTGTAAAATGAAAGAAAGGGGACAAGGTGCTGAGGAAAACCATCCAATCCATCAGGACAAAGGACATCAGCAGCAAGGTGATAAGGTAAAAGGAAAGCAAGTTTGTATGGCTAAGATGAAACCCAAAGTAAAGATGAAGACTACATGGAGCTACTTCAAGGAAGGCACATGGCAGAGCATAGAGGAGCTCAAGGAAGACTAGATAGAGGATGAAGACATGTTACTCCCCTTAATCCAAGAGGGCTTGGAATTTCTTTTGTCTGGGTGTATGGTGCAGGAGCACCTAATCAGTTTAGTAAAGTTAATGGAAATATGAGTGAAGTGTGTAAATATGAGTCACGTTTTGAGTCTTGTGAGTCCTATAAGGTCATAATAGACCATCTACAAGGTAATTGGAGTCATTTTAGTTCATATTTTACAAATATTGTTAATGATGTCATGTAAAAAGTGAAAAAACAAATGCACTAAGTTTGAATACCAATAGTCATGGATCTCAAGAGTCAATTTGAATTGTTGTTTTTGGTTGATACAAGGATAAATAAGCCTCACAAACTTAGAGGCAAGGAGAGAAGATAGAGAATGATCATAACAATATCAATTTATCTATTTCTTGTTGTTTTATACTATGTTTTCATAGTTTTCTCTGCAATTTTGTTGTTCCCTATAACTGTACAGCTTCGTACTAAGGAGTTTTGATCAAAAGTGCATTGAAATTGGTAGTGACATGAATTAACTACCTTTTGGTTTTGGATTGGATAGTTTTCATTAATTTTGAAGGATTTGGTGAGCATGTTTTTTAGAATGGCTTGGTAAAACCCTGTTTGAGGGTTTGAATGCATAAAATGGTGGCTAAGAATGAAAGTTTGATGAAAACATGCTGGTAAAGAGTGTAAGTGAGTTTTTAAAGCATGTACAGACTTTGACTGATGTGTGTGAGGTGTTGATAAGGTGAGATAGGTCCTGGAACACAGAGACTCAATAAACCCCCCACCCATACAAGCATAGAATGAGGGTTTTGAGGTTAGGGTACTTGGTGGAGTCTTCTATTGTCAAAGGTTGGTGATTTAGTACTTTTTAAGTCTTCCTAGTGGATTTGGATTGGTTTTGTGAGTTGGGAGGAAGATTGGTGAGGTGTTGCTTTGTAAAAGTGGCCTAATTAGGCCTATTGACAAACTGAGACAAT
Source organism: Cunninghamia lanceolata (assembly GCA_027924645.1). Taxonomy (NCBI): domain Eukaryota; kingdom Viridiplantae; phylum Streptophyta; class Pinopsida; order Cupressales; family Cupressaceae; genus Cunninghamia; species Cunninghamia lanceolata. Next base: position 9,255,417 of record BSBN01000334.1, on the reverse strand, counting down.
CACTTTTTGAGCTGTTTGTTTCAAAGTAACATATACTAATTTTGAGATATGTTTTAAAACTCCTTAATGGGTACTCAAAAAGGGTTTGATTTTCTTTGTATGAGACCCCCTTTAAAAGTTATGCTCTGACATACTAGGTTTGAGGGCTACTAGGAACAAGGGAGCTTGTGAGAAAAAAGTCCATAGATAGGGTCTCATAGTTTCTTGAGTGGGTTAAATAAGTTTATTATGTCGTATTTAACCTATGTAAGGGTTTCCAATATTTGATAAGCCTCTGAAACCATAGAGCCCACTTGTGTGGTTGTAACCTTGAGTAAGCAAGAAGGGTAACTTGGGACAGTCCAAAAGAAGATCTATATTTTGTGAGGTTTGAGATCATTGGGAATCATATTTGGTTTACTTAGGTCATTCCCACCTAGTTAAAGATGTTTCAAGAGTTTGTTGAAGAGATTGGAGTGTTAGTGCCATTTGAAGTTGTGGAGCCTTGTTAAGGTCATGTCAAATTGAAGAGAGCTTAATACTAGCCCATTGTTGTGAAATAGGCCTCCATATGAGTGAAATGAACCCTTGCATTGCATCATTTATAATTGTAGAGGCCAATAATTTTATGTTCTCTGTAGAATGATAAAATGTATTTATCGTATGCCTATAAGAGGCAAGATATAGCAATTGTGTTAAAGCCGAGAGCTATGATCTCTTATATCTTTTTAATGATTGTATTATGATCTTATTTTATGACTTAAACAACATGCAAAGACTATGTGTTTCAATAGTATGGAAACCTACTTTATTACACAACTACAAAATTGCTAAGAGTGTCTGGATTTCATTGCATGAGCCTTGTCAAGCTATTAAGATATGTTTTTCAATGCACAATCTTGTATAGGCTAAAGAAATATGTGTTTCATTGCATGAGCCTTATAAAGTGGATATCCTTATAAAGGATGATAGTTATGTAAAGGTCAAGCCACGTAAAACAATAAGAAGTTCACTTCTGGTAAACTTTCTTACACTTGTATAGGCCAACAACCTTGTATTTGTATCCAATATTTGTTAGAATGAAATAATGCAATGGTAGCTTTATAAGGCTAAAAGCATGGCATTACACAAGCATTGGTATAAGGTCGATAGCCTAATCTTTATTGTATTGGTAAGAATATGAGAAACTAATAAATTAGTAAGACTTATATTAGCCTAGATGTGAATAGTCCATAGTGAACATGTATAACCTTATCTTGTCTATAATATAAGATATTAATATGAAACTTGACTTTATGTATTATCCTTATGTTTATCTTGGCTGGGAATGGCCAATAGTATGCCATGTTTTACTCTATCTTGATAGTATTATGGCCATTTTATAGGAGTAAGTGATTTTTCATTGGTAGTAATAGGACCATTAGATATGAACATTTGTCTTTATAAAGGCAGAGATAAACAAGATGAGACATAGTGACAATAATCTTGTTTAAAACAAAACAACATTGTCAAATCACAAGTCTTTTACAAGCATCTATTCGAAAGAAATGAGATATGCTAATTCATTCAAATTTAAGTTCAGTGTAAACTTCAAGTGAAGGTAGTTATTATTTAGATTTAAATGCAATGAGACCTAGATTGTTATCAAAAATATATATTTTGTCTAAACCTGCATAAAGACTTCTATAGTTCCTGAGATAGACGTGTTTAATACATTCTACATGGTTCAATAATCTAACCTTAGGGAGAAGTTAAAAATACTCGAGGGAGATTCAAAGAAATACATTAAGACGTAAAGAATGATTTATACTAAATCTTTTGTTTGTTCATTGAGCATAAAAATATATGTTAGACTAAACAAATATTTGTCAACAATTGTCATAGACTAGGGATTGTGAGGGTGCAAAGATGGGCTCAGTGTATAATTTCAGTCATTGAGACTTGTATCTTGTGACTATCTAATTAACCAATAGTAGAATCTCTACTAGTAATGCCAATTAGACATGTATAGGGTAATATTTACTAAGTAACTTGTTCTACCTTCGTCGATGTCCTCCTAAGAGTTGTATGCTCAAACATCTCTCTCGAGACATGAGAGAATGAAATTAGTTCTTTGATTTTGATAAAATATTTATATAATCTATTTGACTATGTTTTGAGTTAGAAAGATGGGTCTATTGGCTATTTAGTATATGACATTTGTCATAGACTCAAGATTGTGAAAACATAAAGAGGGTCTCAATGCATGGTTGTAAATTGACCAATTTTTATCCTATGATTTCCTAGTAAACCCTGTTAAATAACTCAACATGGAAAGAATGTCAGTATCCAAGTCGAGAAAGAAGTGTGTGAACATTCAATGCAATTATTTATTATAAAAGCTTTGGCCAAAGTAATGCAAAATCCCTACTTGCATTATTAGTTCACTGTGTTCTAAATGACATGAATAGTCAGATGGGTTGTACATAGCTAGAGATAGACTAGAACTTTGAAACCCAATTGCTCACTTCTAGGACACTATACTAGTTATCAGATGGCACACAAAATTAGTTCATTCTAATTATCTATTCTCTCATGAAGGGAAGGATCACTTCCAATAGGAAGGTGTGTGGGACACCACCAATTTGTGGTTGGAGAAAAAGCACCAAGGTGATGATATCCCTCTTATTGTTGACTACCGAAGACCTAGGAACACAACACATCATTTTAATATATTGTACATGTAAATATGTAAAAACTTGTTAGTCACATGTAAAGTGACCATCAGCTAATGTATTATATCATGTAATTTGTAAATACAAATGTACCTACTTTACTTCAAATTTTGGTATTTAATGCTTTTATTTTTAAATATTTTATTTAGCATTCAAATATGGATGTTACACTCTACTTCTAGAGATTGGCCCATTAGAAACAAAAAATATAGCCTTGCCTCTATATCTTGTACTTAGTTTAGAGTTTATTACTTGTATAGATGGAGCCTTATGTTGCATGCAAACAACATTGTCCATGACCATGATCTGATGAGTGTAAATATTCTTTGCTTGGAAGAAAATAGAATACATCTTGCTGAGTGTTTTGCATTGTTCAATACAACATTTCATTGTTAATTTACATTGGGTATACATGGCCTTCTAACATGTTATACCAAAAACCTTTCCATACTAAAAACTGACACATTCTATCCTGCCCTAAATTTTACTCAACCTAAACCAAACACAACTTCCAAATTTTTTCAACTTATTAGTAGTACTAAGGTAAATTCAAGTTTTAACATTCATCTAAGATTGATGACATCAAGTTTATGATGTCCTCTCACTGCTTAAACTATCCTAGTTTGTATTTTGTGTAATGCCCCTCGCTTTTTGCTTGTGACAGATGTTATTTTCGTGTTTCCTATGACAGTTCTGGTTTAGATGATAGTCTTGTAGTGCATGTTTATAGTTTCGAGGTGTTTGGACTTTTACGTTATGGTTTATGATCTCCTTGAGCCTGATGGACTCTTTGATATTATGCTAGCTGATTATGGATCTATGTTAGGATGATGCTTGTTTACTTGTACTTTGTGCTTTCACAGTTGATAGACATGATTATGGATTGATGTTACTTTTAGTTTAATATGTTGTTCGATCATGATTATGATGTATGACTGGTATTATTTATTTAATGATGTGATACTTGAACGGAACAGTGTTGCATTACTCATGTCTGAGTACCCTGCCACGCTGCAACTTCCATTCATTATGCTTGTGATTACTTGTTATATATGCATATATGCACAACCTTGTTGTTTGTTGTAGGATGCAGGTACTAGGCATCGACTCCATCTGAATCACCAGGTCTGAGCGTGCCCTAGCCAATGGAATTATGGATTGGAGTTGACATGAGGTTCCCCTAATTAGTCAACATCCTCGAGGAGGATGAGCTTTCTAGTGTTGTACCCTGTCGTCACCATCAGTGGACCGTTGTCATCATTTGTCGTTATGTCCTGCGGCTTCACTTTGGTCAGGTATCACCTTGTAAATTAGGGTATATCCAATTTGAGTGTCAATCCATGCATGATTAATATTTTATTTAAATAAGGTGAAATTAAAGCTTAAATTAAATAAACATTGCTAGGGGATTATGTGTGTGGTTTATTAATTATAAATAATTTAATTATTGCTAATTGGTAAATAAATAAATTAAATTAGATAAATGATTTAAGGAAAGGTTAAATTACAAATTACAGTAGATTAAAATTAAACAGAAAACAAATGCATATGTGAAAATGAATAAACATCTATAACGTTGATAAAATAAATCTAAACTAAAGTAATAGTGTGGTAAATTTGGATTACGGATGTTTTAACGGTAAAATGGAATTGTTAAGGGTAAAATGACCATGTCTTAGAGGGAGAGATCCGACCAAATCCATCAAATTTATATTAGATCATGATGAGTTTATTTAGTTCCTTATTGAATAGATATTTATTATATAAAAAGAAATTAAATTTAGTCAAGAATTAATACAATTGCTTCTCTATGGATAAAAATAATTATTATCCAATGACCTATGGGTTTGTTATTGCCATCACTATGATTATTTAGGTACATTATTAAATATAATCTCGCTAACATTTTTTTGGTTTAAAAATTAGGGTTGTCATATTTGGGGATATACAAATTTACATTAGGTGCCGTCATTGGTAAAATTGAGGAATTGGGAGTCTCGGAGATAGTTAATTTTGCACCCCACGAGAGAGTGGGTTGTGGGGGAAAGGAAGGAATGTCTCTGCATTTACCCGAGGAGTCCATCTTGGGTTTTGAGATAATGGGATGTCAAAATGCCCCCGACATTTTTATCTGGGGAACTGAGTCCTAGTTGGGAGAGTTTTTTGGAAGAGAAGGAAGGAGGGGCTGGCAGAGGAAAAGAGATTTTGGGAAAAGCTTAATAAATTTCAGGTATGCACTATATATGATATATGCCTATTTTTTATGAAATTTTAACAGAATTAGGATAATTATGTTTTCTCCATTGAAGGGATTTACTCAGGGTTGGTGTTAGATTTTTGTTAATGGCAGACTTGTAATCCTCGTGATTGCCAACCTATATTCAGTCTGAAACTTGTCACAATTTCCTTTCTGCTTCAGATTCATTTTAGTGGTTCCCTAGTCTCCACATCCATGCAATCCTGCACAATTCCACTCATTTGACCATTTTGCATTTAAATCTCAAAAATCTTTTCTCTATTCTCCGTAATTTCAATCCACTGAGCCTCGACCCATAATCACTAACCTACGCTTTTAGTGTGTTCCTTAACATCATAGTCATATCCTCTTGTAAGAGGGTCCTACCTGGTTATCTTCTCAGTAAATGTTTCCCATCAAAGGGCTTCCATGGCATTAAAACTGGTGCATGCCCCCCCAGTCAAACTATACCCGCATCTAAGAAGTCAGGTAGGGCTTACATTGCAGCTAAAACTATGCTGCTATCCAGCGCTCCACTTATTAGGTTATAACTCACCACACAACGCATAACGGATACATTACAATTTATTTGATTTAAATCTTCACCACTCTATGTCGTGCAAACAGAATGTTGCATCGACCCACTTGCTCCCCAAAATACCAAAATGGAACTCGATGGCTGTTTGGGCACTACAAGTCGATTAAACGAAAAGACAATTTAAAATATTTTCATATGCAAAGGTTATTTTCATTGTCATTGCATCGATTAAATAATAAATTTATCTTAGGTTGGGCGTAAATGATGCCTAACATTTGGTTATCATATTGTTTCCTATTTTGTACATCTATGTAACACATTTCTAAGTCATGCGCCTGTCCAAATGGAAGAGCTCTACATCCCTATGGAAATCGCTATATGGTGGAGATAGCTAGTTGCGAACTAACTTTGTAAAATATATACAGAAGCATGCATTTGTGTAAAAATTAGAAAGATACGTTGCTTAAGCAAGGATTTTGAGCATATCTTTACCTATCATCTACATACTTTAAGCCATCCACAGTCCTAGATAACCCCACAGCCAGCATCAAATTTTAAGATTTTCTGCCAACACTCAACTATATATTCTGAACACAACGAAGTCTTGGACTGAGATCACCTCAAATGAAACATTATCATCTGGACGCGTTGAAGTGGGAACATGACCCTCTAATTATTGCATTTCCTCAATAAAATTTATATTATTTATATAGATGGTTCAACAACAATAATCATTATTGATCTTGTTATAATCAAATGCTGCGACAGTTGTAAATAGGCAACCCAATCGTGCCACATCTTCACTCCTCCACCTTGTGCACGCATCTATCAGAGCATTTCCACTATGATATCTAACAGATGTTGAGTGTCTGGTTATACACCTGCAATCTGCATTTTTGTTTGATTGTTTCTTGAGCCATCACCAATCCATTGCTGTGCGTAGCTTGCACCTCCCCACACAATACGCTGTTGATTAGAGGACACCAATGGCACTTTAGGGTTAGGTTGTTTTCCACAATATTTCCCACGCATAGGATTCACTCAGAGAGTTCTTACCTTTAGGGTTGCCTTTCATAAGTAAATTGCCATGTCTTGAGTAGTTTGTTCTATTATCTTCCTCAGATTTAAATCAATTTTCTTTTCTCTATTCAAACTTAATGCTTATATTCATTTTTTCTTTGAGTTTAATCACTATTTGATTAGTTGTTTAAATTGAATGTAGGTTGAATAGTATATTTATTCGCATGATATAATTAGATCAATTTCAGAGATTACGGGATTAAATTATGAGATTTTTGATCTGTCAATATGGTTGATATAATCATAATGCAATGATACAATTTATATAATGTTAGAATGAGGTGGTTAATTATCTATAGTAAAATTGTAAATAAGATGTAATGTTAATTATTTAACGATCTGTAGAATTTTAATATAATTATTGCTATCACTGTTATTATTAATATTACTATTATTATTACTATTATTGTTTTAATATCATCATCATTATCATTATTATTATTATTATTTGTATCACGTGATTTATTTAAATCAAGCCATTGAAATTGATATAATCTATTATCATGATTATTAAATGATAAATTTAAATGTATATCAGATTTGGATAAGTGAATATTCAATATGTTGATCTGTAGAATGGATAAATGTACCTAACGTAGTATTTAAATCTATCACCTTCTCTTTATTAATGACTTGATGAACTAGATTTCGTTCATTGTAAACATACTTTGATATTCTCATGAATGTTGTGATAGATAGACAATGGTATGTGATCTATAGGTAGTTGTAATCGTTAATTACATAAAAGTGATTTACATTGTTCCTCTCTTGGTTATAAATTAAATCAGAATACTCAAACTTATCCGTATGAAATGAATTTTAAACTTCCCTTATAATCCTTTAACCAATTTGAGATTATAATACTGACAATAGAAGTTTATTGTATTTACGTCAATGGTAATTGTATCATGTAGATTAATTAAATGATTATTTTAATACATATTTAAACATAATTCACTTTAATGTAAGTCATAGGTTTATTCCTTGTAAGAATACGATCAAACTACAAGCATTATCTTGATGATTGTTATACCCATGTAACAACTTAGTCAAGTACAAATTGCTATAGTGGAAGTAGTTGTAAGAAGGCATAATTGGATCATAAGTATAATTGATTCTCGTAATATGTTGATTCAAACTGTGGGTCATAAAACCATTCTTATAGCCTTTGATTGTGTATATTCCCGTGTGGCTAGAATTCTAGAGGCTTAGCTTGGGATGCCTTGAATTCATGAGTTGTGTTGTTAGATGTCTTGAGATCATGATGTTATAAGAAGCCATGTCATCTCTAGTTGTGTATGGGCTAAATGGCAAATGAATGATAAATGCGCTTCTTCTGGTTGTATTGTTATCCAACTGATTGTACTAGTCCTGTATCTAGTGTTGTGGTAAGATGTTGAATAGGGTGACATGGAAATCTTAGAGTTGTAATGAATATGTGTTATCATGGGCAATGGTCTAGGAGTCCTGCCCTTATAATTATGTTATGGAGGGTTAATGGTTGTATTGTTATATATGGATAGTTGTTATGCAAGATGGTCAATGCCTTGCATGGTTCTGTACCCTTGTTGTTGTGATGTCTTGCTATGCTTGTTGTGTAGGGGTTCCTAGTTGTAGTTAAGGGAGTTGCTTCCAATGTGGGGGCCGGTGCCAAGGGGCTAGCCAGGGTAACCCACTGGGAGTTGGTAATTCAGTGATAACATAATAAAATACCTAGGGGTTGGGTAGTTTTCACATTAATAAGATAATAAAATGTTTGGTTCCTCACTCATTCCTGTAGTGGTAGTTCAGACTAAGGATGAGGGGAGAAGGCCAGGATTGGCAGATCTACTTCCTTGTCATCGCGAAAGGAAGGTTGATTCCACATGCATCATCCTATGGGGCCGGTGTCTAGAGAGAGACTGTCAGGGTAACCATAGATGGGGGCTGGTGTCTAGAGAGAGACTGCTTGGGTAACCCATGTTAGGACCATGCGATGACACTTTCCTTACTATAGTCTAGCACTCCCTAGTTGTATTCTCCCCATTTGCTAAGTGTTGCCTCTGGAAGTACTATTGTGTTGTTTGTGATAGTGACTTGTGATGGTCATGTGTTGTCTCATAGCCTACTGTCTACCTAACCATATGTTGTAGTGGGGACCTCATGTTAATTCCTAGCTCGGGGGGTGGACCTCAGGGTTCCACATGGTCGGGTGGAAGAGCTTTATCCATTGGTTTTTTTTCCCTTGTCGTTACTTGTAAGCGAGAGGGGACACTCCTTGTGTATCAGACATCAGATCTTATACCTGTTTTGAAGACACTTATTGTGCTCATGTTCTAGCCAGTGTATCAATCGATTGAGATTGTATGTATTCAAATGTCATCAGAATAGTAATGATGTAAATTACATAATGATGTACTCATTTGTATAGATTTGGAATATGTGAATGTAATCTTGATTAAAGTTGAGTATCTAATGGATGTCACGAAATGGAGATGTATATGTGTAATCAATATTGTAATAGAGTTAGAATGATTTGTCGATGTTAGTTAGTTATGCATGTATAATGTTGGTTATTTGTCAAGTAGTGCAACCATGGCACCTTGGGTGACAAGATGATAGTTAATGATGTGTATTGAACTGCTAAACCTTACTTGTAATCTTATTCAAAAAAAAATTTTTGCTTTGCTTGCTTAGATGTGTTGTCTTCCAAGGTGTTTGTGGCAGGGCACTACATCTCGTATCAGAGCCCAGGATTAAACACTGGGTACCTTTGTTGAATTTGAGCCCATTATGTAACCTAGTGCTTAAACTCTGTAGTATGATTTAACTCCTGTTGCGACCATTTTTCTTCATATAATAATTTGCCCTTTTTGTGTAGGGAAGATGCCTAGATGTAGGGGTCAAGGTCAGGGCAGAGGAAGGGCTCATGGGAGAGGTGGTGGCAGTATTCGTCCTCGCAGTTCTCCTCATGGGAGTGGTCATGAAGGCGGGGGTCAGAACATGGAAGGTCAGGGTCAGCCTGATGGAGCCCAGTTGACACAGATTCTCGAGGAAGCCCTTGCCTGTTTAGGTCTTAGACAAGTGCGTGAGCAGCCCAAAGGTGGTCAGGAGGTAGAGTAATCAGGTCCCAGAGAGAGAGAAAGGTCTCCCAGGCATAGGGCATTGACAGCTGAGCAGGAGGCCATGCAAGCCAACCATATGAGGGACTTACTAAAAGCACATCCTCCCATCTTTGATGGAACTGGTAGAGGACTTGAGGCAGAGACTTAGTTGTTGGACCTGGGCAGATGTTTCACCATGCATCTGTATGGTAGCTATACGAAGGCCAGATGTGCTATTTTACACCTTCGAGGGTTTGCTTCGACTTGGTGGAGGCTAGAGGAGTAGAATTTGCATCTGGACATTGGCACGGTGTCTTAGGAGTTGTTTGAGGATAGATTCAGAGCTTGCTTCCTTTCCAACCATTGGAGGCAGCGTCGGGCAGATGAGTTTCATGAGCTGAGGCAGTTGGCCATGGCAGTTGAGCAGTATGAGCGCAGATTTTATGAGCTCAAACAGTATGCAGGTATCGAGGATGATGAGCCCATGTTGCTGTAGCATTTTATCAGGGGCTTGAATGCCCATATTAGTGGAGGGGTTCATGTATTCAAACCTAAGACCATGGAGGTTGCCGTGGAGAAAGCCCAGCTAGTGGAGGAGAACTCGGCTATGGCCCTAGGTGGGCATACAGGTGTGTGCTTTGGCAGTACACCTTTGTCAGGACATGGTTCTCGAGGTGGTCACACCCAGGCATCAGGTTCTCATGCACACTCAAAGAGTGGTCAGCAGCAGCAGTATTCGCAGTCCATATCGAGGAACTATCAGCATCAGCAGGGAAATAGATTTCAAAATAAGAAAGACCGGTCTTGGCAACATGACAAGCACAACCATTATGATTAGTCAGCCTAGAGTGCGCAGTCTACAGTAAGCAGGGGTAGTTTCGAATAGTCTAGTTCTTTCTGGGGTAACAATGGATTTGGTAGAGGCACCGGGTGCTTCTCTTGCGGCCAATAGGGCCATATTGCAAGACAGTGCCCGCAGAAGGGTGCATCAGGATTTGGACATCGACAGGTGGCATTTGATCCAATGGTTGGTGATGCAGGCAGGTCACACCAAGTCTTTGTAGTGGTAGATGACCAGCAGGCAGAATATTAGGGCACCATGGTGGAGGCTTCTGGTTGCATGCGAGGTATTGATTTTTCTGTTCTATTTGACTCTGGTGCATCTGATTCATTTATATCTCCTTCCCTTGTGAAGTGTTGTGGCTTAGTGGCAACAAAGCAAGATGATAGGTGGTAGGTTGAGTTAGCTTCTGGGGCTAAGGTAGCAGTTGAGTCTCTAGTTTCAGAGTGTAAATTGAAGATTGGCTCTCTATCTACTTCTGTGGACCTTCGTATTCTACCCCTGGGTTCATATGACATAGTTTTGGGGATGGATTGGCTGGAGGCCCATCAGATAGTGATAGATTGTCAGCATAAAATGGTTAGATGTGTGGATGATTCTGGTGTTGAGGTTGAGGTTGTAGGAGTTTAGAGACTTGTTTCCCTACGTATGGTCTCTGCTATGCAACTCAAGAGATGTATGCATCAGGGATGTCAGCTTTTTGTAGTAACTATTAGTGATTTGGAGATGGAAGAGAGTCAAGAGGCATCTCTTGATGACCACCCACTCTTGAAGGAGTATGCGAATGTCTTTCCTTCTAACATTCCAGGGATGCCACCTAAGTGTGACATCAATTTTAGGATCGATCTAATTCCTGGTGCAGAGCCTATCTCAAGAGCTCCATACAGGATGACCACTTAGGAGCTCAAGGAGCTTTGACTACAGTTAGAGGAGCTATTAGCCAAAGGGTTCATATGACCTAGTGTTTCCCCTTGGGGAGCACCTATGATCTTTGTGAAGAAGAAAGATGGATCTCTACGGCTTTGTATCGACTATAGGTAGCTTAATAAGGTAACAGTGAGAAATAGGTATCCCTTGCCTCAAATCGATGATTTGTTTGACCAGATTAAGGGAGTGAAGGTATTCTCTAATATTGACCTTAAGTCAGGATATCACCAGTTGCGGATCTTTGAGATAGATATTCACAAAACAACATTTCACACCCATTATGGACATTATGAGTTCACAGTGGTACCATTCAGGTTGACCAATGCACCTTTGGTTTTCATGAGCTTAATGAATGGTGTGTTTCACACCTATCTTGACTGATTTGTTCTCATATTTCTCAATGATATATTGATCTATTCAAAGACTATGGAGGATCATGAGCAGAATTTGCGTCAGGGGTTGCAGTATCTGAGAGAAAATCAGCTTTACACGAATTTGTCAAAATGTGCATTCTTCCAGACAGAGGTTAAGTATTTGGGTCATGTCATCTCTCGAGAGGGTATTGCGGTAGATCCCTCGAAGATCCAAGCTATTATGGACTGGCCTGCACCCACCAATGTATCTGAGGTCTGTAGTTTTATGGGGTTGGCAGGTTACTATCATCACTTCGTCATGGGGTTTTCAAGAATTGCTCATCCCATTACTTCTCTTCAGAGGAAAGGGAAAAAGTTTGTTTGGTTAGAGAAGTGTCAGGAAGCCTATCAGACCCTTAAGGAGTAGCTAACCAGTGCACCTATACTTGTAGTTCCTGATCCTGATAGGGACTTTGTTGTTTGTACCAATGCCTCCTTGGAGGGTTTGGGGGCAGTTCTAATGCAGGATGGTCGCGTGATTGCCTATGAGTCTTGCAAGCTCAAGGATCATGAGTTGAACTATCCCACTCATGACCTGGAATTAGCAGAAGTTGTGCATGCCTTGGTGAGATGGAGGCATTTTCTATTATGGCATCGATTTGAGCTGCACAGTGATCATCGTAGTTTGCAATATATTTTCACGCAGCCCAACTTGAATGCCAGGAAAAGACGTTGAATGGAGTTCTTGTGCGAGTATGACTTTGAGATCAGATATATTCAGGGCAAGGAGAATGTGGTAGCAGATGCTCTCAGTCGTTGAAGGCATGAGATCTCAGCAGTCTCGCTTACAGTTGATTTGAGAGGACAGATTCTTGCTGCTCTTCCTTCTGACAGTTGGTGCTAGGAGGTGAGGACCGAGATTGAGTCAGGTAGATGTTTAGAAGGTAGATTCTCTAGTTACTCTTTTGAGTTAGATGGTCTTTTGTGACATTTGGGTCACATCTATGTTCCTAATTCTAAGGGTCTTCACACCCTAGTTCTATCAGAAGCACATCAAGCACCCTATTCCGCTCATCCGAGTGTCAAGAAGATGCATGCAGATCTATGTCAACTGTACTTTTGGAGTGGCATGAAGCGAGATATTGCAGATTTTGTGTCGAGATGTCTTGAGTGTCAGAGGGTGAAGGTAGAGCACCAGCACCCTGCAGGTCTTTTGCAGCCTCATTTGATTCCAGAGTGGAAGTGGGATATCATTTCGATAGACTTCATTGTTGGTTTGCCGATGTCCTCTTGACAACATGATGCTATTATGGTCACGGTGGATAGGCTAACGAAGGTAGCTCACTTTTCTCCTGTCCGTACCTCTTACAATGCCTCTACGGTGGCTAGAGTGTTCATAGAGGACATTGTTAGACTTCACGGGATTCCTCGTAGGATCCTCTCTGATAGGGATCCAGTATTCACTTCCGCCCTGTGGACTTCCTTATAGCGTGCCTTGGGGACACAGCTAAACTTTAGTTTAGCTTATCATCTTGAGACTTATGGTCAGACTGAGAGGGTTAATCAGGTTCTCGAGGATATGTTGAGGATGTATGTTATGGATCAGTAGAGCCGTTGGGAGGACTACCTCTAACTAGTGGAGTTTGCCTATAATAATGGTTATCATAGTTCTATTGGCATGCCTCCCTTCTAGGCCTTGTATGGTCATCCTTGTAGGACCCCCTTGAGTTGAGATTATTTGGAGGATAGAGTTCTTCTGGGTCTGGATATGCTTAGAGATATGGAGCAGTAGGTTGAGAGGATTAGAGAGAATTTGGTGGCAACTTAGGATAGGCAAAAAAAGTATGCAGATGCTCATAGGATCGATCATCATTTTTCCATTGGAGATCGAGTGTTCTTGCGTGTGCAACCACGAAAGAGTCCGATTTGCTATGGGAAAGGCTCTAAGCTAGCACCGCACTTTGTCAGACCTTTTGAGGTGTTAGAGAGGATCGGTCTAGTTGCTTATCGTCTTGCTTTGCTGCCTAGCCTTTCACACATCCATGATGTGTTTCATGTTTCGGTACTTAGACCTTACTATCCAGATATTGCTCATATTCTTGATTGGACTGCTCTATAGGTAGAGGATGGGCAGCTAGCTTTGGAGCCCATAGGCATTCTTCAGCACAGGAGACTCGCTCTCAGGGGTAGAGACATGGAGCAAGTCAGGATCCAATGGGATCCTAATGATGAGACCTCTGCTACCTAGGAGGATACTACCAGAATGAGGGAGTTATATTCTCACTTATTTGCAGGCTTCCAGGAGTAAGCCTAGTTCTAGGGGGGAGGATGTAATGCCCCTCACTTTTTGCCTGTGACAGATGTTATTTTCATGTTTCCTATGACAGTTCTGGTTTAGATGATAGTCTTATAGCGCATGTTTATAGTTTCGAGATGTTTGGACTTTTACATTATGGTTTATGATCTCTTTGATATTATGCTAGCTGATTATGGATCTATGTTAGGATGATGCTTGTTTACTTGTACTTTATGCTTTCACAGTTGATACACATGATTATGGATTGATGTTACTTTTAGTTTAATATGTTGTTCGATCATGATTATGATGTATGACTGGTATTAGTTATTTAATGATGTGTTACTTGAATGGAATAGTGGTTCATTACTCATGTCTGAGTATGCTGCCACGCTTCGACTTCCATTCATTATGCTTGTGAATACATGGTTATATATGTATATATGCACAACCTTGTTGTTCGTTGTAGGATGCAGGTACCGGGCATCGACTCCACCTAAATTACCAGGTCTGAGCATGCCCTAGCCAATGGAATTATGGATTGGAGTTGACATGAGGTTCCCCTAATTAGTCAACATCCTCGAGGAGGATGTGCTTTCAGTGTTGTACCCTGTTGTCACCGTCAGTGGACTATTGTCGTCATTTGTCATTATGTCCTGTGGCTTCACTTTGGTCAGGTATCACCTTGTAAATTAGGGTATATCCAATTTGAGTGTCAATCCATGCATGATTAATATTTTATTTAAATAAGGTTAAATTAAATCTTAAATTAAATAAACATTGCTAGGGGATTATGGGTGTGGTTTATTAATTATACATAATTTAATTATTGATAATTGGTAAATAAATAAATTAAATTAGATAAATGATTTAACGAAATGTTAAATTACAAATTGTAGTGGATTAAAATTAAACAGAAAACAAATGCATATGTGAAAATGAATAAACATCTATAACGCTGATAAAATAAATCTAAACTAAAGTAATAGTGTGGTAAATTTGGATTACAGATATTTTAACGATAAAACAGAATTGTTAAGGGTAAAATGACCATGTCTTGGAGGGAGAGATCCAACCAAATCCATCAAATTTATATCAGATCATGATGAGTTATTTAGTTCCTTATTGAATAGATATTTATTATATAAAAAGAAATTAAATTTAGTCAAGAATTAATAAAATTGCTTCTCTATGGATAAAAATAATTATTATCTAATGACCTATGGGTTTGTTATTGCCATCACTATGATTATTTAGGTACATTATTAAATATAATCTCGCTAACATTTTTTTGGTTTAAAAATTAGGGTTGTCATATTTGGGGATATGCAAATTTACATCAGGTGTCATCATTGGTAAAATTGAGGGATTGGGAGTCTCGGAGATAGTTAATTTTGCACCCCACGAGAGAGTGGGTTGTGGGGGAAAGGAAGGAATGTCTCTACATTTACCCGAGGAGTCCATTTCAGGTTTTAAGATAGTGGGATGTCAGAATGCCCCTGACATTTTTATCTGGGGAGATGAGTCTTGGTTGGGAGAGTTTTCTGGAAGATAAGGAAGGAGGGGCTAGTAGAGGATAAGAGATTTTGGGAAAAGCTTAATAAATTTCATGTATGCACTATATATGATATATGCCTATTTCTTATGAAATTTTAATAGAATTAGGTTAATTATGTTTTCTCCATTGAAGAGATTTACTTAGGGTTGGTGTTAGATTTTTGTTAATGGTAGACTTGTAATCCTCATGACCGCCAACCTATATTCAGTTTGAAATTTGTCACAATTTCCTTTCTGCTTCAGATTCATTTAATGGTTCCCTAGTCTCCACCTCCATGCAATTCTGTACAATTCCACCCAATTGACAATTTTGCATTTAAATCCCAAAAATCTTTTCTCTATTCTCCATAATTTCAATCCATTGAGCCTTGACCCACAATCACTAACCTACACTTTTAGTGTGTTCCTTAACATCATGGTCATATCCTCTTGTCAGAGGGTCCTGCCTGGTGATCCTCTCAATAAATGTTTCCCATCAGAGGGCTTCCATGGCATTAAAACTAGTGCGTGCCCCGCCCCAGTCAAACTATACCTGCATCTAAGAAGTTAGGTAGGGCTTACATTGCAGCTAAAACTGTGCTGTTGTCCAACACTCCACTTATTAGGTTATAACTCACCACACAATGCATAATGGATACATTACAATTTATTTGGTTTAAATCTTCACCACTCTACATTGTGCAAATAGAATGTTGCATCGACCCACTTGCTCCCTAAAATACCAAAATGGAACTTGATGGTTGTTTGGGCACTACAAGTTGATTAAACTAAAAGACAATTTAAAATATTTTCATATGCAAAGTTTATTTTCATTGTCATTGTATCAATTAAATAATAAATTTATCTTACGCTGGGTGTAAATGATGCCTGACATTTGGTTATCATATTGTTTCCTATTTTGTACATCTGTGTAACACATTTCTAAGTCGTGGGCCTGTCCAAATGAAAGAGCTCTACATCCCTATGGAAATAGCTATATGGTGGAGATAGCTAGTTGCGAACTTTGTAAAATATACATAGAAGCATGCATTTGTGTAAAAATTAGAAAGATACACCACTTAAGCAAAGGATTTCAAGCATATCTTTACCTATCATCTACATACTTTAAGCCATCCACAATCCTAGATAACCCCACAGCCAGCATCAAATTTTAAGATTTTCTGCCAACACTCAACTATATATTCTAAACACAATGAAGTCTTGGACTGAGATCACCTCAAATGAAACATTGTCATCTAAACGTGCTGAAGTGGGAACATGACCCTCTAATTATTGTGTTTCCTCAATAAAATTTACATTATTTATATGGCTGGTTCAACAACAATAATCATTATTGATCTTGTTATAATCAAATGCTATGACAGTTGTAAATAGGCAACCCAATCGTGCCACGTCTTCACTCCTCCACCTTGCGCACATGTCTATTAGAGCATTTCCACTATGATATCTGACAAATGCTGAGCGTCTGGTTATACACCTGCAATCTGCATTTTTGCTCAAAAGTTTCTTGAGCCGTCACCAATCCATTGATGTGTGTAGCTTGCACCTCCCCACACAATACGCTGTTGATTAGAGGACGCCAATGGCACTTTAGGGTTAGGTTGTTTGCCACGGTATTTCCCACGCATAGGATTCACTCAGAGAGTTCTTACCTTTAGGGTTGCCTTTCATAAGTAAATTGCCGTGTCCTGAGTAGTTTGTTCTATTATCTTCCTCAGATTTAAATCAATGTTCTTTTCTCTATTCAAACTTAATGCTTATATTCATTTTTACTTTGAGTTTAATCACTATTTGATTAGTGGTTTAAATTGAAAGTAGGTTGAATAGTATATTTATTCACATGATATAATTGGATCAATTTCAGAGATTACGGGATTAAATTATGAGATTTTTGATCTGTCAATATGGTTGATATAATCATAATGCAACGACACAATTTATATAATGTTAGAATGAGGTGGTTAATTATCTACAGTAAAATTGTAAATAAGATGTAACGTTAATTATTTAATGATCTATGGAATTTTAATATAATTATTGTTGTCACTGTTACTATTAATATTATTATTATTATTATTGTTTTAATATCATCATCATCATCATTATTATTATTATTATTATTTGTATCACGTGATTTATTTAAATCAAGCCATCGAAATTGATATAATCTATTATTGGGATTATTAAATGATAAATTTAAATGTATATCAGATTTGGGATAAGTGAATATTCAATATGTTGATCCATAGAATGGATAAATGTACCTAACGTAGTATTTAAATCTATCACCTTCCCTTTATTAATGACTTGATGAACTAGATTTCGTTCGTTGTAAACATACTTTGATATTCTCATGAATGTTGTGATAGATAGACAATGGTATGTGATCTATAGGTAGTTGTAATCATTAATTATGTAGAAGTGATTTACATTGTTCCTCTCTTGGTTATAAATTAAATCAAAATACTCAAACTTATCCGTATGAAATGAATTTTAAACTTCCCTTATAATCCTTTAACCAATTTGAGATTATAATACTGACAATAGAATTTTATTGTAGTTACGTCAATGGTAATTGTATCATGTAGATTAATTAAATGATTATTTTAATACATATTTAAACATAATTCACTTTAATGTAAGTCATAGGTTTAATCCTTGTAAGAATACGATCAAACTACAAGCTTTATCTTGATGATTGTTATACCCATGTAACAACTTATTCAAGTACAAATTGCTATAGTTGAAGTAGTTGTAAGAAGGCATAAATGGATCATAAGTATAATTGATTCTCGTAATATGTTGATTCAAACTGTGGGTCATAAAACCATTCTTATAGCCTTTGATTATGTATATTCCCGTGTGGGTAGAATTCCAGAGGCTTAGCTTGTGATGCCTTGAATTCATGAGTTGTGCTGTTAGATGTCTTGAGATCATGATGTTATAAGAAGCCTTGTCGTCTCTAGTTGTGTATGGACTAAATGGCAAATGAATGATAAATGCACTTCTTGTGGTTGTATTGTTATCCAACTGATTGTACTAGTCCTATCTCCAGTGTTGTGGTAACATGTGGAACAGGGTGACATGGAAATCTTAGAGTTGTAATGAATATGTGTTATCATGGGCAATGGTCTAGGAGTCCTGCCCTTATAATTATGTTATGGAGGGTTAATGGTTGTATTGTTATATATGGATAGTTGTTATGCAAGATGGTCAATGCCTTGCATGGTTCCGTACCCTCGTTGTTGTGATGTCTTGCTATGCTTGTTGTGTAGGGGTTCCTAGTTGTAGTTAAGGGAGTGGCTTCCAATGTCGGGGTTGGTGCCAAGGGGCTAGCCAGGGTAACCCACTGGGAGTTATTAATTCAGTGATAACATAATAAAATACCTAGGGGTTGGGCAGTTTTCACATTAATAAGATAATAAAATGTTTGGTTCCTCTCTCATGCCTATAGTGCTAGTTCAGACAAAGGATGAGGGGAGAAGGCCAGGATTGGCAGATCTACTTCCTTGTCATCACAAAAGGAAGGTTGATTCCGCATGCATCATCCTATGGGGCCAGTGTCTAGAGAGAGATTGCCAAGGTAATGATAGATGGGGGCCGGTGTCTAGAGAGAGACTGCTTGGGTAACCCATGTTAGGACCATGCGATGACACTCTCCTTACTATAGTCTAGTACTCCCTAGTTTTATTCTCCCCATTTGCTAAGTGTTTCCTTTGGAAGTACTGTTGTGTTGTTTGTGATGGTGACTTGTGATTGTCATGTGTTGTCTCATAGCCTATTGTCTACCTGACTGTATGTTGTAGTGGGGACCTCATGATAACTCCTAGCTTGGGGGGTGGACCTCAGGGTGCCACATGGTCAGGTGGAAGAGCTTTATCCATTAGTTTTTTTTCCCTTGCCGTTACTTGTAAGCAAGAGGGGACACTCCTTGTGTATCAGACATCAGATCTTGTACCTGTTTTGAAGACACTTATTGTGCTCATGTTCTAGTAGGTGTATCAATGGATTCAGGTTGTATGTATTCAAATGTCATCAGAATAGTAATGATGTAAATTACACAATGATGTACTCATTTGTATAGATTTGGAACAGGTGCATGTAATCTTGATTAAAGTTGAGTATCTAATGGATGTCACGAAATGGAGATGTATATGTGTAATCAATATTGTAATAGAATGATTTGTCGATGTTAGTTAGTTATGCATGTATATTATGTTGGTTATTTGTCAAGTAGTGCAACCATGGCACCTTGGGTGACATGATGATAGTTAATGATGTGTATTGAACTACTAAACCTTACTTGTTATCTTATTCAAAAAAAAAAATTCTGCTTTGCTTGCTTAGATGTGTTGTCTTCCAAGGTGTTCATGGCGGGGCACTACATTTTGCCCTAAGTGTTTCATATTGAGATGTACAAAAAATTTCCTAGGTATCCTAGAGTATAGGAATTGGTCACCCTTCTAAGTTTTATTAGTTTACAAACCACTTAACAATTGCCAATTTCTCCTTTTCTATATATATATATATTTCCCTACTATAGATATAAAGAGAAAAATTATTGCTTAATAATAACTTGACTATTAAGAGTTTGAAAATAAAGAGCTATGTTTAATATAAATAACCTTACATAAATAATCATGAATGGAACAAAATTTTAAAGTGAATGAAACTATTTATTAGCTTTACTATTAACATCAATGACACAAGAATTATTTTTATGCTATCAAAACATAAAAGATACATTAGCTTAATTTTTAGTTCTAAGTTGTAATCGACATTTACTTATTGTTTCTAGTAGATTTAGATTTAGATGTAACTACGTGTTACATTTTAATTCATAGACTAAACTTTGATGAATTGATTTCAATTCCCATCAAACTAAGGGGTTTCCTTTCTCATTCTAACTTCAAGAAGATCACATATAATTAAATATGTAATTTATTCCATCTAATAGATTCAATTATTGAGATAAATTTTAATATTAATAACAACTCCAACTTGTTACTATTAATGTTAAATCATATCTTTTTGGTTTATTGGCAAACAATTTACCTCCACTGAAAGAGTTTAACATTTAATGACAATCCATCCTAAGTTTGATTAATGACTAAGTCAAGTTAAAATACATGTATATATATTACATCACAATCTTGTGAAATTTGACAATGGATTTAAAAAATGAAATTTAATTACACTTTCATTAAATTTTAACTTGATAGATTTATTACAATTAAGTTTTAACTCCATTTAACTTAATTTTTATTTCCCAAATTTTCATTTAAAGATTCTTAAAGAGAAACTACCTTATACTTAACTCAAAACTAATTCTCTTCCTATGGATTTCCATTGTTGAATCATGCAATGCAATAAATATGATTAAATCATTTTTTTCTTTCTTTAACATTTTCCAAATCAAGTGTATAAGAAACAATTACAAGATAATCTATGCAACATGAGGATTCTTAGTAACTACATAATGCAATGATACAATCTTTTCTTCCAAGGAAACATATAAATTGCTTTTCTTGCACATCCATTTTTAACTTACAACTTAACAATTGATCTTTTTTTTTTTTAATTTTCCCTCAAATGCATATGTAACAACACAAGTTTGCTACTTCAACACTTTTCAAATAATCCACAAAATTTCGTACAAAAAGTACATCATGAAAGAAAGATGTCCTTCCTTAGAATAAAACAACATTTCTTTCCTTTCCAAGAGACAACAACTCCAAACCACCTTAAAGCTCCATCCAAGAACCTAAAAATGAACAAGAGAGGAAAAACAACAATATACTAATGGGCTCTCCACCCATCCATAGGGTTGTGAGACAACCCACCATCGAGCATGGGGAAACATTTAGCCACTTGGGACCTCTTCACAACACAACTCAAGAAGATCACTTTAAACAAACAAAACACATATATACACATTTGTTTCACACTTCATACAATTACAAAAAAAATACCCAAAGAACGTTCCTAACAAATTGGATTTTCAAAAAGGAATTCCACATAGGGGGCATAGGGGTTCTACCTATAATGGGTATACATATGTATCACCTTAACCCAATATCCAATCTCACATCAGTTCTCCATACACCACAATGTACCATCAAAGCACCCTTATCCCTCCAAGACATAGCCAACATGTATATATTTATGTGATACTCATATCCCTGAATAAACATGGGTACTCATACCCTAAAATAAAGATGCCCCTTTGTGGGAGCCACTAAGAGTGGGTCAACTCCCCTATAAAACACATAAAGAAAATCACACAAAACAAGGTAAAGGACCTATTCACAAACGCCAGCAAAACCCTTAAAAAATTGTTCCTTCTTTCAATTTTCAATGCAAGATGACATATGGCATTAGGTATAGCAAATTAAAATCAGATTTAAGAATGTAAATAACATCAGCAAATTTGAAACAAGATATTAATTACAAATCCTATATTTCAATAGTAACTATGTCTTCTAAAAATGCTTTTTTTTTTATTTTCTATAAAATCTAGCAATGAAGATATTTTAAATGCAATATCCATAATTATTAAATGACTAATTGTTCTTTTTCTAATCGGATCTAATGTAAAAATTAGAAATATAATTTATTCCATAATGATCTAGGTTTATGACATAAAAATAAGGCAACAAATATGCATCTTTAAAGATTAACAATGAAATGTTTGTTTTTCCAATTTCACAAGCAACAAACCCTTAGAAAAACAACATTTATATTTAATAACTCAAGAAAACGTATAATATTTAAGAAATACAATATTTACATTTAACCAATAAAGAAAAACATATAATATTTATATTTAATCATTAAAGAAAAATGTATAAAATTTACATTTAATCAATAAAGAAAACATATAATATTTACATTTAATTAATAAAAAAACATGATACCTCAATCACACTATCCCACTAATGGTAGAATCCTTGAATGAAAATCATAAAAATGAGCAAGTCACCCCCCACTCCATGAAGAGATTTTAAAGAGAAGGAAGGAGAAACTTCCTACCCAAAACTAACTCAACCACACAACTAACTCAAGCCTCCAACTAACTCAACCAACCAACTACCTCAACCACTCAACTACCTTCCCATTTTCGTCACTTTTGTAAGTAGGGCTTAAAGGAGGGTCTAAGGAACTTTTAAAATATTATAAAGAACAAAAATAAACTTCTAACCCATGTACCTTAGACATAAGACAATTTCCCAAACATGAAATATAACCAAGACCTCTTAAAAACACTTAAAAATAACTTTAAAAATTACTAGATTAAAACCCACACAAGAACATAATAATTTTATCACACAAAACTAAAAATAACATTTCTTAATAGCATGGCCAATAGACCTTAGGGCTTCATGCCTAGGGTCTAGCATCACATAGAAAGACATAAAGTGGCTAAATGATCCCCATCATCCATTGACATAATAATTCCACCTGTACACTCAACAAGAAGTGTCAGTACAATATATATCCAAAATATATCCATCATAAATAACATATTATCACAAATTAATTAGCAACCATAGAATAACATATACAATTCATCATTCAAAAATACATAAATCAAATAATCTCATGAAAGGATACCATATTGAATCAAATCATAATATATAACATCCATCAGTATATCAAACATCATCCACAAAAAAATGTGCAATACATAAGTACTGAGTATCACAATAATCAAAATGTCTATACAAACATCAAATATATCAAAGAAATAGGAGTGCGTAGAATAGGGGTGTCACATTCTCCCCTCCTTAAGATTAGGCTTCCTTGTAACATCCATGTTCAAGAAACATAGTAAAAAAAAAAAAAAAAAAATTTCACCATAAGTAAATTTACAAGGTAAAAAAAAATGAGAGAAAATTTTTCTTTTATTTATTATATAATCAAGTAACAACCATTACAAGATTTCTCATTACAAATACAATAATCTGTATTGTCTTTCTCAAGTACAATGTTTACAAAAGCAAATCAATTATAAATACCTGAATCAGATAATGTTTTACTTAGTCTCAATAAACACAAGTCTGAAAGATATACTGCATCCAGAAATCTAACATCTTTATTGCAAGCCTCAGCATGTCTTCTGCTAGAGAGAGAGAGAGTATCTTTCCAGTGATTTACCTCAAACCACAAACCATCGGTCTCCCGCACTCCTTCCTAACCGGAAGTGGCCCTTCCCTTCATGAGAAGTATAGACCAAGGTGACCAATGGTAATTTGCCTTTCTGAGTACATAGTGTTGTATCTTACACAATCTCTATCTATCATACAACCCTAGATACCCTCTAGCTAAGTATGATTCTCGATAAGATGTGCAATCTAGATACAGTGAACCGACAATGCATGTAGAGACATATGCATTACTATGCCCATAGTTTTTAATATAATTTGACGTTCACAATGAATGTTGTCGTAATGTTCACCCACTCCAACTCAACTTGGATACTATCATATTCCTACAGTTCGACTTGGTCAACTACGTTTAACTTATGAAGTCATGATGATTTCATCAATCGAGTCTTTCCAACCCAAAACATGTTTTCTTTCACTGTCTAAAATCCATAGACTTTTTCTTATGTCTTCCGTCCTTTACAAGGACTCTCATTGCAGCATTGCAATACCTAAGGTCCATGACTTATTGTCTCATAATAAATATAGATAGATTAATTACGATTAAGATGATAACCTTACCCAGGTTAAGCAATTTAGTCTAGGAATCTAGTTCCCTTCTTGCAAGTAAGAATAATTACACATAATCAAGGCACTTGACCCTTCATTCACAATCTAAATAATGATCTCAATGCCTTATTATAAAAATTACCATCTCTAGGTTAAGACAAGGTTTAACTAAAGAGTTTTGACCAACTCCAACCTAGTCTTTCTGACTTAGGTGAAATCATGAGACACTAATGTTGCTCTTTTAACATTATGGAATGATTATCCATTCTTATGTATCTCTCTTTGCATCTTTGCAACATTTGAGATTCACCCCTTGTTGACAAGTAGTAGCTTAAGAGAAGTTGTGATAAAAGGTGTAATGATTTTAATGTTTGACTAACCATTAATGGTACCTCTTGCATGCTTGCAAAATCTGATGCTTACGACTGGTATTATAAATCAACTTGTAGTCTGACAAATGGTTTTTCCCTTCCTAGGGTTAAACATTGTCGATTAGATACAAATCTCTTCTCAATAATATAGATAAGAACTTTTACTAAATACACAGTTCTTGACCCCTTTATTGTCTACTAAAATACTTTATAACCATAAAAGTGGTCACAATAATCATTAACCCTTCTTGGTTATACTAGGGTTCTATTTTACCCTCGTTGAAATCAAAATAACCCTTTCCCATGTTTTCTTGACCATACATTGTCGACCAATATATAATGTCATACCCGACAAAAGAGTTACGAGTTTCCTAAATCCTTTAAGTTATGATTCTAGGGTTTAACTTCACTAACCCAATGCATGGAATTATCAAAATTTCCTTGATTTCTAAACACAGTAACATGAGCATTATAAAACATAAGAACAAAATCCTCTAGTCTCCTTAGACTGCCTGGCTTTGCTCGAATTCACTCTTCTAAAAAATGCATAACATAGAATATGAGGTATGTCCTCATCCATATAATATCTCAAAGGACATTATCACTTTTTAAAAACTAGACTTTTGATTAAGTTCAACCCCAATAGGTTTGGGTCAAAAAGGATACTTTTGACCTCTTGGTCTACCCAAGTCTATCGACTTTTCGACACAAGTTAGTTCATGAACTCAATATAACCCCCTTTGTAAAAATGTCACATGTAATCCAGTATTCACAACTTTTAGTACAACGATCATGTCGGGTTGAGTTTTTGAATTATTTTCTAATATACTCAACTTGGTATAAATTATGTTAGAAATACCCAACACTAGATTATCTTTGTCATCTATGCACATGGTATTAAAATAAGTTCTATTCACATATAATACGAACTATAACTCCCATCTCTTAACCTACCAATACCCTTGAGTTAGTTTACTAGCTTCAAATCGAAACACAGGGGAAGTTAGTTAAGTCTCCAATCAATAAAGAATATATGTTTCCAAAAAGCAAGGAAATCTCTATGGATTTATCATATTCTTATAAGTAAGTAATCACTTAAGACTTATTCAATCTATGGTAAGTTTAAGATTATGATTAAATTATCAAGCTTCTAGGTCTTTTCAAGTGAACCAATCTTATACTAAGAAGACATAAGAACTAAAGTCTATCCTCCTAGGATTATCATGATCATACTTAACATTATTGTTCAATAAGCAAGTGACATTACATCACTAACCAAATTGTTCTCAATGAAAACAATATCATTCTAACATAAATGATTATATCAATTTCTATATATTTTAATCTCGAGACATTAAGCTTATACCATTGTCTCACTTAATCTGTAAGTGATTTCCTAAGATCTAAAACACATTATTAATTTAGATATTATTGCCCTTTCGAACTTCAAGCATATATATAAATAACTCTGTTCTTCAATTTACAAAGTGTTCTTCTAAGTTTAAGAACACTGTTGTAATCAATACAAGCTCTTGCAAACTCGTATTGAAGAACTCCAACTTTCTACCAAGACTGCGGCTCTTTGGGCATTATGGCTTCATTTGTTAGTGGGGACACCATAGATAAACACCCTAAATTTATTCTAGTATATTCCTTTATAGAGGGAACCGATTTATGGTTTATACCCGCCAGATGATGAATAAATCCATACTCTTGATTTTAGAGTACGGCAACCCTTAATTCTCCTAACCTTCCTTCCTTTGGCAGATACAGATTTGTACAAAGATATAACAAGTTTTTATTAATATTCGTCGACATCATACTACAGTATGTCGGCCTCATAGGGAACGTAGGCTCATATATAATTATACCGGCCATGTTTAACACCACCAACTATGTTTTAATTATCTCACCATAAACAATGGAATATTACGTTTTGGCCTTTCACTCAAACACAAAAATAATAAAGCTCTTAAACAATAAAAGCAAGGCTAAAATAGAGAGCAATAATAACATGACATACCCGATGGTAATGTTTCTCTCCTTCGCGTTCCAAAGCTTTTTCAACTCGCAAACTATTGCTGTTTTCTTCTATGTTAACACTATTTAGTTTTTCCTACAATAACCAAGGCTGGAACACTGTCCCTCCTTTATGAAGCTAGCGGCTCTCCTATACTACATCACAGATTTCTCTTTCCTCTAGATTACATTGTATGCACATAGACTTTCTTCCCAGATTTCCTTTTACCTTTGAACCTTTGGCAGGCTATCTAGAAACAACCCTCTCTTGGTACCTCCGTCTTGCACCCATAAGAGGATCCAAGATTACGTTGATAGAAAAAACTGGTCTCATGGAAAAACATCTTTCATGTGGAATCAATCCTAAGAGCTTTGATGTTTCCCCCCCGCACAACGAAGAATTGCATTCTTCCCTCCCACTGTTACATGCCTATACACAAGGATATTTGTTTTTGCATGCTACATGCCCCCTCACCTTTAGCGTCCACTTTGCATATTGGAGATTCCTTTGGTGACATGGCAGCTGGGGGATATAACAACCCCGTCCACTACTTGACCCTAAAGGCTTCTAAACCTTTGAATCCGCAACTAATAACCGAATGCTGGTGTTTAAGCTCTTGCAAGGTGGTGGATTTATAAATACATATAGCGACACCAAGGTCGAAAAAGAGAATGCATAAAGGCTGACTTAATGAAGCAAAAATAGGTTAGATTAATGATAACTCAAAGTCTTAAGCTTGAAGGAAAAAGATGCATTCGTAATGGAAGACGTCCTAACCGACAGAGCTTGGACGAAAACCACTTGACTCGACTAGAATCCAACATCAAGCAAACTGGCGAAAAACTACATCCCGTTAGCCGAATTATGACTAAACGATTTTGGAATATCCTTCCAAATGACAACCAAAACAGTTATAGCATAAATCAACTTCACATTCGACTTCCATTGATTTACAAAAGGGAATAAATTCACAACACATAATTAACGCGTTTTGACGGCAATCACGATGGATTGGACGTAATGCAACACAAGTTTTCTAAATCATTTGACGCACAAAATGACTTCTCGCATCTTTCGACTACGAGACGTGATCCACAAATCTGCCACAAAATAGGTTCATTTGTTGACGTTAAACGTCAACAATATTAGCATCATCTGACTTGATGGGAACATCTTGACGTTTAAGAGGCGACAATAAAACCTCAAGCGACACAAGAAGATTAATGCAACCATTTTGCGGCTATTACATTGTTAACTTTACAAATGACTATGTCAACTCACCATCGACTTCCCGCCGAAGTAGGTTCAAAAATAACTTACAAGACAGGACTTACCTCATACGACTCATTGGTTCACATTATCATTTAACACTAGACTTGTTTGGCAAATTGACCACTCGTAATCCAAGGTTTATCTCTCTCTTCTCGAAAGATACTCTCTCTCTCCTCTCTAAGAGTCGATACCCTGTAATCCTGTTTCACTTGTCATCAAACAATAAGAGATCAGTGCATCTTTATTCGATAAATTCAACTAATAAATCAAATCTTATAATACAGTTATTAAATTGACCATAACATAATCATTTCCATGATTTCATAATTGATATTTAATACAATTCCATGTCATATCCTGTTTTAAGTCTATAACATCTCAACACATTTACTTATGCCAAAGTAAAAAGTAAAAGTAAAGCAAGTTAGAAAATAGGGATGTAACATTCTTCCTAGAAGCCCTCACGAGATGAGGGTTGAATAACTCACTGTAGTTGTAGACACCCAAAATTGTCCGAACTTTGTCAATGTGTTGCAACACCTTGTTAAAAACATTATCCTAGACATCATGTAGCATTTTTTCCTAAATCCCACTCTTAATTCCACTTATCCCATTAAGCCAATTAATTAAATAAATTTTATTTATTTAATTAAAATCCTATTTTAATCCCATCCTTATCCTACTTAGCCAATTAATTAAATAAATTTTATTTATTTAATTAATTTCCACATCATATCCTAATCCATTTCTAATCCCATTATCCAATTAATTAAATAAATTTGATTTATTTAATTAATATCCAAGTCATATCCCAAGTAATTCAAATAAAATATTTGAATTAAGTCCTCACTTTTCATCACATTTCAACACTTGTCCATCTCTCAATTAAATCATGTGTTGTAATACAACTTTTATCTAAAATCCTTCACATCACCACTAATGGGACCTAATTTTAGGATTTATCTACACAAGCACACCTAAGCCTTATCTTCCCTTGCCACATGTCAAATGACTATAATTTCTTAATGTGCAAGGAAACCTAACTTAATCCTATCCATCCATTTCATCTAAAGCCCTAATTGATCCGAGCCATCCATTTGAACCAAGCCAAGCCTATAAATCAACCCATCTACAAGCCATTAAGGGAGGAATCTATTCTTCAAGTATCCTCATTCTACCAAAATCATTCTTCAATCTTGCTATCCAAATCATCCAACTATCATCCTCATATCATTATTATGTTGCAAAAGTGAGCACCCAACATTCCTCCAACAATCATCCTTCAAAATCTTGCATGCTCATGCGAGGTGGAGAAGAGCAATGGAGATAAATCGAGCATAGCGTGGAGATTGGTTTGCATTTACATTTATTATTTTGATTTTTATGTTGTCTTGTGCTTCATTGTGCATTGCTAGGGTTTGATCATTGTTGTTTATTCATTTGCCCTGATTTGCAATTTTACCCTAACTACATTTGGCATGCCCGGTGGGACCGACTTCACTTGATCATTTTTGCAGGTGTTTGTAGTAAAAATTTGCATTCATATAACCCCCATTCTCAAGTTTTGCAGGTTTAATTAACTTTTTGTTGCAGATCTGCTACTTTTTGGACAAAACCCTAGGTTTAAAAGATTTCATCATATCTTCCAAGTGGCCATAGTTTTTTGTACAAGAGTTTTACAAAAGTTTGTCCATGATATAAGGAAGCCACAGTAGAAACATTTCAGGTTTATCGTGATTTTTGTGGGATTTATCACATTTTTATGTTTTTTCATAAAATCATAATTCTAGGCGTAAATCGACAATTTTTTTAGAAATTTTTACATTTCTAGAAAGCACTCGAAATTGTAATAGGGGTCTATGTTTTATAGATTTAATTTGGAGGTCGTTTACAGTGCGAAAAAATTAGATCTTTGCTGACTGTAACTTTTCCATAAATCTGCACTTTTAAGCGCAAAATAAGGAATTTTTCTGATTTCTTTACTTTTTCAGAAAGCTCTCCGAAAATCAATAGGGGTCTCTTCTTTGATTTTTTAATTTTTGAACCAAAAATATCTCAAAATAATCAAATCTAATTCGGCTATGTATCTAAAATTACAATTTTCCTTGCCTGATGAGCTTATTTTTTATGCCTGCATTATAATATCATTTTTTTTTATGTTGTAGGTGATCATAAGGAGCTTTAGCAGCAGCAATATCAATCATATACAATAGCTTGGAAACTGAAAACAATCCAGGTGCATTCATTTCTATCTTTCATCTTTTCATTTCAATCAATCTTGTTTGCAAACACATTTTGATTTGGGCATAAAATGAACAATTGTTTGCAAATTCACATCAAAAAAATAGGCTAAAATGAACCATTGTTTTTCATCAGATTTAGATTTGGGATTTAAAAAGAACAAGTGCTTGAATTGTCTTCCACACATTTTATTTCTAAAGGGTCAATTAACAACTGCAAGTGTGAATCAAGTGATAGCTCACTTGGTTTGCTTTTGTAAAACCCTATCTAGGAGGCCTGCTTAGAGACACACCACTCCAAGGGACGACCTCAATCGAGGATGAATCGAAAGACATCCTCATTGGGAGTTGTAAATCTTGTCACTCTTGGCTATGCCCCAAAGAACTTTATACCTTTGGGAAGTGAAGGTGAAGGGTGGGTTACCCCTTTCTCCCGGCTGTGTGGCAGGATTTCACTTTCAATTCCCTAGTCAACCTTGTGCAATAGATAGCCTAAGACCTAATTGGCCATACCCATTTGACTAGACATTAGGGCTTGTTGATGTGTCTTCTATGTGATGTGTGCTTGCTTAATCGTCACATTTTCAAAGTCAAAAACTTGCTTATGTGTCTTGCGTGAGTGATTCATGTGTGTATATACATAATCATTTATTTGAACATTGCCAAATCAAGCTCTAAACACCAAACACATAAACAATTCATCCCACATTTCATCCACATCACCAATTTTGTCATTCCACCCAAATCAATTTTATTCTAAACATATCCTAGTCACATCCATATTCATTCCAAATCATCTCCACATCATCATCAACCTAGTCCTAGTCAACACTTGTCAAGATGGTCATAATCATTCAAGGGGGCTATCCTTCTAATCATGAGACAAATCCCAAGCCTAAGGTGACAATTCAAGGGGGTTATCCTTATAATCATGAGAGAAGACCTAAGCCTATAATCACAATTCAAGGAGGCTATCCTCCTAATCCAAATCATGAAGATAAACCAAGACCTAAGGTCACAATTAGAGGAGCCCCTCTTCCTGATCGAAATCATGAAGATAAACCAAGACCCAATGTAACAATTAAAGGTGGCTATCCTCCTAATTCAAATCATGATAATGAACCAAGACCAAAGATCACAATCAAAGGAGCCTCTCCTCTTCAGACCAAGTTTATACTTCGAGAAGGCCATCTCTTTACTTATGAGGATGAGACAAGTCCAAAACCCAATCCATCTACACATCAAATTAATTCCACATCAACTTATCCCACTTCATACCAATCTAATCCATCCACACATCAAATCAATTCTACATCAACTTATCCCACTTCATATCAACAAAATCCATCCACATGTCATATCAACCCTTTATCAACCTATCATAGCCCTTATCCATATCAATCCATATCAATCCATATCACAACAATCATTATCCTATGCAACCCCTCCATCATCATCACATCAACACATTTACCAACATCAACAACAAATCATATCACAACAACAAAGCCAAACACCATCCCAACCTCAACAAATTCCACATCAACCTTACATGTCATCATCTTCAACTTCATACCAACCTAATTCATCCACCTATCATGTCAATGCCACATCAACATATCCACCCACATCACAACAACATGTGAGTCCAAATCCATCTTGGCAATAAGATCAAATGTCCTAAACTTCATACCAACCCCAAGACCTTTTATCTACATATCCTACCATTGCACCTAGCTACCAAGACTATTAATGGCCTCCCCAACAAGCACAAATGAGCCTGAGTCCACCTTTGCAACAAGATGCACATGCAACTCCAAGTGGCCCTTTGTACATAAACCAAGTGAGCCGAATCAATTTGGTAGACAGCCTATGTAGCGACATAGATTCAGGTAGTTAGTTTTTGATGGCATTCCTGGTTACCCTAATCTTATTGACAAACATGTGAGGCTGCAAGTGCCTAAATTTTTAGGAAATAATACTGTGTCAAGAGAAGACCATTTAAAAGATTTTCAGAATATCATGGACAACTTTGAGGTTGAGCATGAGGATATTTTCATGAAATCATTTATGCAATCCTTAGTAGATGAAGCCAAGGAGTGGTAGAAGGGTCTTCCTGATAGAAGCATTCATCATGGGAGGATTTTAGAAGAATTTTCAAAGAACAATATGGTGACAAAACTGATCCTATTTTCTTCATTAATTAATTTACTGGCATTACCAAAGGATCAAATGAACAGGTTTCTGATTTCAATGCTAGATTCACTAAGGTATTAAACAAACTGCCACAGGACCTGAGGCCTAATGAACCAACTCTTGTGAAGTCATTAAATAATGCATCCAAAAAAGTAGATTGAGTTGAGCGTATGACATGTGTGTCCTTTGAATGGCTCCTCATAGTATTTTTGAACAAAACCATTGGCACTTGTGTTGATGTTAGTATTTACTAAAGAGCAGAATATACAACAATAAGAGTATTTATGATTATAACGTACAGAACTATGCCAATGTTTTGTTTATAATAGTTAGTGTGATATTCAAAGTCCAATCCATTTGCAAAGAGGATGTACTTATCATGGTGCTTACAATAGATGAATCATCTTGAAAATTACCATCTTTCACTTGTAGCTCAAGATGATTTGGAGTTTGGTAATGTCTAGTAACAATAGCCCCAAATGACCCAATTGACTATTGACAATTTGTTGCAATAATTTGTGAGATAGTTGTGTCTAGTATGACTCTACGATGTTGGTGGACTTTGTTTATGATTTCAAGGCCAAGTATAAATTCACATTTCCTCTTTCATTTTGTGTTTTTTTTTAACAAGAAAGTTTGTTATGTGAAAACTAGCACAAAGTAATTATTGGTTATTCAAGTTAAATGTAATTGTCATTTTTATATAACTATTGACTAAATTAATATGAACAATTTATACTCTAGGTTGAACACCAGAGTTTCTAATATATCTAGGGCCATAGGCAAGCAATACATCCCCTTTGAATATAATGGTAGTTATCTTTGTGCAAATGCTAAGGATTGTTGATGTAGCATGCTTTTTAGTTTTTTACTTGCAATGTTAATGTTATATAGTCATATTTTAATTTTGTATCTTAGTTTTAAAATGTATAAATTTGAACATGTATGGAAAAAGTGCCATGATAGTTGACATGGTTAAATTTCACAAGAGGGCTAGTGCAAGTACTTGTATATAAGGCAAGTTTTCTAATATTTGATTCTAAACAAGAAAACAACTAAGAAAACAAACCATGATAAATGTAATAGATCTCATCTAAAATATACCTTTCTTAACAATAGTTCTCCATCAATGTGGCCATTTGCTTCTTTCAATGTGTCTACATCACTAAGCAACACATACAATAAATATTTGCAGTACAAAGAAAGTTTACAATGAACATGAATTATAATGCAAATCAAATTTTGTAAGAATGGTTATTATGTAAAAATAGTGAACTGAACAATGATAAAATTAATCATAGAGAAAGCACCTTTCGATATTTTTGGACACAACTTCAAATATATGGGTGTTCTTCAAATTAGATGGCTCCATTGCTTTCTACCGTACAAGCATAAGAATTAAAATTGTAGATATTGTTATTTATGTATTTTACATTGTAATAGATGCTACATACTAGACACATAACAACAATACAATTTATATCAAGGCTTTTCACTAGAGAAAGCAATATTGGTCAACACTTTGAAATACATCAGTTGTAGGGATCTATTTTTGCCAAATTGAAAAGTCAATAGAAATCACAAAGTGCATGTCTATTAATCATCCATGGTATTGAAATTGACATGACTAATGTAAATGTTTGTCCAAAAGTGGTCTATTAAAGTACCTGCATGAGTGGTCAGACTATTGACTACCAACGAAAGATTGTGTTCTCACATGCAAGCTTGCAATCTTTCTTATGCAAGTTTTGTTGCAACATGTCAATATTATAGTCTCTAGCAAGGACTATTTTACTGTTAGGCACTAGCACATTTAAATTTTTCTCTGTGAAACCCAATATTTGTAGAATCTATGCACCCTATCTAAGGTAAATGTTCATGAATCACAAAGGCTTTTTAAAATGTGGGATATCGATTATGATTTCTTCTATGTACTCCTATTTCTTTGATATGTTTGATGTTCCTAGAGACATTTTGATGATTATTATACTCAGTACTTATGGATTGCACATTTATTTATTGTGGGTGATATTTTATATACTTATTGATGTTATATATTATGATTTGATTCCATATGATATCCTTTGATGAGATTATCTGATTTATGTATTTCTGAATGATGAATTTTATATGTTAGTCTATGGTTGCTAATGGATTTGTGATAATATGTTATTTATGATTGATATATTTTGGTTATACATTGTATTGACACTTGTCCTTTAATGTATAGGTGGAATTGTTATGTCAATGGATGATGGGGGTCATTTAGCCACATTATGTATTTCTTTGTGATGCCAGACCCTAGGTATGGAGCCCTAAGGTCTATTGGCCATGATGTTAAGAAATGTTATTTTTAGTTTTGTGTGATAAAATGATTATGTTCTTATGTGGGTTTAAATCATGTAATTTTTAAAGTGATTTTAAGTGTTTTTAAGAGGTCTAGGTT
This sequence comes from Cunninghamia lanceolata, assembly GCA_027924645.1. Lineage (NCBI taxonomy): Eukaryota > Viridiplantae > Streptophyta > Pinopsida > Cupressales > Cupressaceae > Cunninghamia > Cunninghamia lanceolata. The sequence continues at coordinate 9,220,554 of BSBN01000334.1, read as the reverse complement.
GTATTTTATGTTTGGAAAATTATCTTATGTCTAAGGTAAATAGGTTAGAAGTTTATTTTTGTTCTTTATAATATTTTAAAAATTGTTTAGACCCTCCTTTAATCATCATTTAAAAAAGTGACGAAAATAGAAATTTAGTTGAGTGTTTGAGGTAGTTGGTTGGTTGAGTTAGTTGGATGGTTGAGTTAGTTGGGTGGTTGAATTAGTTTTGGGTAGGAAGTTACTCCTTCATTCTCTTTAAAAACTCTTCATGGAGTGGGGGGTCGCTTGCTCATTTTTATGATTTTAATTCAAGGATTCTACCATTAGTGGGATATTGCGAATGAGGTATCATGTTTTTTTATTAATTAATTGTAAATATTATATGTTTTTATTTATTGACTAAATGCAAATTTTATACGATTTTCCTTATTGATTAAATGTAAATATTATATGTTTTTCTTTATTGGTTAAATGTAAATATTGTATGTCCTAAATATTATATGTTTTCTTTATTTATTAATTGTAAATGTTGTTTTCCTAAGGGTTTGTTGCTTCTGAAATTGGGAAACTAAATATTTCATTGTAAATCTTGAAAGAAGCATATTTGTTGCCTTATTTGCATGTTATAAACCTAGATCATCATAGCATGAATTATATTTCTAATTTTTACATTAGGTTTGATTAGAAAAATAAAAATTAGTTATTTAATAATTATGCATATTACATTTAAAATAACTTCATTGCTAGATATTATAGAAAAGAAAAAAATTTGCATTTTTAGAAGGTATAGTTACTATTCAAAATTAGGATTTGCAATTAATATCTTGTTTTAGATTTGCTACTATCATTTACATTCTTAAATATTATTTTAATTTGTTGTACCTCATGCCATATGTCATCTTGCATTCAAAATTGAAAGAATGAACAATTTTTTAAGGGTTTTGCTGGGGTTTGTGAATAGGTGCTTTATTTTGTGTTGTGTGATGCTCTTTATGTGTTTTATAGGGGAACTGACCCCCTCTTAGAAAGAGGCTAATTTGGTCATCCATGTAAAAAAAGTTGAGTGGGCGTGGCTCCCACAAAGGGGCATCTTTATTTTAGGGAATGAGTACCCATGTTTATTCAGGGATATGAGTATCCCATATCTATATACATGTTGGCTATGTCTTGGAGGGATAAGGGTGCTTTGATGGTACATTGTGGTGTATGGAGGTTTGATGTGAGATTGGTTATTGGGTTAAGGTGACACATATGTATACCCCTAATAGGTAAAGCGCCTACTCCCCCTATGTGGAATTCCTTTTTGAAAATCTAATTTGTTAGAAATGTGCTTTGGGTATTTTTTTGTAACTGTATATGAAGTGTGAAATAAATGTGTATATATGTGTTTTGTTTGTTTAAAATGATCTTGTTGAGTTGTGTTCTAAAGAGGTCCCAAGTGGCTAAATGTTTCCCCATGCTTAATGGTGGGTTGTCTCACAACCCTATGGATGGGTGGAGAGCCCATTGCCATATTGTTGTTTTTCCTCTCTTATTCATTTTCAGGTTCTTGGATGGAGGTTGAAGATGTTTTGGAGTTGTTGTCTCTTGGAAAGAAAAGAAATGCTGTTTTATTTTCAAGAAAGACATATTTATTTCATGATGTACTTTATGTACCAAATTTTGTAGATCATTTGAAAAGTGTTAAAGTAGAAAACTTGTGTTGTTACATATGGATTTGACGGAAAAGAAAAAAAAAACATCAATTGTTAAGTTGTAAGTAAAAAATGGATGTGCAATAAAAATAAGTTATGTGTTTCTTTGGAAGAAAAGATTGTATCATTGCATTATTTAGTTACCAAGAATCCTCATGTTTGATAGATTATCTTGTAATTGTTTCTTATACAGTTGATTTTGAAAATGTTAAACAAAGACAAAACTCATTTAATCATCTTGATTGCATTCTATGATTCAACGAAGGAAATCCATAAGAAGATAATTAGTTTTGAGTTAAGTATAAGGTAGTTTCTATTTAAGAATATTTAAATTAAGATTTGGGAAATAAAAATTAAGGTAAATGGAGTTAAAACTTAATTGTAATAAATCTATCAATTTAAAATTTAATGAAAGCATAATTACATTTCATTTTAAAGCCATTGTCACATTTAACAAGATTGTGATGTAATATATATACATGTATTTTAACTTCAATCAGTGATTAATCAAACTTAGGATGGATTGTCATTAAATGTTGAACTCTTCTGATAGAGGTAAATTGTTTGCCAATAAATCATAAAGTTATGATTTAACATTAATAGTAACAAGTTGGAGTTGTGATTAATCTTAAAGTTTAACTCAATGAATGAATCTATTAGATGGAATAAATTCCATATATAAATATATGAGATCTTCCTAAAGTTTGAAAGGTCGAGGAAACCCCTTAGTTTGATAGGAATTGAAACCAAGTCAATAAAGTAATGGCTAACTTATTTAAACATTTGATCAAGAATATTAGTATAACCAAGTAGAAATTTTGTTTTGTTTGAACATTAAGTCAATGAAATCAAAGTTTAGTCTATAAATTAAAATGTAGCAAGTAGTTACATCTAAATCTAAAACTACTAAAAACAATAAGTAAATGTCGATTATAGCTTAGAACTTGAAATTAAGCTAATGTATCTTATATGTTTTGATAGAATAAAAATAATTCTTATGTCATTGATGTTAATAGTAAAGTTAAGAAATAGTTTCATTCACTTTAAAATTTTGTTGCATGCATGATTTTTTGTGTAACTCTATTTATACTAAATGTAGCTCTTCATTTTCAAACTCTTGATAGTCAAGTTACTTTTATAATTTTTCTCTGTATAGCTATCCTAGGTGAGCAAATATAGATAGAAAAGGAGAAATTGGTAATTGTTAAGTGGTTTGTAAACTAATCAATCTTAGAAGGGTGACCAATTCCTATACTCTAGGATACCTAGGAAAAGATTTGTACATCTCAACATGTAACACTTAGGGAAAAATGTAAAACTAGAATAATTTAAGCGATGAGAGGACATTGTAAACTTGATGTCATCGATCTTAGATGAACTTTAAAACTTGAATTTGCCTTAGTAGTACTAAGAAGTTGAAAAAAAAATTGGTAGTTGTGTTTGGTTTAGGTTGAGTAAAATTTTGGGCATGACATTTTTATCAGAGCAGGGTTTAGAAACACTAGGTATTCTAAGAGTGTGTTTGGGTCACGTTGTTAAATGTGTAATTGTCAAATGTTACCACTTTATGTGAAAATGTTTTTTAGTTAATAAGATGTAAGTAGTAACACAAGTGCTTTGTGGACTTATTTAAAGTTTTAGGTTCATTTTAAACTATTGTTGTTAAATTGTTGTGTGCTCCTATCACCCTTTCAAATAGTGACTTTGTAGTCAAATTAGAATGAACTGAATCTAATTTACTAGAAACATAGTATGTTCAACATATCATTGTACGTGTAAAATTCCTTGTATCATTTAATCAAGTATTGCTTAGAGGAGTTGGAAGTTGAATATTTAAGGGTGTAATTGCAATGTATAATATTATAAATATATGTGCTAATATATATTTTTTAATTTCTTAGTGTGAGAGTGGTTTCTTACTTCATTTGATGAATCCACTTCCTTGCATCTTGTCTAGAGGCCTAGTTTGTAATGGCACTGACCTATTGGAAACATGATCTAATTGACTTTTCTATAGATAGTACACATTAGTTTAGGATGTAAAATAAAATATTTAATGAGTCCAACTTGATCATCTTGAATTTGAGTCTAGCTATCCTATCCTTGAATTTTGTTATCTTTATGAGATTTCATTTTTGATTTTAATTAATATTGGTATCAATATTTTTATAGAACTATTGTTTCTTTTTTAGGCCTTTGCTTAATTGTTACTGTTGGTGCTTGTGAAGTTTGCATGTATTTAAGATGTTCTTTTTGAAGGGGGCCCCTGGAAGGTTGTATGGGGGACAACGTGGCTTGAGGATTTTTGGAGGATTAAGACCTACTAATAAGATTAGTATAGGAAGGTTGAGTTCTTATCTTCCCTTAGACTCATAAATTTATATATACCCTCTTCTTACCCTATAACATTAGGATACTATTGTATCAACCCTTCTTAGGGAGATGAGACTTGTTTGGCACCATAGGTATTTGGATGTTGTTTCATCTACTGCAAGCTAGTTAGCTAAGTAGTCATGAATTCTTAGTTATTTGAAAGCATTTGAGCACTAACCATACTTATAATTTTCCTTAAGTGAGCTTCCTTTTACAATTGAGAGAGGTCATTATATTGATTCTACATATCTTTGAGACATGTAATTTTAGTAAAATAAGTTCTAGAAGCTACTTGAGTGATAGGAAAACATGCGTGACAACTTGATGCATATGATGGTTCATAATTTTAATGCATGATTTAATTATCAATGTGCTTGATAATCTAAGGTTACAAACCTTATTATGTTGCAAGTAATAGTCTAATAAATATTGTGTTTTAGTATGCACTGATACAAATTTTCTTTATGCATGACTCTTGTGGCACTTCAAGTGTTTTGGCATCCTTGCCTAATGTATGTCAGTGTAGATAGTGATGTATTTTTTTTCAACATATATGGAGGTATGGTTTTTTTCACAAGGAAGATAGCATCTAGGGTGCTAATTATTTGTCAATTATCATGGTTACTTAGTTTTTCAAAACCTAGATTTGAAACCTCACTAATATGATGCTTTGTCACTAAAGTGAGTTACCCTCATCTCTTGAGGGCTTCCAGGAGGAAGTCTAATCTTAAGGGGGGGGGTGTGACACCCCTATTCTATGAACTCCTATTTCTTTGATATATTTGATGTTTATAGAGACATTTTGATGATTATAATACTTAATACTTATTGATTGCACATTTATTTATTGTGGATGATATTTGATATACTTATGGATGTTATATACTATGATTTGATTCCATACGATATCCTTTGAAGATATTTTTTGATTTAAGTATTTTTGAATGATGAATTTAATATGTTAGTGTAACATCATAAAATATCCCCTTGGGGGCTTTTCCCTCATAATGTTTAGCTCTTAGGTCTTTAGAGTGTATTTAGGAAATTTAATTCATATTTTAGCAACCTGATGGAATGAGACCTAGGTTCCATGGGAAATTGGACCTAGGTGGATCCCTTGAGTTGTACCCTGCCCAAAATAGGGGGGAGGACTTAGGCACCTGCTCCCTAGTCTTGCCCTATTTTGAGGTAGCCACAATTTCTGGGTGTCGGTTAGTGACTGACACAGTAAGTTTGAATTTCAAATATCTTGGCGGGAGTGTTTGTAGGTGCATATATAAGCATGTGTAGAAATTCATTTGTAAACTAGATGATTACTAGCAATCTATTGTGTTCTCAAGGTGATTCAAGGTGTTTTATTGTGTTGCAAGAGCAGACTTATATGTTTTATGTGTTGATATTTGCATATTTGAGCATCAATCTCCTCATGGCATGAAGATCATCTTCCTCCATGAGAGCTTCACTACAAGGTGACATATCATTGTGTTTTTATCATTGATTCCTTTGGTTTATGCATCTACCTCATAAGGGCATGCACTATTTGTCTGATAATGGTGTTCAGAGACTTAAGTGTCCTCTGGGGCTTGACTAAGGCAAGCCTCTAAACACCCCAACCCCCAAACCAAGTCTTGTGACTGCAGGTTATACGTGTTGTATTTGGGAAAAGTGGAGTTATAGGAAGGAGTGGCAGGCATCAAGGATTCATGATCTGAAGAAAAGTTTGACAAAATAGCACTTCTAGGACTAGGATGCCTGCAACAGTTGTAGGAGTCAAGGACAACACTGAGAGGGGGGGTGAATCAGTGTTGTGTGAAATTTCTAATCTTTTTACAAACTTTAACTTGCAGAGTACAAGGAGAGAGAGCTATCATTGATTTCTCACATACATGTGCACATAACTGAGAATTAAAAACAAAAACTCATGAGTAAAACATATATCCACATAGAGAAGATCAAGACACAAGAATTGCACGAGTGGAAAACCCTCCAGGGTTAGAAAAACCACTCCAGAATTGCCTCATTGGCAATACAAATTGTATCTAGGAGCACCAACTCCTTATGGAGCACCAACTCCAATACCAAACAGAAGCACCCACTTCCAACACTAATATACCTCACTAGTAAACAAATAGGTCTCACTGACCTACAAGCCTCATTGGCTAATACAAGGCTTCACTGGCAAACTGAATCTTCACTAGAAGTAATAAACAAGTTCAGAGGGATACTCTGTTTCCATTCAATACAAAACATATGTCTGTCAAATGGCCATTCTATTCAAAATCAATCCTTTTTCTGGATCCTCTCAACCACACTGCATACTCTGTATGTTTCATCTGTCTTACTAGTTTCAATGTCACTCACATCATCTGTATTCAATCTCTCATCATCTGTATATTTCATTTCTGTCTCCCAAGACCTATCAACAATGCACCTGAAAAACAATTTTATACAGATTGAATGTCCTTCCACCTGCAAAGAAAAATCTTTTCATATTCCTTTCGTCTGCAAAAATTCATTGACCTTTCATATTCATTTCAATCTGAATATTTTGTCTTCAATAAAAAATCAGTGCCCTGTAAGAGAAAATAAAATCTCTTTTACTTGAATCCTCTTCATATTTTCTTCAATGCAAAAATCTCACAAAAATAGTATCTGCATAAATCCATTTGAAAGAAGAAAATCTAATTTACAATGTCTTATATTTCTCTTTCAAAAATTGATCCTCTTCTGAAGAAAAACATTCTGTATCTCTTTATATTCTCTATACATTTCCAAAAACTTGATCTGTTCTTTCAATGCCCTGTAAATAAAATATCTGACCAACTTCATCTTCCATCTGTAAAACCATTCATATTCCCTGCAAGAACCAATAAAAATATTCTTTTTCATCTTCTGTACAAAAATGATCCTTCAAAATTTCTTTCATCTTTTCAAGCCCTTCATTTTCTTTTCAACAAGACTCTTCATATCATGTGAGCTAAAAATTAACTTTTTATATTTCCTTGCATCTGAGCAACTTCATCTTCCATCTCTGCAAAAATAACTTCACTAATCTCCAATAAAATCATCTAAAAAAATAAATCTCCTTCCAAGCTTTTGCATACAAAATTGTTGAGCTTCTTCTTCGTTACAATCAAATCAAAAAATATCTCCAAGAATATTATCATTTCCATTTTATTTGATGGAAGAAAAGAAACTTTCTAATTGTAAAGCATTCCATCCAATGGATGTCTTTTTCTTAGAAGGAAACTTAAAAAAAACTTTACTCCTTCTAATGTCGAGCTCCCTTAAAAAAAGCAATTTAATGCCTTAAATAAAATGGAGATTTTCTTCTTTTTAATCGGGCTCCAATAAATTCTATAAATTACCTTAACAAAAACTTTCTAAAACACAGTTTATAGTCATACAAGAGTAGTATACATTCATGGGAATGTCAAATAAGAAGGTTCAAGTCAGGTTTCAAGGTTTGAATAACAACCGTTAGATAGATACTTCGCGCTCTTCACATATTCAAACATATCCTTAGATTTAGTCTTTGGCGCCCATGCGCTCACCTCATTACCAAAGCCACCGGTCTGCAAGGGAAAGGAGCCAGTCACCGCCATGTGTAAGGAACCCTTCAAATGGTGATATTTAAGTTATATACCCGCTATTGTGAGTCACCAACAGTTTAAAACATAATGTGCATAAATGAGTGACGGGTAGTTTAGAGTTAACCATAATGTGTTAGGCACATAGTAGAGAGTTAGTTTAGGGATTATGATCATCATTTGAACTCTTGTTTTGTCACTAAAAGCCTGAGGATCATTGAATGCTTTGTTGTAGAGAATACCAAGTAACTGATTAATCAATGAATTTACCTTGATGCAGAATATGTAGAGAATGCAATTAATGATTGAAGATTATTGATTGCCACTCATAATATGCTACTTCCACTACATGAATTAAAACATGATAATATGTGAGAAACAACTCAACTGCATAACAACACCACTGAACACCTCTGTGAGAACTTATGACCAACTAACCTTGCTAACACATTCCTCAACTTTTGATATGAGAACAAGAATCCAAACTGAAGTATAAACATGAAATCCTTCCTATTTTATCACATCTAACATTATGAGCATCTGACTTGGATATTGAACATCATGATGCATGATACATAAAGCACTAATCAACCTGTCAAGTAACCATCTCCATCTGAGGTAGCTATGAAACCCACCAAGCATCTGCATTACCCTGAATGACATCTGTATTTGACCCAAGTGATCAACCTATGAACAAATATGACAAAGAGAAAGAAACAATATGTAACCAAATTGATCTAGATATAAGTATATCTAGCAGTATCCATCCATCCTGAAACATTTCCAAACACATCCTTGAGTATGAGAACACATCCTGAACAAATGTTAAACACATCCTACCAAATATGCATCATCAACAACTGAACACACTTTTGACATCAATGACAACCTGTCACCATCAATCTCCCCCTTTGTCATTGATGGCAAAACTTTAAGATGCAATTTATCTTTCTCCCCCTTTTTGACATCTGATGACAAAAACTATTATCTCCCCCTGAGAACAACTCCACTTAAAAATGTTATAGCATGATCATAACCATTGTAAACACATTACATTAAGAGCACCTTGAAGACATAAACTCCTGTTATCTTGTTATCTTCAACCAAAAAAAATTAAGAACCACTTATCTTTCAAAGCACTAAATGCAATTTTGTTAAACTTATCTTGAACATCAACATTTCAAATTTGAGAGCAAAAAGATACCATGAAACTTTCATCTGATGACAATACCATTATGAAGATGAAGACTGACACACTCTAAACTCAGCACTGATCCACTTTCTGAAATAGTCCTGAAACATATCAATCTAAAGAATACCATTGACATTCAACTTTCCATGCTAAAAATAATAAAACAAAATGGCACCATCAAACACCTTTTGACATCTCAATCATTCTCCATTAATTTCATAAGCAACTCTAGATGTTATAGCTTGACATACATACCTTACCACTTCAAAACAAGAGACACAATTTTCTCATACCTTTCTGAACCATTTAAATGAGGAAGAACATGTCAAAATAATATACAAATGATCACTTCTAAATGAACATTTATTCTACAATCAAGAATAGAGATCATCCTTCTGCACAAGATACCTTTTACAACACACTATCAAACCTGATATAACCACATTTGCAATCAACAAGAACGAACTCCTTCCTCTTGACTTTATCATTCAAATTAGCCCATCAAGATTGCACAACCTTAACCATCATGCTCTTCTTATAACACCACTTTGCAAAACCAAATCCAGGTAAGAGTTCCTTGAGAACATCTTAACAGAAGCATCATGACAACTTAATCATGTAAGTATCAAACAATATACAATCAAACTCTTTGTGCAGAGAGCTTTTGAACACTTTATATGATCCACTAAACATGTCACTGATCATGAACACCTAAGATACACTGAAACTCAAAAACATCAGAAATGTTATTTCCAACATTTCAGGAAAGCATGACAAACAAAACAAGATCAATTGATCTCCTCCTGTAACTTCTTGGGGATAAAAGATAGAACAAGAACAACTCCCCCTCACATTATGCTATCTGTTATGCAACAGATGAAATGACTTGTGCAAGATGCACAAGCTTAGTATTTGACTTCTCTTGACTATGTTTCTGCTTCCAAATTACAGGCTCTTTCTTCCTCGAAACCTTTTCTGTCTCTTTCAATTTCCAACCCATCAAATCAGGTGATGCTTTTCTGCAACTAAATGCTTTGTGACCAGGAGAATTGCAATTATAACAAATTATTCTGTAATCATAATCAAATGATTGAGAATACCTTCTTAACATCCCTTGAGTATTTATATTATGCTTCCAAGCAGGATCATACCTTCTATTTATTTTGCAGTTTCTTTGAATGTGACCAGCATTATTATACTTGTAACATACAAGGTTAGTATTCCTTTTGCAATCAACTGCTTTATGCCCAAAATGATTACAAGTATAACAGTAGCCATTAAATGAATAGTTATACCTGTACATGTAAGCTTGTCTTATAGATGCAGGTTTTCTGAAATTTTTTCTTTGATTGTGCACAAATTCATCTCTCATTTTCTATTCAACTTCACTCTTCCTTTTTCCTTCTTTGGCAACATGACTTAAATCAATTTTCCTTCTAGGAGCCTCTCTAGCTTTGGAACATTCCCCTTCTTCAGTATTCTTTTCAAACAACAGATTCTTGTGCAACTTAGAGGAAGCCTTTTCTAACTCCTTTCTTAAAGAGACTATTTCTAATTCTAGTTTTAGATTTTCAATCCTTGCAACTTTAAGGTTAGATATTGAGACATCAGCTATCCTCTTAGCTTCTTCAATTTCTGATTTCAAACTGACAATCAATTTGTTTAAGTGTTTAAGTACAAGTAGAGGTGCTTTCTTCTTGTACAGTGCAATTTCAAAGATTGTGTATTTTCTTTATAATTCTTGATGATTTTCTCTTAATTAAAAAGGCCGACACTTTGTTTATATTTGATTGTGATGGTTTAGCCACACCTTGTGATCTTCATTTGTGTGTAACCCTCATGGTTACATTTGATTTAGTGTTGAACTGCACGCATTTATTGTTTTATTGATGAAATTTAATCTTTATTTGATATTTGTTTATGACTTTGGTGGCTAAACTATTTTCTCCTTATTGTTTTTGATGTTGGCCATGTGTCGTATTGTGTTTCCTCTCCAAGGATGTATGAGGCAGACTTGGTGAGTGTATACGAGGAAGCAGACATAGGGAACCAAGAGGATGGGGATATGTGAGGCTAGGAAACACTACCCACCTATATGTGAGGACTATTTCATGGAGGCTAACTACTTTATACAACAGGAGATAGGTCATTGTTGTCTTGTTTGGATGTTCTAACCATGTGTGTGTGCCCTAGCACCATCAAGCCGCTAAGTGTGTAGTATGGATTGTGTGAGATAGATGTTGGCTCTTGGCTCATGGATTTTGTGTCATGGATTAGTAGGTCACTTACCGGTGTCCAGATGGACCCTTTTGTAGCCTTAAAATGTGCTTTCTTCTATTATGAATTCATGTACATATGAAAAATGTGTGTCTTAAATCATGAATATAGTATTATAAAATGATAAATTGTGGTTCAATGCTTCTAAAGGTGTAAAATCATTATATCAAGTTTTTTTTTTTCAGTTAATAGATCACATGCATAAACTGTGCTACCTATATTGATATAATGTTGTGGAAACTATCCAAACTCAATCCATTCATCCATATTTGTTGCAGGCTTCCAGGAGTAAGCCTGATCCTAGGGGGGAGGATGTAGTGCCCCTCACCTTGCCTTCTCTCAGACTTATAGTTATCCTAGTAGGACTGGACATTATGACATTCTATTTGATGATCGATTCTTTGTTATTATGCTACTTGTTTATGGACATGTTGTTATGATGACATCTGTGGAAGTTTTAACTATTGGTATTTTATGTTTTCACAGATGTATGGACATACTAGATGTGGTGGATTAATTTAATTCGGAGCTTTATGTTCTATCTGATCTTTGTGATGCTGTTACTATTGATGACTGCTTGTATAAGATCATATGTAACTGATTGTCCCATCTTGATTATTCAGTAGATAGTTGTTATGCATAATGTAGTGACTTGTAAATGTGTTTATGTGAATAGAGCACTGTTGCATTACTCGTGTTTGAGTACCCTGCCACACTGCGACTTCCATTCACTGTATCATGATATATATATTTTCATGTTTGACTATGTGGTTTGCTGTAGGATGCAGGTACCGGGCATTGACTCCACCTGAACTAGTAGGTCTGAGCATGCCCTTGCCAATGGAATCATTGATCAGAGTTAGCATAAGGTTCCCTACTTAGTCAACATCCTCGAAGAGGATGAGTATTTTGTATCTTGTCCAGTCATCACTGTCAATTAGACTGTTTGTTTCCTTTGTTGTCGTCTTGTCTTGTGGCTTTGCTGGGTGGTCAGGTATCATTCTGTAGGTCAGATTATTCATTTAGAAATGTTTGATTATAGCTTTGGTTAGAGTTTCATTTAACAATGATAATCTCAAGATAGAGTTAAATAAATACTTTTAAAGGGAAATAATGTGTCGTTTACTAATTATAAACAATGTAATTGTTTATAATTAGTAAAATTAATATGAAAATAATAACTAAATAAATAAATATAAACTATTACAAATTGCGTCAAAAGAAATATATAGTTGATATTAAAATAATAAAATAATAATATTATTAAGAATATTGGAAGAGAAGTTAGGGTTATCGCTTTGTATCATGTGTTCAGTTCCTAAAACAGTGGAGGAAGAAGGTTCTAGAGAATTTAGGGTTCTCTTTCTAAAGAGGGGGGGAGAATGGATGGAAAGGAGTTTTTGGAGGAGGTGGAAGTTGCAAGTTGGGGTTTGAAAGCAGCAACAATCTGTCAGCAGTCCAGGTTCCAGTATCCTTTGATCTCTCTCTTTCTTCTTGTATATGTAAATGGTTTTAGTTAGATAAACATTGCTCCCTCTGTGGTGTGTGTTTTTCCTCCTGTTTGAGCCTTCAACATTTTGGCATTCAAATCATCTTTGATCTCCAACGGCACTGTTCTACTTCATTCTAGAGCCTGTTACAGTGCTTTAACGGCCTCTGCACACTTCCCCATTCTTCTTTACTTTGATTGCAAGGAAGTCGGGAAAGATCTTCTCTTGTCAATTGATATACTTAAAGACTTCAGTTTTTATTTTCATAGGGTTACCTATTCTCATGTATCTGGATATTTCTATGTAGTACTTTTAATTCCATTTTATAGTTCACTTTTGTTTGAAAGTTTCTAAAACCTTTTTAGTAGGTCTGCCTGGTACGCCATTAGAAATAGTGTCAGTTAGTGTTAGTCATTCTTTTCCATATTGATGCCATGCCTTTATCATAATCTAGTTTCTCAATGCATTTTTACTGGACTATGATGAGGATTACATTCCAGCGATGCGACTATCATAATCTATATTTTCCACGCACCTCATGGCTGTTATGAGGATGGCATTCCATTTTTTTGTAATGGCTGTAATGAGGATTGTATTCTACTATTTTGTTTTATTTTAGGATAGGTGAACTAAATTAATGCCATAACAAATTATATCTCTGGTATTTAGTGGACATTAAAATCTAAACTTAGTCAATTTAAATTAACTCACCTCTATAAAGGGTGCCCAGTAGGAATTTCCACTTTGAAAGGAACAACTCATATTAAATGTTCGTAATTAAGGTTTGTTAGAAAATTAATATCACCAGTAGCTATAGATGTAGTTTAATATTTATTTTAGCTATAATATACAACTGAAAGTGTATAAGGACCGTATCATATGGCAGAAGGGATTTTGAACAAACTGTCAAAATTTATATAGGATTATTTGTATATTAAGTTTTTTCATAATCTACTTATATTAAAGCATGCCTTAGTATTTTAAGGGCACTATTGAATAGATAATTGTCATTAATAACAGTAACAATTTACCTTTGTTTTGGATGAAAATAATTACTATCCAATGATTCATGTTTTTTTATTATTATTATTTATATGATTATTACTTACCATAGTAGTTGAGTAAATAGATGCATTAATCATTTAGTAATATAAAATAATGTTACCGGTAAAATCATTGAGTAAGTTAAATTATGAGGGTATGGAGTTATAAAATATGTATCTTGAATTGAATTAACGATTAAAAGTAGTTATGAAATGAATTGATAATTGTGTAGATCATTTGAATTATCTATATTTTGAAAAAGAATTAAATAAAGAAAATTAGCTAATATATATAACATTTCTTTAATATGTTTAAATGGAATTTAGTGTGTTTAGAATTGCTGGTAAATATAGAAATACATATAAATATTTTTTTAGGATTAAGATTTAAATTTAATTTTCTATTGTTTGAATTAAGAATTTTATGACTCATAGTAAGGATGTCTTTTGTGTTGATTAGTTTGTATTAAAAGAATGGTAATAATATTATAACTTGAGGGTAAATGTAGTGTGGGGAATAATGAATTACAAGCATTAGGTTAAGATGGAATTTATGTCTTGTTTTAGAGTAATAATTAGCACTATTGTTGTGAATGAGATGTAAATTGACCATAGAAGGTATGATGGTTATGTAGAGTATTAAAGTTGTTTCTTTTTACTTTTAAGTTAAATATGTTATTAGGAGATTTAGGGTTTTTATATGTTTATAAAATAAATAGGAACCCTCAAGTTTATCCTCAAGAGTTGAATTTAAATTACATTGTAATTATTTAATTAACTTGATTTATAAAAATGACAAATAGTGGTTTACTTTAGCTATGTTAATGATATATAAATATATTTGCATATTTATAAATCAATTAAATAATTATTTTAATAAATAATTACATGTAGTTAACATTTATTGTAATTATAGATTTATTCCTTAATAAGAATACAATCAAATGATAAGCTATATTTTAATGTTAATATACTATTGTAATAACTTAGTCAATTGCAATATGCTATAGTGGATTAGTTTTAAAGAAGGCATAATTTAATTATAAGTGTGTTGATATTGAGAAAATGTAAATTGTAGTAATAGGTTCAGTAAAACCAATTTGTGGGTCATGAACAAGTTATATAGTTTTTTTTATTTTGTATCTACATGTATGGTTAGTTTTCCTAGAGGCATAGAATGGGATGTCTTGAGATCATGATGTTTTAAGAAGCATGTTTTTTCTAGTTATGTATAAATTAAAAGACAATGTGAATGATAAATGTATTTCTCTGTGCATGCATTGTTGTACATTTAGTTGTATTTGTCTTGTATCAAGCTTTGTGGTGAGTTGTGGAATGAGGAGACATGGAAATCATAAAGATGTAATGAATATGTGTTGTTATGGGCAATGGTTTAGGAGTTCTGCCCTTATGATTATGTTTTGAGGGTTAATGCCTCACATTATTATATATACATATGGATATGAGGATAATTGTTATGCAAGATGGTTAATGCCTTGCATGGGTCATGTATCCTCATTGTCATGATGATGTTTGTTATGCTTGTTTAGTGGGGTTTTCTAGTTGCAGGTAGGGGAGTGGCTCTCAATGGGGGCTGAAGCCCAAAGTGGTGTCGAGGACAACCCATGTGGGAGTTGGATAACTCATTGATAACCTAAATAATGAATTAGGAGGGGTTGGGTAGTTAATCACACTAAATAAAGATAAGTGGATGCTTCACTCATGGCTCGAGTGCTTGTTTACACTTGAGATGAGATGAGAAGGCCTGGAATGGCAAGATCAACTACCTTGTCCTCATGAAAGGTATGTTGATTCTGCATGAGCGTTGTATGGAGGCCAGGAGTTGGGAGAGGCTACCAGGACAACCCAAGATGGGGGCTAGGGCCTAGGAAGGCTTACCAAGACAACCCATGACAAGCCATGTGATAACACTCCTTCCTACTATAGCCCAGCAGTCCCTAGTTGTACTCTCCCCATTTGTTATGTGTTTGCCTTTAGAAGTGATGTTGAGTTGTTCATGATATTGACTCGGGTTGTTAGAGTCATGTATTGTCTTTGTTCTTATAGTTTTCTACCTACCTAACTGTATGTTGTAGTGGGAACCTTATGTTAACTCCTAGCTTGGGGGGTGGACCTCAGGGTTCCACATGGTCGGGTGGAAGAGCTTTTATCCATTGGTTTTCCCTTACTGATGTTCATGTGTGAGGATGATATATCTTGTGTATCAGGCATCAGATCTTGTACTAGTTATGAAGGAAGTGATTTATATTCATGTACTAGCCTTGTGTATCAATTGTATCACATTGTATATATTCAGATGTAATCAGGATAGTGATAATGTAAACTACATAATGATGTACTCCTATGTATACACTTTTGAATATGTACATGTAATCTTGATCAAGTTGATTATATAACTGATGTCATGAAATGGAGATGTATATGTGTATTCATTAGTGCAATAGATTTAGAATGATCTGCTGATGTTAGTTAATGATGTATGTTAGATTATGTTAATTGATTTGTCAAGTAATGCAACCATGGAACCTTAGACGACAAGTTGTTAGTTTAATGATGTGTATTGATTTGTTAAACATTACTTTGTTATCTTATAAAAAAAAAAAAATATTCTGCATTACATAGCCTAGATGTGTTGTTCTCTAAGGTGTTCATTGCGGGGTGTTACACAAGTCTAGTTCTAAAAACACATCTAGTCCCATAGTCAATCACATCCTCCAAAACATGAACTACAAAGGTAAAGGCCTAGGTCTTTATGAACAAGGTATTTTGGAGCCAAACCATGTCAAAGTTCCTCCATGCTCATATGACCTTTGATACACACTCCAAGGTAAACAAGGCCAAGATGTTGGTAATCCCTTCATGCATCCTAAACCTACTACTTTCCATCACACCCCCCATCATCTACCCAAAACATATGTAGTCATTCCACCTCCATTATCCTATAAATGTCAAAAGCATGTGACCATACACCTTTCACCATCCACTTTTCCTCCACTTTTACCAACTCCAAATATCCCTCCATCCACCTTTCCTCCATTGCTTCCAACACCTAACATACCTATCATTCATAAGGATCCTTACATCACTAATCATGACCAACAAATGCACACATTGCCTAAGAATAAAGCTTCCATTCATTCCATCCACTCCACCCACCCCATGGGATTCAAAAGAAAAAATTTTGATGCCTCTAATTATAAAGAAAACAATCCTACCAAAAATCCTAAAGGTCTTCATACCTTAGGACACAAAGAATCAAACTCAAGGCAAAGTTCATCTAAGCAGCCATCTAAACCCTTACCTCCAAATGCAAAGCCCAAAATCAAAATGGTTTGGGTTCCTAAGAAAATAGCTAGCAAGTCAAATGAGACATCGTCATCCAAATCTCAAGAATCCCAACCACCTATATCCATCCAAGAGCCTATTTCCATCCAAAACTTCCATTCCCTTCAAAAATCCCACAAGCAAAACAAAAGAACTAAAAATACTAAATCTATGTGGGTTCCTAAATCACTTCATCAACCATCTCCTAAGAAAACATCCCCATTACTTCCAACACCACCATCCAATCAAAAGCTTCAATGTTTATCATGGTGTGTGCAGCCGTTGGTCATGGTTCCCTTCCACTCTGCAGCACCTCCACATAACTACATCTTCCCATCCTTCATCCATTATCCTACATATCTCCCCCATGCTATCCCTATGGTCCATGCTTTGGCATAAACTTTTCATCCATCTTCATTCCAGGGTCAGTGTAAGAAGTTGGGTCCACTTTTTGGCCAAAAAGTGGAAGTGTTTTCCTTGATTTTTAGAATTCATCACATTTGACCTGAACATTTGAGGCACTTAAAGATTGAATCTTAAAAAAATTAGTAATATGAAATGAAGTACTCAGAGTCTAGTTTTCAAATATGTAATTTATTTTAATATCCAGATGACACAAATTAATTTTCAATAGGCATTTCTAAAATCCACTGTTTAGAAGTCACTTTTTTTTACCATACCATCCATGTGTACGGCCAACATAATTTGACCTAAATAAAAGTATTTTTATAAATCCTTTTCGGAAAAGATGTGTAGTACAGTGAAGTTTGATAAGGATATTTTTTTATAATTTTTTTCTAAATATTTTTTTTATTAATTTTTTATTGGCCCTAATTGTTGTTTTCAAAACCCCTCATGTACGGCCAACACAATTTGAGAAAAACTAATCATAAAATAATTTTTTTGTCATTGTGTAAAGAATGATGTGTAGATTGATGACATATAATTTTTTTTTTCAAACAACTTTAAATATTAAAAGTTATTAAAAAATTATAAACATTTGTCATTTCACGTTTTTGGACCAGTTTTCTCATAAATTAAATAATAAATAGAAAAATAAGTCCAATAAACAAAAATTACATATTTGAAAACTAGACACTGTCATCTATAATGGGTTTTAATTTCATAAAAAAATATAGAAAAAAAATATCATCAGCCATATAGGTAAACTCAGTCTTTTCTCTTGTTCTATACTTAGAAAAAAACTTGCAAATGCAAGGCAGGGGCTGGCTTACCATGCCTTTCCCAAGCCTAAGATTTTAGGAACAGGTACCCATTCTAAAATATGTACCCGTTTTAAAATGGGTGCCCATTCCTTTTGTGTGGAAAAAAAAAGCGTGCATGATTTTTTTCAAATTTGATTATCCATATAGAAATGGGTACCCATTTAGGATTGGGCACATGTTCCTAAACGGGTACCCGTTTCTTTTAAAATGGGTACTCGTTTTTGTCAGGATTCTTTTTTTGCCCGTGACTTCCTCTCTATGTGGACCCATCTTCTTGCACTTACCCTCTATAAGTCTGACATAATCCACATCATAATCCCCTATCCTTCCATGCATAAGCCTTCCATAATCCACATCATAATCTACTATCCACCTAATCTATCTCCCAACCATGCAATCCCTTACCAACATCTATGAGCATAATGACATGGTACATGCGAAGACATCATCTATCTCTAATGGGACATTATCACCTCTCATAGCACTAGACACTTGAGTCCCTCCTATCCATTACCATGGTGAAAACCTGGCAAACAGGTGCCATGTGTAATTGTCATCCCATCTAAAATAAAAATAAAAATTAAAAATTAAAAAAAAAAATTAAAGAGAAATCCCTTCATCCAATGGTGAAAACCTGGTAAACAGGTGCCTTGGATAAGTACCATGATGGAAACCTGGCAAACAGGCATCATGTGTAGGTTGATCTTCTATGTCACTTACACTTGGGGGCACATTGTCTCATCCAACCTATCCATTCCCAAACTATCTACCCCATTATATCATTTACCATCCTACCATCCTTAGCCATTACATAAACATGCCTATCCTATTGAGTCCATTCATCCCCCCTTCTATCTTTTGATTTTGATGAAGACATAGGGGTAAAATGTTGAAACATATTTGGATATTTCTTGACATACCTTCTTTCCAAACCAAGTCCTATCCATTGACCATTTATCCATCCCATTTAAACCAATCCATCATGTCATCCTATCATCATAAGCACCATGTAAAATCCAATCTTGTCATCCCTTGGTCATGAACTTTGTCCTGCAAAGAATCCTAAGCATTACCACCTAGAATGGGGCAAGTTCTTCCTATGCAACATAGCCTTTTGGAGATCATATCCTAGCTCCTTTATGATCCATCCAGTATGGCGTATCCTTATCACAAGCTTTCCATCTTATAGCTTATCCCCATCTATCTATCATGATCTTTCCCTTTTATGGCCTATATCTTTAGCCACCCATTTATCATGAGCCTTTCATCCCATTTACTATGAGCACATCCTTTTATCCATCCCTTGCACCTAGACTTGGTTTCCTCCCTTTTCATTGGTATCTAGCACAAAGGCTACCCAAAATTGTAAATCCATTGACATCCCAAAACTTTCAAAAACACAAAAAAAATCAAAACATCCCAAAAAATAACACAAAAAAAATCAAAATATGTCAAAAAATCCTAAAAAATCAAATATCCAACAAAAAAAATCCAAGCAATAAAACCAATCATATCATCCAAAATAGTTCACTCCATCAACATTCAATCAAAATCAAATCATCATCATCATCAATTCTTCCTATCAATAACATTCATTCAATCAATCACTTCTTCCAATCATATCAATCGAATCAATCTAAGCAATGATCTTAAATCCAAGTTACATTAATTCATATCAAGCAAGCCAATCAATCAAGGAACCTTATCCAATCAAATCAATAGGTTTTGATCCTAATCTTGTCATGAGCCCAATCAATCATCATCAATTATCATCAATGGGATATAGCATTCCCACATCCTTGTGTTGATCTAGGGATATAGCTTTCCCCGCAATGACAACACTATCATCATCAATCAAACAATCAATCAATTATTGGTTTATGACTTGACAAGGGCAATACCTTGTTTGTTTTACATCCTTTGAGCATACTGAGAACACTTGCTTATGCTTAGATTGAGTGGACACTCTAATCATCACACCATCACTATCATCATTCCAAACAATCCAATCATCAAAACAATCAACCCAGCAATAGCAAACATCATCAAAATCATAGCACATTAATCCAACCATCAAATCAATTCATCAAACCAAATCAATCTAATCATCCATTCATCAAATCAAATCAATCCAAAGAATCAAAGAAATTATCCAAATGCAAGTCAATCCTTAAAGCCATACCAATCAAGTTAATCAATCAAGCCAAGTTATCCAAGCACAATCAATGGTCTTGATCCTAGCCTTGTTGTAAGCCAAATCAATCAACCAACCAGCCAACCAACTCAGTAAATAACCTTGTGTTGATCTAGGGATATAGCTTTCACCACCATGACAACACTCTCAACAAAATAATCAATCAACAATTAATCATCGATTTACAGCTTGACAGGGGCAATACCTTGTTTGTTTTTGAATCATTTGTGCATGCTTGCTTGTGTGTGTTATCATTTTATCTTACATTTGTTTCACATCGGTAACTTTCTAGCTAATATTCATATCTTGTGTGTGTTGGAATAGCTTTTTGCATTACCTTTGCATCTAAGGTCACATCATACCTTTTCTGCATTAGGACTTTAATGCTCTAAGTTTACTTCCTCATACGTTAGACAAGGTTGTATTATGCTAGGACACAAGACACATTGTCACCCTGGTTCTTATACCTTGGTGCATGACGTCTAGTGCTATATCAAACATCACGGTTGCTCACATTCATTGCAGCATAACGCATCATCATTTCTTCTATCCATTTCCTTATCTTTCTTTCTTAGGCAAGCCATTTCTTTTCGAGAGCCTACCCATGTTTGTCCAACCCGTATATCCTCTCGAGGGGGCATCCTCATCCCATTCCATCATCATCATTATTCTTTTTCCTATATCCATACCTTAACTTCTTTGAAATGATGTTACTCGACATAAAGCTCATCATCTCGAACATCATCTCAAAGAGGGGCAAAATGTAGACACCCAAAATTGTCCCAACTTTGTCCATGTCTTGCAACACCTTGTTAAAAACATTATCCTAGACATCATGTAGTATTTTGTCCTAAATCCCACTCTTAATCCCACTTATCCCATAAAGCCAATTAATTAAATAAATTTTATTTATTTAATTAATTTCTACATCATATCCCAATCCATTTCTAATCCCACTATCCAATTAATTAAATAAATCTAATTTATTTAATTAATATCCAACTCAGATCCCAACTAATTCAAATAAAATATGTGAATTAAGTCCTCACTTCTCATCACATTTCAACACTTGTCCATCTCTCAATTAAATCATGTGTTGTAATACAACTTTTATCTAAAATCCTTCACATGCACAACTAATGGGACCTAATTTTTGTATTTATCTACACAAGCACACCTAAGCCTTATCTTCCCTTGCCACATATCAAATGACTACAATTTTTTAATGTGCAAGGAAACCTAACTTAATCCTATCCATCCATTTCATCTAAAGCCCTAATTAATCCTAGCCATCCATTTGAACCAAGCCAAGCCTATAAATCAAACCATCTACAAGCCATTAGGAGGAAGCATCTATTCTTCTAGTATCCTCATTTTGTCAAAATCACTCTTGATTCTATCACATTCATCTCCATCTATTGTCATTCATCTATCATCCTCATATCATCGTTATGCTGCAGAAGTGAGCACCCAACATTCCTCCAACAATCATCCTTCAAAATCTTGCATGCTCATGCGAGGTGAAGAAGAGCAATGGAGATAAATCGAGCATAGCATGGAGATCGGTTTGTATTTACATTTATTATTTTGATTTTCATGTTGTCTTGTGCTTCATTGTGCATTGTTAGGGTTTTGTCATTGTTGATTATACATTTACCCTGATTTGTAATTTTACCCTAACTACAGTAGTGACTAAGCATCATATTAGTGAGGTTACAAATCTAGGTTGTGAAAAACTATGTAACCAAGATAATAGACAAATAATTAGCACCCTAGATCCTATCTACCTTGTGAAAACAACCATACCTCCATATATGTTGAACAAACAAATACATCACTATCTACACTGACATACATTAGGCAAGGATGCCAAAACACTTGAAGTGCCACAAGCGTCATGCGTAAAGTAAATTTGTATCAGTGCATACTAAAACACAACATTTATTAGACTATTAATTGTGACATAACAAGGTTTCTAACCTTAGATTATCAAGCACATTGATAATTAAATCATGCATTCAAATTATGAACCATCATATGCATCAAGTTGTCAAGCATATTTTCCTATCACTCAAGTAGCTTCTAGAACTTATCTTACTAAAATTACATGTATCAGAGATATGTAGAATAAATATAATGACCTCTCTCAATTGCAAAAGGAAGCTCACTTAAGGAAAATTATAAGTATTATTAGTTCTCAAATGCTTTCAAAAACCCAAGAATTCTGATGCAGGGACTTCCGGAGGTCATAACTTTTGACTCGGATGTGGGTTTTCTACGAAATTTTACAGGTGGATGCGTTATGAGGTGGCCAATGGTTTCCCAACCTTCCCTAGCGGGTTGGACCTCATCTTGGCACTTTTTCGGGGCTTCAAACTTTCATCTTGGCCCTCAAAATGGCAAATTAGTGTTTTTTTCTAGTTTTTTAAAAGTTGCTTTTTTTAATAACTCGAAACTCATGTTTCAAATTTAGGATGTTAGTTGGTTTTTCATCCTACCTTGGCTTTATGAGCTTTTTGGGAAAAAACTGGATTCTCAAGATATGATTGTAAAATTACCTAAAATGGCAAAATCTGACAATTGTCGAAATCTGCCAAAAAAGGTAATTTTTTGTTTTTTTTGTTTTCTTAGATATAAGAGAGTTTTTCTCTCATTGTGGCAGGAGAGTTGAGGAATAGAAATTTTGTTATGTTTTAGCTTCCAAATTCTTGTCTCTCATGTTTAATGGCACAATTCTGTTGAGTGTATGTTGTGTGCTGCATCAATACATATGTATATGTATACATATATATATATATACATATATATATATACATATATACATCTATACATATGTATGTATATGTATACATATATATATACATATATAAATATGTACATATGTATATATATATGTATGTATGTATGTATGTATGTATGGGTGAATGCATGAACCTGTCATTAATGCATAGCTATGCAAAATAAATAATGAATAGTATTAGCCAGTGAAACAAAGAAACTGTATGGAAAGTTGTTTCAGAAGATGTTACATAAAACCAATTCACAATGTATATTGTCTATGGCCACATCTCACATACACATGGAGTGTTGAAGGTATATTTATTTAGAGGCATAGCACATAGTGTTTTGCATTGGTCCTTGATTTCATAGGTGGTTATGCATCTGCTACTAGAACAATGTGAAAAGGTATGTTCTAAACTGGTTTATGCAATTGTGGGTCCTTTGACATGGTATCTGAAAGAGAGAGAACATAATATTTTCTACACAATGATTGTTCTAATAGATTTAACAATTACATTGATAGTAAGTATACATGATACTTTATTTCAAAACTTTAAAATCAATTATTTGTGCTTCAAGTTTAGCTTTTGTTATGATGGCATTCCCTTTGTAGGCTTGTCAAATTGTGCCATGCATTTGTTTTTCCAATATATGATGCATCAATTTTACATCTTGTAATTTGATTTATCTTTGGATTATGTTTTATTTTGCTTCTAGTCTTAATGCTGCACAAATCAGACTGCCATAGTTGCCATCATTTTTCATATGCTTGAGTGCTAAAGACAATATGTCTATGGGGACGCTATTCTATTTGTGTGGCAGTCTATGTTCGCAACACTCATAGTCATCATGGCGTCTTACATCATGGTGCATAACAGTAAGTGCCACAACAAAATGAAGTCATGTTGGAGCCAGTTTTGTGGTTGGTCATAGATAGAGAAACTGGAAGTGCCCAAGGATTTGCATCTATGACAATGTCCACTATTAAGGAAGTAAGGATAAGCATTGAAAAGTTCAACTAGTATGTGAGTAACATTTTTATTATTCTATCTTGCATATTAATTTTTAAATGTTTCTTGAATCATATGGAGTATGAACATTAAGATTAAAGCTAAAAAGAACAATGCAGTATCTTTTTGCCATTCCTTGCTCATTCACTCTTCTTATGCTTCTTACAAGATTGTGAATGCAGTATCAAAAACCTGCAATTTATCTAATTAAGCTTTGTAGATTTCTCGAATGCATGGATTCCATATTGGTTTTCAATTCATATTTATTTTTGATCATATTATGTGATTAGAATACAATTCATACTTATTATCTGTTATGGATTTATGCTTGTTAGCTATTATGTAATGAAATTGATGCTATTTGTGTGGAGTGCAACAAATATTGTTTCAATTTTTATTCTACTGTTGGCTTTCTATTGGCGAGTAATCATGGATGCAAGACACAATGTGTTACCTCATTCGTCGGTTGTTGTCAATTTTGGACTCATAGTTATGACAATGCTACATACTATGAGACATATTTTTGCTGTTGGCATGAATCTAGCTATTAGTGTCACTTCCTCAAACATTAGCAAGCTCTGCCACAAATAGGTAACAAAAATGCTTCTATTATCAAGGAACCTATCAATCTTAATACTAAATAGAATATATGTGAAGATGAATTCCAATTTCTAATCAGACATGTCAAGTAGTATTGAGAATGAGACCTACTCACCAGAGAAATGTAGAGAACAACAAACAATAGACATTAACCCAAAACAAAGGCCAAATTTCATTTCAATAGATTGAAATAGACATCTTGACCAAAAGTTTAATTTGCTCAAGATATGGATCATGTCCATGGATCAAAAGATACATGGAACATCAGATATATCTTGAATAGATAGACATGTTTGAATGACTCACTATTTCATGGACACAATTAATATGGATTGCGAAAATACAAAACCAGGAGAGAAATACCAAGAGTCAACAAGAGAATTGCAAAAATAAGCCTGAACTCCCTTTTCATAAAATAATGCCAGAAACCATAGGATAATCATTAGGAGCACAGTTTTGAGTAAATGAATGAATAGGAAATAGTGCAATGAAAACATTAGTCTTTGCACCAGTAATTGTTACAAATGCCATGAGAAAATTAAGAAAATCATTCTAAGACCGAAAACACATTTAAAATAGAGCAAGTGCTTTGAAATGATGCAGATAGGTTTGTTATAGTATACAAACCAATGGAAGATATTGTTAGTTGATATTAATGGAATGTGGGCTTAAGCCTTTAACTAACTAGTAGAGCCTAAGCCATAAAAGTAGAACATTTGAAACACAAACACTAAACTATGACCGTAATATTTGTAATATAAACCATAGGGAAACATAAATCCTACACTATGACTTTAATATTTGCAATATGGAGACTACTGCATAGGTTGACATTCGTCTTTCCCAAGGTTTATATTTGCAATATAAACCCTACAAAGAGACAAATACCAACCTATGAATGTAATAGCTTTAATGAAGAACAATATAAACTGTGTAAATAGAAAACAGTAAGAGGTATACCTGGTATTTTTAATATTTCTATTCTTCCCTATCATTGAGTGTTTTTATTGTTTAATATCCATGAAAAAATCTTTGTACTCATACAAACACTCGACGATGGGAAACAAGAGAAATTAGGCCATTGCAGAGATAAAAAAAATTGGAGAAAGAATTATGATGTAAAACAAACAATAGAGATTAAGCCATCCAAGGGACTAAAAAAAAAAGAAATGATAGTGTAAAAGATATAGGAACTTTCAAACACATCGTTCTTTGCTTCCAACATTATAAATATAGGAACATTAGATCTAATTTTCATTTATTATGAATAGACTCAAGTACAACCATCATTAATGCATTATCTATTGTTCCCTGTCATTGAGCGCTTTATGGATTAATCCTTTTTATTGAGTTAAAGAATTAAAACCCTCTCAACATACACAAATTTCACCCTCATCAAACAATCTGACCGAATGAATAAACAATGCAAAAATGACTGTAAAAGATATAGGAAATTACAAATGCTTTGTTTTTTTATAGATTTCACTATCATCAAAGAATCTGAGCAAATGAATAAATGATGCAAATAATCTTTTGCTTGATAGTCTTAAAACTTGACACCACAATCTATTAATGGTGACTGCACTTCAGCCTATTAACAATAAATGACATTGATGAATTGTGGGCTAAAGTTATTGACTCAGTAGCATAGACCAACGCATGGAAGCACTAAAAGATAAGAAAGAGTACACAGCAATTCATAAAATGTAGAATATAACAAAAAAATGGACATTAACCCATTAAATCACAGTGCAAAAGATGTAGTAAGTTACATAAGTCTCCTTTTCTGCTTCCAATACGATGGATATAAACCTTCTCAAGAGACACAGATTTCACCCTCATGAAACAATCTCTACAAAAGAATAAACAATGTAGATAATCTTTTGCTTGACAGAGTTAAACCTTCATAGCATAAGCCATTAATGACACCTACACTTCAATCTATTCACAATAAATGAAAATTAGGGACTGATGAATGAAAATGTCCTTGTTCAGATGCTATGTTGATAGAAACACTGGGTGCGAAGACACGACTACAGTAAAGAACATCACAAAGTTATGAAATATTTGTAATAGCAATAAAACATTAGGAATTGATGGAATTTTTTCCTTCCTTGCTCAAAAGAGTAACTTACAACTAGAAAAATAGAGAAGCATGAGCAAGAACACACCATAAATCATTAATATCCCCTGTAGTTCTTTCTATTCACAATAAATGAAAATAAGGGACTATTAAATGCACAATGTAATCTTAAGATGCCATGTGTCAGTACAAAGACTGGGCGTGAAGACATGACTATATCAAAGAACATTAGAAAGTCATGAAATATTTCCAATCTTGACAAAATATTAGGAAATGATTACATTTTTGCCTTGCTTGCCCTGAAAATATTTGAATTTTGTGATTGTGGGTGTCTCATTGTTGTATGCCAAATTGTGATAGGCTTATTTATTGCTAATGTTTTGTTGCTATACATGTGTCTTCACTACAAATGTTTCTATACATAGGTGAGGTTGTCAATATTATTTCACATATCTTGTCTAAAATTGATGCTAATGCCAAGTGTTCTAAATTGGAATGCATGGTTACACATATTTTCTATTTATTATTAAGATTGATAGGTTCTTTGTTCTCCTTAGGTGGCGATTATTGCTCGATGTGCCTATTACGTACATGAATTCATAAGAGATGAAGTTTATGAAGTTTTGTAGTCTAAGTTTACAAGTTGGCTCTACCTCTTATTCCTATTTTATACAATCGTAGCCTAATTTTTATGAAAGAAAATTATCTTGTTTGAATATAATAAATGTATTAAATTGTAGTTGTGGTCATGTGTCAATACTATTTTCTTGTGCTATTCCTTGTAAGTCTAGCATTTTGCTACTTTTATTTTTTCTTGGTTGTGTGTAGCTGTTTTCAAAGACAATTGACAACAATGGATCTCTATGTAATCGTGACAGTGTTGTCATTGATCACAAAAGCCCAGTTGCTTGTTTTGTTGCACTAGAACAAGGTAAGATCTAGTTACTATTAGTAAATCTGATCCTTAAACCAAATCTGTCATAGATGTAAATCATAGTACAATAAGCATTACAGTTTTAGAACCCTGATCAGTGTATTGCTTTGACTTAGATTTGTAGTTATACATAAGGAGACTCCACCATTTGCTTTCTATTACTTATAATGGACCCTATTTTGCTATAGGCATCAAGTGTGATGGAGGAAAAGCATAAATGGTATGGTTTTCATAGTCCCAAAATGCAGCATGCTGACATTGGCCAGGTTGACAAGATTTGGAACCCCTATAACTATCTAGCCATTGATGTTGGTCACAGCCACTCTATTCTAGTTACTACTAAATTGTCACTAAAATCTATATTACAAACCTTTGTCTTTATTTTTAATCATAACAAGGAAAATTTCAATTTTGCAAATACAATTTTCTCACAAGAATTTGACAAAACATAGTCTCCATGGTCCTTGGAACATTGTTCCTAGTTACATGTTGAGAGAGTGCAGTTGCACTAGACATTACAAAATTGGTGTTCCTTAGCAATTGAGAAAACATAATTTCCTTGCATATTGTGCTTCGTGCTTTCACTTGCCACAGCACATAGATATAGCATAATACCAATCTATTCGTGGATGTTGCACATTGTGCTTTTGTTTAGCAAAACCTTGGCCATGTAGAGATTGAAAAATTAGAATTTGCTTGCAAGTGTCAAGGTTGCCATGACATTTATACATATACATTTCTATATACACATGTATACACACACATACACACACACACACACACACATGTCTGTGTGTACACATATATGTGTCAAAGCTTAAACCATAAATGGACTTAAAGAGTGTTACGAAATTAATGCCAAAATTGATCAGATTATTTTCTTTTCTTTGGTCTAATTGCTTCTGATTGATTTATTTCCTGTTGCTCAATTAATTTGCTTTTTTGTAGGGTCTTCACAAGATAGGATTGCTGGTGGCATGACATCGTAACATACTTTGCATTGTTGTTGATCAATGTGAGTAATAGATTATGATGCTTGTTTATCTTTTCCCTATTTTCAAATATGTACTATCCTACTCAATAGTCTTTGAAAAAGTTTCATTTTAAATTAATTGATATTAAGAATTTGCTCTTGTTTTGTAGGGTTTTTAGTGTACAATAGTGAACTGAAGGCTATGGTCACAAATTTTGCATTGCTACTGATCACGGTGAGTAATTACTTGTTCAATTCTTCTTTGTGTGTATTCAATGTTTGGAGCTTGACACATTGTTTTACAGTCATTAGTGCACTGAGTAGCATCAATACAATTTCTATCTTTTGTTTTTTGACATGAAACCTATCAAAATGCTTGCAAACAATCATCTTAAATGACAAAAATTGTCACAACATCCAATTGTAGTAGAAAGCTATAAACCATGTGCCAACATACTTTCCATGTCAATTGATGAAGCTCTCCGCTATGCACATTGTTTTTGTATTCACTCATTCAATTACAATGTTGGTGATTGCCTAGTTGAAACAGCCCATGTTTTGCTTCATTGCCACTATACATTGAAACAACTATGCATTGGTCTTGTGGATCATTTCTTAAATTGTCTTCACAATCGCTATACTATAGCTTTAGCCTCCTATGAAAATGATTTGCATCCAACAATTGTAAGGGATTTGCATAATATACATGACAGAGACACATATCTAAGAAGAATGAGGCTTTCAGCGACAGAGATCAACAATAATGGTGAAACTGGGCTTTGGGGTGACATAGTCTATCTAAAATGGCTAGCATATTGGCTAAACATACCAATATGAATTTGGTCTTTAACATACAAAAGAATATGCCTACATTTCAACAAAGATGCATGTAATCCTGTTGCTAGGCACTATGAGCCTGTATTTTCACAACTAAATACATGCAATCACATCCAAAACATCCAACCACATTTGCAAATCACTTATTGCAATTTGAACAATACTTGGAACATGATAGCAAATGTATTTGGTGCACTTGGCCTTCAAAGACAACCTGCATTTGACACTACGTGCAGTGAAAGCATGTTTACTGCTATAGCTTTTCTACTCCCTGAACAATTTGATTCAGTTGCTTTATGATTATTTATGGTGCAGTCATTGGCAAATACATTGACAGTTGAAAACAAATATGCATTGGCTTGTTTTGGCACTTTTTTTCAATGTAGCATACGAAGCAACAATCATCTATTACAGTTAAAGTCATTGGTTTCAAGGATTTGAATGTCGTATGTGCAAAGTGTCATCGAAGGATGTGAATTTTGTGCACTATAGCTATCCCACATGTTTAATGCAACAATACACATATTGCAAGCATCTCCATACCTGAGAGCTAAAACATATTGTAATTGCATAAAGCCTAAAAAGAATCTAAACTTAGTTTGCTTTGTAAGTAGCCAAGGCCATTGCCACTATGAACCACTTCAACAAAAAGAACAATTGGATCAGAACATGCATATCAAGGATCCACTTTCTATTCAACATATGACAGCACCTCTGAAGCAGAAACAACAAACAATATAATTAGTTCTCATAGACAGCAAACAACTACAACAATACATACACCAATTGCATCAAAGTTAAAATCACACGAGACATTGCATTTTCTAAAAATGAAAATCTGCAATGCGCAAGTCTCAAATGTAAATGTCCCATAGACCACAGCATCGACTTCTGCCATTTCCATTGCCAATATCTCAACAAGTATTTAGTTGCAGAAGGCTACGCCAAAGTAATTGCATCAACAGTCATTACATTTTTTTTAAAAAATATGCAATGGACAAAAAAGTTGGAATTTACTTATTCAAAAAAAGAGTTGATGTTGTTATGTGTTAGAAATTACATGCATATGAATTAAATGAAAATAAATACTAAATAGAGAAATGAAAATACATAGTAATAATAACAGTGAGAGACAAGTTTTAACTTGGTTCACCCAAACTCGGGCTACATCCACCAATAGAGAGTCCAATATTATTATTCAGTAAATCAAACCGATTACAACTAGCAATCCGTTGCAACTCAATACTACTACAAATGCTACAACACAATATCAATGGAAACCCTAACCCTTAGCCATTTTATAAAGACTTATGTCAATTACAAAAATAGGTTTTTTTTATATTGGCCAATAGAAAAATAACTCCCGACAGCTTTATAAAATAATAAAAAATGTTTGAGGTTTTGGGAATGCTACCCATGGACCCTGCAAGGGGCACTGCCCCTTGACCCCATCTTGGGGGCGCTACCCCCAAACCCCCATTAAATAATTTGGGGGCAAACTGTGCTGATAAAAGTGGGGAAATTTAACCTCCGAGTCTAATTAGGCTCCATATAACAACATTATGAAGACGGAAATCCACCACATCAACAATCTTTATGTTTTTTGAAAAAACAAATGCAAAGTATGCAAAAGGATTTTGCTTTACACTTTCAAAAATTAAAACATATGCCATATACATATTCCACGGTCCAGAAGACAAACACTAGTTATGAACCACCAAAAGAAACACCCTTTTGCAGGGAAAATTGTACAATAAAAAAATCTATTAACTCATACTTGCAAGCAATAGATGACTCACCCACTCAATCATGCTCTATTTGTGACATACTTCATTTCCATCACAACATCCACAAAGTTGATCCTGCACTTTTACAAACTTTGTCCCTGCTTTGTATTTAGATGGAAGAAAAGAATATAGCAATAGGTCAGCCCATTTGCAAACAATGTGTAAAAGCCACATTAGATGGTAATATCCCATATTTTGATGTTCCTTCAAAAATAAGATGAAATGCATGAATGGATGTTGTTCAGTCTTTGACTTCTCTAGAGGAAAGGCTTGTGTCTTTGCGCAAAGCTTTTGGATAAATTAGGCAATTAGGATATAAATGAGCACCATACGGCTTGCTTGGGACAATCATCAATGTTCCTATGGATTTTGATAAAGTAAAACAAGCATTACCTAGGTACCTAGATGAAATGACAATAATTATAGTTAGATTGAAGTGAAAATTTGAATATGATAATGCATATGTGCAAGGAAATGCTAGACCTACTATAGTTATGAATGCTTTAATTGCCTTATAAAAAAACAACACTATACACAAAAGAGAACATTTCTATAAATGAAGATTGACATAGGTTTTTGTCAAAGAAAACATCACAAATGTAAATAGATCTTGAAGCAAAACCAGGTATAGAACATAAGACATTTGAAGATGATGAAGAACTGATAACTAAATTAGTTATACATTGGTTTAATGAAACATAGTCAATCAAATACCTTGACACAACAATCATTGAAATTGCACCATCAGAAGGGTTTTAACCTCTTGGCATCTTCTAGGACATGTATGCAGAAGAAATCAACTTCCTGACTTTGTTTTATGGTTCAGCTCGACCCGCTGACATAGCTAAAAATTTGACATACCAAAAATAGCCAAATGGGAGATTATGCCTAAGGACAATGCCTTTGCAACACACATAACAAATATATATTTTAAATCTATTAAGATTATTATTCACCAAGTTTCCTCACTGGCATGGATTTGCATATGAAGAGCTGAATTGAAAGGTGAAAAATTGTTTGCAAAAGATGTGCGCAATCTAGCAAGCTTGAAAAAATATTGAGATCTCCATTGGGCTATAAAACACTAAAAGCATTCTGACCTCGCTAGATTATCCGAAAAATACTAAAAAAAACATTTTTACAATGATAAGACAGTTGGGACCTCTAACTTTTTTTGTAACATTAACAATTGTTGAGTATTTCTGGGAGCCACTATGTAAAGCTTTACACCAAATGTCTATTTCACAACAATCCAAGCCTAATGAAACTATAGAAGATTGGGACTTGGACTTTGAAATAAGATAGAATCTAGTACTTTACAGTTGTTATTTCAACCATAGGGTCAATACATTTCAAAAAATGATGCTAAAAAACCATGAGCTCTTTGGCTAAGTCGTGGACTATTCTTTTTCTACAGAATTCCAAAACGGAGGCAATAAGCATGTTCACTTTTCACTATGGATAAAAGAAGCACCTTTATATGGCAATTTCTTGAATACTGAAATAGAAAGCTTTGTGGAAAAATATATTTCATGTGACTCATTGCTACTTGATACAAACCTTGTCAAAATGCAAATGCATCACCATACAAAGACTTGCAAGAAATACAAAAACTCAAATTGCAGGTTTAGTTTCCCCTTGCCTCCAATGAGCAAAACAACAATTTTAGAACTGCTTCCAGTGCCTTATGCTACAATGATGGAGAGAGCAAAAGATTTTTTCAAGCAACTAGAAAGCAAACATTACACAAAGGAATTTGCATTTCAAAGTTTCTTGCATGAATTGGAATTTGAAGAAATCGACTACATTACAATGCTCCGATCGACATTAACACACAAAATTGTCATTTTGAAAAGAAACCCATCCGACATTTGGATAAATGCCTTTGCAAAGAAAGTGCCCAAATTATGGTATGCAAATACAAATATAGAATTTATTTTAGATGCATATGTTGTTGCATCCTACTGTAGCTCACATATGATGAAACAAGATAGAACATTGTCTCTTGCGTTTCAGAAATTGCAGCAACAATGAACTATTGTTTATGATGGAAAGGTACAATTTATACAAAAGCTTGGAAACACATTGCTGAACTATCAGCAAATGTCTAGTGACCAAGCTGTTCATATCATTCTCTCATTGAGATTGCGTAAATTCTCAAGGAAAATTGTTTTCATCAATATCGCACCATTAGAGAATAGAGTTTACATGCTAAAAAGTCCTAAGCTATTGGCAAAAGAACAAGATAATTCTAAAAACATCATGTGTGCATCTATAATAGAAAAATACATACAACAGCCAGAAGCTTTTGACAACTTGTCTTTAGTTGAATACCCAACTTTTTACTCCAGTCCTTTCAAAAATCTACAAAAAAGGGCAACTCCACAAATCATATTCTATGTAAGATACAATCCGCACATTGACCCTGAGAACTATTGCAGAGGAAATCTTATGTTTTATGCACCTTTCAGGTCTAGTGACCAAACCTTGTTAACTGGATATGAAACATGGAATACAACATATAATGCAAACAAAACATAGATTGCAAGTATTGAAAACATGTTTACTACACAAATAGTTTCCAAATGGGGTGACATTGATGAGGTCTCCACAAAAGCTAACAACAATGACTGCCCAACAATAGACATTACAGATGAGATTGATAGAAACAAATAGGAAAATGGCATCGAAAAATATGACATCATGAGTGACTTGATCCATATGAATAATACAAAGGTCAAGGACTCTATTTGTAAAAAACTATTCTCTGAGATTGCACATCCATTTCTGCTAAGCAATGAAGAATATTACAATCTATGAACACAATTGAATAAAAAACAAAAATCAATAGTAAAGAATGTATTGATGACAAAAGGACTTGCTCCAAAAAAGATGTACTTGTTCTTGACAAGTGGAGTTAGCACAAGCAAAACCTTCACAATGAAAGCAATTTTTGTAGCAATGATTCAATTCTGTGATAAACAACTAGACAATGATCCATTGAAGCCTAAAGGCATTATTGTTGCCTCAGTAAGAAAAGCTACATTCAATGCAGGTGGCATTACTGCACATTCAAACTTCCAATTACCAATGAATTCTTCAACAATGTTACCACTGGATTCAAACATAGCCGATGCCTTGGGTAAAAAATTTGACCAATTGCAAATTCTTCTTGTTGATGAAGTGTCATTGATTGGTTCAAAAATGCTTTACAACATGGACAGAAGGCTTCGTGAAATTAAGCACACACCAACAACACCTTTTTCCAATATAGATATCATATTCTGTGGTGACTTCTACCAAGTACAGCCTGTGTGCGATACTTGGATATTTGAAGAACCAATAATAGATAAGGAGAAAATGTCATATATGTTTTAGATTGACAATGTCAATTGCTTCTAATTGCATGATGTCATTAGACAAACAAATCAACAATTGATTTTCATTCTTAATCGTGCAAGGATTTGTCAACAAACCAACCAAGACATCTGCTACTTGAATGCAATGTGCTATAAGACACCTCCAAATGATCTATAGTTTCCCTACTTGTTTTACAGAAATATAGTAGTTGACATGTATAACAAAAAAATGCTAGACTGCTTACTATCAAAGCTTTGTGTTTTGGAAGCAATTGATCAACAAGGCACAACAATTGACAGCATCCAATTCCTGTTAGAGTGGTATGACACTGAGAGGGGGGGTGAATCAGTGTCTGACAATTCCTTTAAAGAAAAACCAAATTTATGCTTTCAATATTTCTATAAATAATCATTCATGAACTGAATGTTATCAAATAACTACAAAGGAAATATTAAGCAGATGCACACATA
The DNA here is from genome assembly GCA_027924645.1 of Cunninghamia lanceolata. Classification (NCBI taxonomy): domain Eukaryota; kingdom Viridiplantae; phylum Streptophyta; class Pinopsida; order Cupressales; family Cupressaceae; genus Cunninghamia; species Cunninghamia lanceolata. The sequence goes on along the minus strand of BSBN01000334.1, from coordinate 9,185,313 downwards.
TCAAAATCATGCAAAGAAAGATTGACACAACAATTTGTCCTGAGTTGAAAGCCCCTAGCATAAAACTACTCAAAAAAATGCCTCACTAGCTTATAAGAGAATCTCACTGACTTATAAGAGAATCTCACTGATTACAGGCCCCCAAGAATTCATGACTACTTAGCTAACTAGCTTGCAGTAGAAGAAACAACATCCAAATACCTATTGTGCCAAACCAGTCTCATCTCCCTAGGAAGGGTTGGTACCATATTATCCTAATGTTATAGGATAAGAAGAGGGTATATATAAATTTATGACTCTAAGGAAAGACAAGAACTCGACCTTCCTATACCAATCTTAATAGTAGGTGTCACATATCATTTTTATGAACAATATGATTATTCTAGTTTAGTGAACAATTATTGTGACTATTTTTTCTTTAGGTAATTTTACACACGTGGAGGTAATTATTATGAGCTATATTGATGAAAATTGGAAAATATTTTAAATATTAAATATTGATGCAATGATTTTCTTTAGCTATGTTTTGGAGACACTAACGTATTGACGTCGAGTTGAGTGCAAATGGATGTAGATACTCATCGAAGACAAGAGCATGGCCAAGGTAGAGATGTTCTAGCCACTTGGCAAGAATTGAAGGATGGATTACCTTGACGCAATCATACACATCATGTAGTTGCATATGCATTATTGATTGGCTTTGATTGCTTTAATGCATAATTTTTAATCATTTTCAAATGAATAATGTGATTACTTTAACTTACTATCTTTTCAAAATATATTCAAATGATGTAATGTAGTTTATTAAATAAATAATTAAATGAATAATTGTTTTCTATTTCAATATTATAGATGTTTGGAAAATAATATATTCCTTAAAAATAATAAATCGATATTTATATATTAAATTATATATATAATTATGCAATATTGCATTGCATTTCTCTTCTTGATTATTTAAATGGTTTTGTTTTAATTAAAATAGTTAAATAATATTAAAATTAGCATTATTATATTTAGAGTGCTGATAAAAGAATTAAAATATGTTTTTGTCACCCATGCGACAGTAAGTGCAAAAGATATTATTATTATACTATTTTAAATAGCATTTTCCTCAAATTTCATTGGCATAATTGTCATGTAAACAAGAATGCAAACTTCAGTTTCTAAACCTAAGACAAGATTGCCAAAAATAAGAGGAATTGTTTATAATAAAATAACGGATCTGGGAAGGAAGAAACAACCCATGAATTGTAGAAAGAATAGTTTTTCCTGAGTGACAGGAAGGAGGATTGGAGTTTGTGATAGGAGAGAGAAACAAAGGCAGTGACAATAGTTGCAATTCTTCATCACATCAATTAAATACCAAGTTTTCTTCTTTATATATTTTACATTGCAATACTTTAGTTCAGACTATCAAAAGAATGTTTCTTTCTACTATTTGGTGGGCGACTATAATGGTTGGGTCATCCCTATTCTTTTTGCTTGATTGTGTATTCATTTGCTGAGTTGACCTCCTTTTATTTCTATCTGGGCAACCTTGTATCCCTTCTTGCCATCATCCTTACTATGATCGACCTGCGATCTTGGTATTGGCCATTACCTCTTTGCTTGGCAGCTATGTTCTTTATTGGCCGCTAATCTTATTTTACCTAGCCGTTACTCTTATTTTCTTTTGGGCTATTTCTACTAAGGAAATCACCTTCCTTGCTAGTTGTCGACCTACTTTTTAACTGATTAGTTTTTATGGCAGCCTTTGATCTAATAGCTGGTCGATCAATGGTTACTGAAGAAATCAACCCCTTTATTTTATGCGTGTAGATGACCTACCCATCAATGGCTTAGTTTTTAGCATTGATCTGTTGTAGCTAATCTTGTCTTTGACAATTCATATATTTCTTTATGATTAAGATAAATCACTTCTCTGTATTAAACCTTTGACTATCTGAAGCCAAGGATAAATTCCTTAGTTTATTAGTATTATTTTTCAGTCTTAAAATTTGATGTAGTAATTACATTTCTTAACTCTACATACTACAAAAAAAAGATTTTGTAGCTATCCATTATGACTATCCAAAACTTCTTAATCTATTGTAGTAACACATTTGACTTCCTGTAGATGAACAAATTGTTCCTGTAGCTTTGCTTAAAACTTGTTAAAACACTATGTCGATTTAAAATAGAGACAAAATAGAGATAGTAGACTACAATATTACTTTCCTATGAATGATGAGGCTAAAAACCTATTGCATTATAATCAAAAGAAAAATGGTATTAAACTATATTCTTGCTCAATTTCTTATTTCCTACAACAGTTCCTATCGCTGTGCGATAGGGAGACTGTTTGGTTGTTTTGAACTTCCTATTGTAGTTTGGACATAAAGTTATTTTCTTGATTGATTCCTAAACTTTTGATAAATAAATTGGACTGATAAACTTCTTGTCACTAATCACTGAAAGCAATAAGAATGATTAATTATTAGGAATTATGATTGTATTATGGACTTGAGGTTTATGCCATTAAACAAGCTTATAGATTGTTTTTATTATTATTTTTAAAACCTCCTATCACAGAAATAACAACGAGATATATATTAATATTGTAGACATTGTGACTGAAATATAAGGTTAGAAACTATAATAAATTGATGACATTAAGATTCTAATTGTATGAACAAAAGATGGTATATTTCTTGAAAGTGTATTTTTCCTTACTTGATGATTTGGGAAAAGGGATTGATTTGACTTATTATAAATCTTGAATTTGTCAATCTTATTTTATTTCACTTCTTGCTTCTTTGGGAAAAAAGTAGTTTTCATCTAGGAGTGTTATTGGGTGACTTTTGGGATTGCGATGCTGAATGTGGATATTTGGAGATGGCTTTTCCTCTTTCCAGGAATTGAACAATTTACTTGAAATGATTAGATCTAATCGGAATGACATTGAAATAGATGTTTTATTGTCTAGCAAACTTATTTATTGATATCTCTACCACATCCTGATGTGAGACAATTTACTTTTCATTACTTAGAATTGCACATTCAGACATCAGGGTTGCAGTGGGTGTTCCCTCCTACAGTTGTTACCAGGTAGCTAGACATTTCGTGCAGGGCTGGGTTTCCTTCATTTCAAGAAGGGATCTGGGGAAGTGTAAATACTTCATGGTTGGGTGGAAAAGCACCTGATTCGTGTTCCTGTCTCTCAGTTTGCAGGTGGTCGACCACTTGGTTCGTGTAGCTGGAGAGTGTGTTGATTTATTTATTATTGATGTACTTGTTTATTGTACCTATTTTGGATGTATTATGGCATGTTGCCAAGGATTTATGTATATTGTTTCATAGTGCTTGTCGCCTAGATTAAGCATGTGATTATGAAAGATTTAGTGACATTGAGATTCATATTTATAAGATTATCTTTTATTTGAGATATTGTGATTAAGCAGATTAATTGCATAGATTTTCTCTTTGGAAGTTGTATCTGAGTGGATTATTTACTTCATTTATTTTTTAGTTGGTTTAAATGCTTTTACATGATATGTGAGGCTTTACATTTGGTATTAGAGCTCTAGGTTTAACACTAGGGCCTTTGTTTTGGGACTATTGTGCTAAAGTTGCAAACTTGATACAGATTATCCATCATGGATACAAGAAACACTGTGTTGTGGCTTAGTGGCAACAAAGCAAGATGATAGGTGGTAGGTTGAGTTAGCTTCTGGGGCTAAGGTAGCAGTTGAGTCTCTAGTTTCAGAGTGTAAATTGAAGATTGGCTCTCTATCTACTTTTGTGGACCTTTCGCGTTCTACCCCTGGGTTCATATGACATAGTTTTGGGGATGGATTGGCTGGAGGCCCATCAGACAGTGATAGAATGTTAGCATAAAATGGTTAGATGTGTGGATGATTCTAGTGTTGAGGTTGAGGTCATAGGAGTTCAGAGACCTGTTTCCCTACGTATGGTCTCTGCTATACAACTCAAGAGATGTATGCGTTAGGGATGTCAGATTTTTGCAGTAACTGTTAGTGATTTGGAGATGGAAGAGAGTCAAGAGGCATCTCTTGATGACCACCCACCCTTGAAGGAGTATGCGAATGTCTTTCCTTTTGACATTCCAGGGATGCCACCTAAGTGTGACATCAATTTTAGGATCGATCTAATTCCTGGTGCAGAGCCTATCTCAAGAGCTCCATACAGGATGACCACTTAGGAGCTCAAGGAGCTTCGATTGTAGTTAGAGGAGCTATTAGCCAAAGGGTTCATATGACCTAGTGTTTCCCCTTGGGGAGCACCTATGATCCTTGTGAAGAAGAAAGATGGATCTCTACAGCTTTGTATCGACTATAGGCAGCTCAATAAGGTAACAGTGAGAAATAGGTATCCCTTGCCTCGAATCAATGATTTGTTTGACCAGATTAAGGAAGCGAAGGTATTCTCTAAGATTGAACTTAAGTCAGGATATCACCAGTTGCAGATCTTTGAGATAGATATTCACAAAACAACATTTCACACCCGTTATGGACATTATGAGTTCATAGTGGTACCATTCAGGTTGACCAATGCACCTTTGGTTTTCATGAGCTTAATGAATGGTGTGTTTCACACCTATCTTGACTGATTTGTTCTCATATTTCTCAATGATATATTGATCTATTCAAGGACTATGGAGGAACACGAGCAACATTTGCATCAGGTGTTGTAGTATCTGAGAGAAAATCAACTTTACACAAATTTGTCAAAATGTGCATTCTTCCAGACAGAGGTTAAGTATTTGGGTCATGTCATCTCTCGAGAGGGTATTACGGTAGATCCCTCGAAGATCCAAGCTATTATGGACTGGCCGGCACCCACCAATGTATCTGAGGTCTGTAGTTTTATGGGGTTGGCAGGTTACTATCGTCGCTTCGTCATGGGGTTTTCAAGAATTGCTCATCCCATTACTTCTCTTCAGAGGAAAGGGAAAAAGTTTGTCTGGTTAGAGAAGTGTCAGGAAGCCTATCAGACCCTTAAGGAGTAGCTGACCAGTGCACCTATACTTGTAGTTCCTGATCCTGATAGGGACTTTGTTGTTTGTACCAATGCCTCCTTGGAGGGTTTGGGGGCAGTTCTAATGTAGGATGGTTGTGTGATTGCCTATGAGTCTCGCAAGCTCAAGGATCACGAGTTGAACTATCCCACTCATGACGTGGAGTTGGCAGCAGTTGTGCATGCCTTGGTGAGATAGAGGCATTTTCTATTAGGGCATCGATTTGAGCTGCACAGTGATCATCGTAGTTTACAATATATTTTCATGCAGCCCAGATTGAATGCCAGGCAAAGACGTTGAATGGAGTTCTTGTGCGAGTATGACTTTGAGATTACATATATTCAGGGCAAGGAGAATGTGGTAGTAGATGCTCTCAGTCATCGAAGGCATGAGATCTCAGAAGTCTCGCTTACAGTTGATTTGAGAGGACAGATTCTTGTTGCTCTTCCTTCTGACAGTTGGTGCCAGGAGGTGAGGACCGAGATTGAGTCAGGTAGACCTTTAGAAGGTAGATTCTCCAGTTACTCTTTTGAGTTAGATGGTCTTTTGTGACATTTGGGTCGCATCTATGTTCCTAATTTTGAGGTTCTTCACACCCTAGTTCTGTCAGAAGCACATCGAGCACCCTATTCCGCTCATCCGAGTGTCAAGAAGATGCATGCAGATCTATGTCAACTATACTTTTGGAGTGGCATGAAGCGGGATATTGCAGATTTTGTGTCGAGATGTCTTGAGTGTCAGAGGGTGAAGGTAGAGCACCAGCACCCTGCAGGTCTTTTACAGCCTCATTTGATTCCAGAGTGGAAGTGGGATATCATTTCGATAGACTTCATCGTTGGTTTGCCGATGTCCTCTTGACAACATGATGCTATTATGGTCACGGTGGATAGGCTAATGAAGGTAGCTCACTTTTCTCCTGTCTGTGCCTCTTACAATGCCTCTACGATGGCTAGAGTGTTCATAGAGGACATTGTCAGACTTCACGGGATTCCTCGTAGGATCATCTCTGACAGGGATCCAATATTCACTTCTGCCCTATGGACTTCCTTACAGCGTGCCTTGGGGACACAGTTGAACTTTAGTTTAGCTTATCATCTTGAGACTTATGGTCAGACTGAGAGGGTTAATCAAGTTCTCGAGGATATGTTGAGGATGTATGTTATGGATTAGCAGAGCCATTGGGAGGACTACCTCTATCTAGTGGAGTTTGCCTATAATAATGGTTATCATAGTTCTATTGGCATGTCTCCCTTCTAGGCCTTGTATGGTCATCCTTGTAGGACCCCCTTGAGTTGAGATTATTTGGAGGATAGAGTTCTTCTGGGTCTGGATATGGTTAGAGATATGGAGTAGCAGGTTGAGAGGATTAGAGAGAATTTGGTGGCAACTTAGGATAGGAAAAAAAAGTATGCAGATGCTCATAGGATCGATCATCATTTTTCCATTGGAGATCAAGTGTTCTTGCGTGTACGACCACGAAAGAGTCCGATCTGCTATGGGAAAGGCTCTAAGCTAGCACCGCACTTTGTCAGACCTTTTGAGGTGTTGGAGAGGATCGGTCTAGTTGCTTATCATCTTGCTTTGCCGCCTAGCCTTTCACACATCCATGATGTGTTTCATGTTTCGGTACTTAGACCTTACTATCCAGATATTGCTCATATTCTTGATTGGACTGCTCTACAGGTAGAGGATGGGTAGCTAGCTTTGGAGCCCATAGGCATTCTTCAGTACAGGAGACTCGCTCTCAGGGGTAGAGACATGGAGCAAGTTAGGATCCAATGGGATCCTAATGATGAGACCTCTGCTACCTAGGAGGATACTACCAGAATGAGGGAGTTATATCCTCACTTATTTGCAGGCTTCCAGGAGTAAGCCTAGTTCTAGGGGGAGGATGTAATGCCCCTCGCTTTTTGCCTGTGGCAGATGTTATTTTCGTGTTTCCTATAACAGTTCTGGTTTAGATGATAGTCTTATAGTGCATGTTTACAGTTTCGAGATGTTTGGACTTTTACATTATGGTTTATGATCTCCTTTAGCTTGATGGACTCTTTGATATTATGCTAGCTGAATATGGATCTATGTTAGGATGATGCTTGTTTACTTGTACTTTATGCTTTCACAATTGATAGACATGATTATGGATTGATGTTACTTTTAGTTTAATATGTTGTTCGATCATGATTATGATGTATTACTGGTATTAGTTATTTAATGATGTGTTACTTGAATGGAATAGTGTTGCATTACTCGTGTCTGAGTACCCTACCATGCTGCAACTTCCATTCATTATGATTGTGAATACATGGTTATATATGTATATATGCACAACCTTGTTGTTCGTTGCAGGATGCAGGTACCGGGCATCGACTCCACCTAAATTACCAGGTCTGAGCGTGCCCTAGCCAATGGAATTATGGATTGGAGTTGACATGAGGTTCCCCTAATTAGTCAACATCCTCGAGGAGGATGTGTTTTCAGTGTTGTACCCTGTTGTCACCATTAGTGGACCTTTGTCGTCATTTGTCATTATGTCCTGTGGCTTCACTTTGGTCAGGTATCACCTTGTAAATTAGGGTATATCCAATTTGAGTGTCAATCCATGCATGATTAATATTTTATTTAAATAAGGTTAAATTAAAGCTTAAATTAAATAAACATTGCTAGGGGATTATGTGTGTGGTTTATTAATTATAAATAATTTAATTATTGATAATTGGTAAATAAATAAATTAAATTAGATAAATGATTTAACGAAATGTTAAATTACAAATTGTAGCGGATTAAAATTAAACAGAAAACAAATGCATATGTGAAAATGAATAAACATCTATAACGCTGATAAAATAAATCTAAACTAAAGTAATAATGTGGTAAATTTGGATTACGGATATTTTAACGGTAAAACACAATTGTTAAGGGTAAAATGACCATGTCTTGGAGGGAGAGATCTGACCAAATCCATCAAATTTATATTGGATCATGATGAGTTATTTAGTTCCTTATTGAATAGATATTTATTATATAAAAAGAAATTAAATTTAGTCAAGAATTAATAAAATTGCTTCTCTATGGATAAAAATAATTATTATCTAATGACCTATGGGTTTGTTATTGCCATCACTATGATTATTTAGGTACATTATTAAATATAATCTCGCTAACATTTTTTTGGTTTAAAAATTAGGGTTGTCATATTTGGGGATATGCAAATTTACATCAGGTGTCGTCATTGGTAAAATTGAGGAATTGGGAGTCTCGGAGATAGTTAATTTTGCACCCCACGAGAGAGTGGGTTGTGGGGGAAAGGAAGGAATGTTTCTACATTTACCGGAGGAGTCCATTCCAGGATTTGAGATAGTGGGATGTCAGAATGCCCCTGACATTTTTATCTAGGGAGCTGAGTCTTGGTTGGGAGAGTTTTCTGGAAGATAAGGAAGGAGGGGCTAGCAGAGGAGAAGAGATTTTGGGAAAAGCTTAATAAATTTCAGGTATGCACTATATATGATATATGCCTATTTCTTATGAAATTTCAACAGAATTAGGTTAATTATGTTTTCTCCATTGAAGAGATTTACTCAGGGTTGGTGTTAGATTTTTGTTAATGGTAGACTTGTAATCCTTGTGACCGCCAACCTATATTCAGACTGAAATTTGTCACAATTTCCTTTCTGCTTCAGATTCATTTTAGTGGTTCCCTAGTCTCCACCTCCATGCAATTCTGCACAATTCCACCCAATTGACCATTTTGCATTTAAATCCCAAAAATCTTTTCTCTATTCTCTGTAATTTCAATCCACTGAGCCTCAGCCCACAATCACTAACCTACGCTTTTAGTGTGTTCCTTAACATCATGGTCATATGCTCTTGTCAGAGGGTCTTGCCTGGTGATCCTCTTAGTAAATGTTTCCCATCAGAGGGCTTCCATGGCATTAAAACTGGTGCGTGCCCCGCCCCAGTCAAACTATACCTGCATCTAAGAAGTCAGGTAGGGCTTACATTGTAGCTAAAACTGTGCTGTTGTCCAGCGCTCCACTTATTAGGTTATAACTCACCACACAATGCATAATGGATACATTACAATTTATTTGGTTTAAATCTTCACCACTCTACATTGTGCAAATAGAATGTTGCATCAACCCACTTGCTCCCCAAAATACCAAAATGGAACTTGATGGCTATTTGGGCACTACAAGTCGATTAAACTAAAAGACAATTTAAAATATTTTCATATGCAAAGGTTATTTTCATTGTCATTGCATCAATTAAATAATAAATTTGTCTTACGCTGCGTGTAAATGATGCCTGACATTTGGTTATCATATTGTTTCCTATTTTGTACATCTGTGTAACACATTTCTAAGTCGTGGGCCTGTCCAAATGGAATAGCTCTACATCCTTATGGAAATCGCTATATGGTGGAGATAGCTAGTTACGAACTTTGTAAAATATACACAGAAGCATGCATTTGTGTAAAAATTAGAAAGATACACCACTTAAGCAAGGATTTCAAGCATATCTTTACCTGTCATCTACGTACATTAAGCCATCCACAATCCTAGATAACCCCACAGCCAGCATCAAATTTTAAGATTTTTTGCCAACACACAACTATATATTCTAAACACAACGAAGTCTTGGACTGAGATCAACTCAAATGAAACATTATCATCTAAACGTGCTGAAGTGGGAACATGACCCTCTAATTATTGTGTTTCCTCAAAATTTGCATTATTTATATGGCTGGTTCAACAACAATAATCGTTATTGATCTTGTTATAATCAAATGCTACGACAGTTGTAAATAGGCAACCCAATCGTGCCACGTCTTCACTCCTCCACCTTGCACATGCGTCTATCAAAGTATTTCCACTATGATATCTGATAGATGCTGAGCGTCTGGTTATACACCTACAATCTGCATTTTTGCTCAAAAGTTTCTTGAGCCATCACCAATCCATTGCTGTGCATAGCTTGCACCTCCCCACACAATACGCTATTGATTAGAGGATGCCAATGGAACTTTAGGGTTAGGTTGTTTGCCACGGTATTTCCCATGCATAGGATTCACTCAGAGAGTTCTTACCTTTAAGGTTACCTTTCATAAGTAAATTGCCGTGTCCTGAGTAGTTTGTTTTATTATCTTCCTTAGATGTAAATCAATGTTCTTTTCTCTATTCAAACTTAATGCTTATATTCATTTTTACTTTGAGTTTAATCACTATTTGATTAGTGGTTTAAATTGAAAGTAGGTTGAATAGTATATTTATTCACATGATATAATTGGATCAATTTCAGAGATTACAGGATTAAATTATGAGATTTTGATCTGTCAATATGGTTGATATAATCATAATGCAACGATACAATTTATATAATGTTAGAATGAGGTGTTTAATTATCTATAGTAAAATTGTAAATAAGATGTAACGTTAATTATTTAATGATCTATGGAATTTTAATATAATTATTGCTGTCATTGTTATTATTAATATTATTATTATTATTGTTTTAATATCATCATCATCATTATTATTATTATTATTTGTATCACATGATTTATTTAAATCAAGCCATTGAAATTGATATAATCTATTATTGGGATTATTAAATGATAAATTTAAATGTATATCAGATTTGGGATAAGTGAATATTCAATATGTTGATCCGTAGAATGGATAAATGTACCTAACACAGTATTTAAATCTATCACCTTCTCTTTATTAATGACTTGATGAACTAGATTTCATTCGTTGTAAACATACTTTGATATTCTCATGAATGTTGTGATAGATAGACAATGGTATGTGATCTATAGGTAGTTGTAATCATTAATTATGTAGAAGCGATTTACATTGTTCCTCTCTTGGTTATAAATTAAATCAGAATACTCAAACTTATCCGTATGAAATGAATTTTAAACTTCCCTTATAATCCTTTAACCAATTTGAGATTATAATACTGACAATAGAAGTTTATTGTAGTTACATCAATGGTAATTGTATCATGTAGATTAATTAAATGATTATTTTAATACATATTTAACCATAATTCACTTTAATGTAAGTCATAGGTTTAATCCTTGTAAGAATACGATCAAACTACAAGCTTTATCTTGGTGATTGTTATACCCATGTAACAACTTAGTCAAGTACAAATTGCTATAGTGGAAGTAGTTGTAAGGAGGCATAATTGGATCATAAGTATAATTGATTCTCGTAATATGTTGATTCAAACTGTGGGTCATAAAACCATTCTTATAGCCTTTGATTGTGTATATTCCCATGTGGCTAGAATTCCAGAGGCTTAGCTTGGGATGCCTTGAATTCATGAGTTGTGCTGTTAGATGTCTTGAGATCATGATGTTATAAGAAGCCTTGTTGTCTCTAGTTGTGTATGGACTAAATGGCAAATGAATGATAAATGCACTTCTTGTGGTTGTATTGTTATCCAACTAATTGTACTAGTCCTATATCCAGTGTTGTGGTAACATGTGGAATAGGGTGACATGGAAATCTTAGAGTTGTAATGAATATGTGTTATCATGGGCAATGATCTAGGAGTCTTGCCCTTATAATTATGTTATGGGGGGTTAATTCTTGTATTGTTATATATGGATAGTTGTTATGCAAGATGGTCAATGTCTTGCATGGTTCCATACCCTCGTTGTTGTGATGTCTTGCTATGCTTGTTGTGTAGGGGTTCCTAGTTGTAGTTAAGGGAGTGGCTTCCAATGTGGGGGTTGGTGCCAAGGGGCTAGCCAGGCTAACCCACTGGGAGTTGGTAATTCAGTGATAACATAATAAAATACCTAGAGGTTGGGTAGTTTTCACATTAATAAGATAATAAAATGTTTGGTTCCTCACTCATGCCTGTAGTGCTAGTTCAGGCTAAGGATGAGGGGAGAAGGCCGAGATTGGTAGATCTACTTCCTTGTCATCACGAAAGGAAGGTTGATTCCACATGCGTCGTCCTATGGGGCCGGTGTCTAGAGAGAGACTGCCTGGGTAACCCATGTTAGGACCATGCGATGACACTCTCCTTACTACAATCTAGTACTCCCTAGTTGTATTCTCCCCATTTGCTAAGTGTTGCCTCTGGAAGTACTGTTGTGTTGTTTGTGATGGTGACTTATGATTGTCATGTGTTGTCTCATAGCCTACTGTCTACCTGACCGTATGTTGTAGTGGGGACCTCATGATAACTCCTAGCTTGGGGGGTGGACCTCAGGGTGCCACATGGTCGGGTGGAAGAGCTTTATCCATTAGTTTTTTCCCTTGCCATTACTTGTAAGCAAGAGGGGACACTCCTCGTGTATCAGACATCAGATCTTGTACCTATTTTGAAGACACTTATTGTGCTCATGCTCTAGCCGGTGTATCAATGGATTCAGATTGTATGTATTCAAATGTCATCAGAATAGTAATGATGTAAATTACACAAGGATGTACTCATTTGTATAGATTTGGAATATGTGCATGTAATCTTGATTAAAGTTGAGTATCTAATGGATGTCACAAAATGGAGATGTATATGTGTAATCAATATTGTAATAGAGTTAGAATGATTTGTCGATGTTAGTTAGTTATGCATGTATATTATGTTGGTTATTTGTCAAGTAGTGCAACCATGGCACCTTGGGTGACAAGATGATAGTCAATGATGTGTATTGAACTACTAAACCTTACTTGTTATCTTATTCAAAAAAAAAATCCGCTTTGCTTGCTTAGATGTGTTGTCTTCCAAGGTGTTCGTGGCGGGGCACTACATTTTGCCCTAAGTGTTTCATATTGAGATGTACAAAAAATTTCCTAGGTATCCTAGAGTATAGGAACTGGTCACCCTTCTAAGTTTTATTAGTTTACAAACCACTTAACAATTATCAATTTCTCCTTTTCTATATATATATATATATATATATATATATATATATATATATATATATATATATATATATATATATATATATATATATATATATATATATATATATATATATATATATATATTTCCCTACTATAGATATAAAGAGAAAAATTATTGCTTAATAATAACTTGACTATTAAGAGTTTGAAAATAAAGAGCTATGTTTAATATAAATAACCTTACATAAATAATCATGAATGGAACAAAATTTTAAAGTGAATGAAACTATTTATTAGCTTTACTATTAACATCAATGACACAAGAATTATTTTTATGCTATCAAAACATAAAAGATACATTAGCTTAATTTATAGTTCTAAGTTGTAATCGACATTTACTTATTGTTTCTAGTAGATTTAGATTTAGATGTAACTACTTGTTACATTTTAATTCATAGACTAAACTTTGATGAATTGATTTCAATTCCCATCAAACTAAGGGGTTTCCTTTCTCATTCTAACTTCAAGAAGATCACATATAATTAAATATGTAATTTATTCCATCTAATAGATTCAATTATTGAGATAAACTTTAATATTAATAACTCCAACTTGTTACTATTAATGTTAAATCATATCTTTTTGATTTATTGGCAAACAATTTACCTCCACCGAAAGAGTTTAACATTTAATGACAATCCATCCTAAGTTTGATTAATGACTAAGTCAAGTTAAAATACATGTATATATATTACATCACAATCTTGTGAAATTTGACAATGGATTTAAAAAATGAAATTTAATTACACTTTCATTAAATTATAACTTGATAGATTTATTACAATTAAGTTTTAACTCCATTTAACTTAATTTTTATTTCCCAAATCTTCATTTAAAGATTCTTAAAGAGAAACTACCTTATACTTAACTCAAAACTAATTCTCTTCTTATGGATTTCCATTGTTGAATCATGCAATGCAATAAATATGATTAAATCATTTTTTTCTTTCTTTAACATTTTCCAAATCAAGTGTATAAGAAACAATTATAAGATAATCTATGCAACATGAGGATTCTTAGTAACTACATAATGCAATGATACAATCTTTTCTGCCAAGGAAACATATAAATTGCTTTTCTTGCACATCCATTTTTAACTTACAACTTAACAATTGATCTTTTTTTTTTAATTTTCCCTCAAATGCATATGTAACAACACAAGTTTGCTACTTTAACACTTTTCAAATAATCCACAAAATTTCGTACAAAACGTACATCATGAAAGAAAGATGTCCTTCCTTAAAATAAAACAACATTTCTTTCCTTTCCAAGAGACAACTCCAAACCACCTTAAAGCTCCATCCAAGAACCTAAAAATGAACAAGAGAGTAAAAACAACAATATACTAATGGGCTCTCCACCCATCCATAGGGTTGTGAGACAACCCACCATCGAGCATGGGGAAACATTTAGCCAGTTGGGACCTCTTCACAACACAACTCAAGAAGATCACTTTAAACAAACAAAACACATATATACGCATTTGTTTCACACTTTATACAATTACAAAAAAAATACCCAAAGCACGTTTCTAACAAATTGGATTTTCAAAAAGGAATTACACATAGGGGGCATAGGGGCTCTACCTATTATGGGTATACATATTTATCACCTTAACCCAATATCCAATCTCACATCAGTTCTCCATACACCACAATGTACCATCAAAGCACCCTTATCCCTCCAGGACATAGCCAACATGTATATATATGTGATACTCATATCCCTGAATAAACATGGGTACTCATACCCTAAAATAAAGATGCCCCTTTGTGGGAGCCACTAAGAGTGGGTCAACTCCCCTATAAAACACATAAAGAACATCACACAAAACAAAGTAAAGGACCTATTCACAAACGCCAGCAAAACCCTTAAAAAATTGTTCCTTCTTTCAATTTTCAATGCAAGATGACATATGGCATTAGGTATAGCAAATTAAAATCAGATTTAAGAATGTAAATGACATCAGCAAATTTGAAACAAGATATTAATTACAAATCCTAAATTTCAATAGTAACTATGTCTTCTAAAAATGCTTTTTTTTTCTTTTATGTAAAATCTAGCAATGAAGATATTTTAAATGCAATATCCATAATTATTAAATGACTAATTGTTCTTTTTCTAATCGGATCTAATGTAAAAATTAGAAATATAATTTATTCCATAATGATCTAGGTTTATGACATAAAAATAAGGCAACAAATATGCATCTTTAAAGATTAACAATGAAATGTTTGTTTTTCCAATTTCACAAGCAACAAACCCTTAGAAAAATAACATTTATATTTAATAACTCAAGAAAATGTATAATATTTAAGAAATACAATATTTACATTTAACCAATAAAGAAAAACATATAATATTTATATTTAATCATTAAAGAAAAACGTATAAAATTTACATTTAATTAATAAAGAAAACATATAATATTTACATTTAATTAATAAAAAAACATGATACCTCAATCACACTATCCCACTAATGGTAGAATCCTTGAATGAAAATCATAAAAATGAGCAAGTCACCCCCCACTCCATGAAGAGATTTTAAAGAGAAGGAAGGAGAAGCTTCCTACCCAAAACTAACTCAACCACACAACTAACTCAACCCTCCAACTAACTCAACCAACCAACTACCTCAACCACTCAACTACCTTCCCATTTTCGTCACTTTTGTAAGTAGGGCTTAAAGGAGGGTCTAAACAACTTTTAAAATATTATAAAGAACAAAAATAAACTTCTAACCCATGTACCTTAGACATAAGAAAATTTCCCAAACATGAAATATAACCAAGACCTCTTAAAAACACTTAAAAATAACTTTAAAAATTACAAGATTAAAACCCACACAAGAACATAATAATTTTATAACACAAAACTAAAAATAACATTTCTTAATAGCATGCCCAATAGACTTAGGGCTTCATGCCTAGGGTCTAGCATCACATAGAAAGACGTAAAGTGGCTAAATGATCCCCATCATCCATTGACATAATAATTCCACCTGTACACTCAACAAGAAGTGTCAGTACAATATATATCCAAAATATATCCATCATAAATAACATATTATCACAAATTCATTAGCAACCATAGAATAACATATACAATTCATCATTCAAAAATACATAAATCAAATAAACTCATGAAAGGATATCATATTGAATCAAATCATAATATATAACATCCATAAGTATATCAAACATCATCCACAAAAAAATGTGCAATACATAAGTACTGAGTATCACAATAATCAAAATGTCTATACAAACATCAAATATATCAAAGAAATAGGAGTGCATAGAATAGGGGTGTCACATTCTCCCCTCCTTAAGATTAGGCTTCCTTGTAACATCAACGTTCGAGAAACATAGTAAAAAAAAAAAAAAAAAAAAATTCACCATAAGTAAATTTACAAGGTAAAAAAAAAATGAGAGAGAAAATTTTTCTTTTAGTTATTATATAATCAAGTAACAACCATTACAAGATTTCTCATTACAAATACAATAATCTGTATTGTCTTTCTCAAGTACAATGTTTACAAAAGTAAATCAATTATAAATACCTGAATCAGATAATGTTTTACTTAGTCTCAATAAACACAAGTCTCAAAGATATACTGCATCCAAAAATATGACATCTTTATCGCAAGCCTCGGTATGTCTTCTGCTAGAGAGAGAGAGAGTATCTTTCCAGTGATTTACCTCCAACCACAGACCGTCGGTCTCCCGCACTCCTTCCTAACTGGAAGTGGCCCTTCCCTTCACGAGAAGTATAGACCAAGGTGACCAATGGTAATTTGCCTTTCCGAGTACATAGTGTTGTATCTTACACAATCTCTATCTATCATACAACCCTAGATACCCTCTAGCTAAGTATGATTCCCGATAGGATGTACAATCTAGATACAGTGAACCAACAATGCATGCAGAGACATATGCATTACTATGGCCATAGTTTTGAATATAATTTGACGTTCACAATGAACGTTGTCGTAATGTTCACCCACTCCAACTCGACTTGGATACTATCATATTCCTACAGTTTGACTTGGTCAACTACGTTTAACTTATGAAGTCATGATGATTTCATCAATCGAGTCTTTCCGACCCAAAACATGTTTTCTTTCACTGTCTAAAATCCATAGACTTTTTCTTATGTCTTCCATCCTTTACAAGGACTCTCATTGCAGCATTGTAATACCTAAGGTCCATGACTTATTGTCTCATAATAAATATAGATAGATTAATTACGATTAAGATGATAACCTTACCCAGGTTAAGCAATTTAGTCTAGGAATCTAGTTCCCTTCTTGCAAGTAAGAATAATTACGCATAATCAGGGCACTTGACCCTTCATTCACGATCTAAATAATGATCTCAATGCCTTATTATAAAAATTACCATCTCTAGGTTAAGACAAGGTTTAACTAAAGAGTTTTGACCAAATCCAACCTAGTCTTTCTGACTTAGGTGAAATCCCAAGACACTAACGTTGCTCTTTTAACATTATGGAATGATTATCCATTCTTATGTATCTCTCTTTGCATCTTTGCAACATTTGAGATTCACCCCTTGTTGACAAGTAGTAGCTTAAGAGAAGTTGTGATAAAAGGTGTAATGATTTTAATGTTTGACTAACCATCAATGGTACCTCTTGCATGCTTGCAAAATCTGACGCTTATGACTTGTATTATAAATCAACTTGTAGTCCGACACATGGTTTTTCCCTTCCTAGGGTTAAACATTGTCGATTAGATACAAATCTCTTCTCAATAATATAGATAAGAACTTTTACTAAATACATAGTTCTTGACCCCTTTAATGTCTACTAAAATACTTTATAACAATAAAAGTGGTCATCAATAATCATTAACCCTTCCTGGTTATACTAGGGTTCTATTTTACCCTCGTTGAAATCAAAATAACCCTTTCCCATGTTTTCTTGACCATACATTGTCGACCAATATATAATGTCATACCCGACAAAAGAGTTACGAGTTTCCTAAATCCTTTAAGTTATGATTCTAGGGTTTAACTTCACTAACCCAATGCATGGAATTATCAAAATTTCCTTGATTTCTAAACACAGTAACATGAGCATTATAAAACATAAGAACAAAATCCTCTAGTCTCCTTAGACTGCCTGGCTTTGCTCGAATCCACTCTTCTCAAAAATGCATAACATAGAATATGAGGTATGTCCTCATCCATATAATATCTCAAAGGACATTATCACTTTTTAAAAACTAGACTTTTGATTAAGTTCAACCCCAATAGGTTTGGGTCAAAAAGGATACTTTCGACCTCTTGGTCTACCCAAGTCTATCGACTTTTCGACACAAGTTAGTTCATGAACTCAATATAACCCCCTTTGTAAAAATGTCACATGTAATCCATTGTTCACAACTTTTAGTACAACGATCATGTGGGGTTGAGTTTTCTAATTATTTTCTAATAGACTCAACTTGGTATAAATTATGTTAGAAATACCCAACACTAGATTATCTTTGTCATCTATGCACATGGTATTAAAATAAGTTCTATTCACATATAATACGAACTATAACTCCCATCTCTTAACCTGCTAATACCCTTGAGTTAGTTTACTAGCTTCAAATCGAAACACAAGGGAAGTTAGTTAAGTCTCCGATCAATAAAGAATATATGTTTCCAAAAAGCAAGGAAATCTCTATGGATTTATCGTATTCTTATAAGTAAGTAATCACTTAAGACTTATTCAATCTATGGTAAGTTTAAGATTATGATTAAATTATCAACCTTCTAGGTCTTTTCAAGTCAACCAATCTTATACTAAGAAGACATAAGAACTAAAGTATATCCTCCTAGGATTATCATGATCATACTTAACATTATTGTTCAATAAGAAAGTGACATTACATCACTAACCAAATTGTTCTCAACGAAAACAATATTGTTCTAACATAAATGATTATATCAATTTCTATATATTTTAATCTCGAGACATTAAGCTTATACCATTGTCTCACTTAATCTGTAAGTGATTTCCTAAGATCTAAAACACATTATTAATTTAGATATTATTGCCCTTTCAAACTTCAAGCATATATATAAATAACTATGTTCTTCAGTTTACAAAGTGTTCTTCTAAGTTTAAGAACACTGTTCTAATCAATACAAGCTCTTGCAAACTCGTATTGAAGAACTCCAACTTTCTACCAAGACTGCAGCTCTTTGGGCATTATGGCTTCATTTGTTAGTGGGGAAACCATAGATAAACACCCTAAATTTATTCTAGTATATTCCTTTATAGAGGGAACTGATTTATGGTTTATACCCGCCAGATGATGAATAAATCCATACTCTTGATTTTAGAGTACGGCAAACCTCATTTCTCCTAACCTTCCTTCCTCTAGTAGATACAGATTTGTACAAAGATATAACAAGTTTTTATTAATATTCATCGACATCATACTACAGTATGTCGACCTCATAGGGAACGTAGGCTCATATATAATTATACCGGCCATGTTTAACACCACCAACTATGTTTTAATTGTCTCACCATAAACAATGGAATATTACGTTTTGGCCTTTCACTCAAACACAAAAATAATAAAGCTCTTAAACAATAAAAGCAAGGCTAAAATAGAGAGCAATAATAACACGACATACCCAATGGTAATGTTTCCCTCCTTCTCGTTCCAAAGCTTTTTCAACTCGCAAACTATTGTTGTTTTCTTCTATGTTAACAATATTTAGTTTTCCCTGCAATAACCAAGGCTGGAACACTGTCCCTCCTTTATGAAGCTAGTGGCTCTCCTATACTGCATCACAGAGTTCTCTTTCTTCTAGATTACATTGTATGCACATAGACTTTCTTCCCAGATTTCCTTCTACCTTTGAACCTTTGGCAGACTATCTAGAAACAACCCTCTCTTGGTACCTCCGTCTTGCACCCATAAGAGGTTCCAGGATTACGTTGATAGAAACAACTGGTCTCATGGAAAAACATCTTTCACATGGAATCAATCATAAGAGCTTTGATGTTTCCCCCCCGCACAGCGAAGAAGAATTGCATTCTTCCCTCCCGCTGTTACATGCCTATACACAAGGATATTCGTTTTTGCATGCTACATGCCCCCTCACCTTTAGCGTCCACTTTGCATATTGGAGATTCCTTTGCTGACGTGGCAGCTGGGGGATATAACAATCCCGTCCACTACTCGACCCTAAAGGCTTCTAAACCTTTGAATCAGCAACTAATAACCGAATGGTGGTGTTTAAGCTCTTGCAAGGTGGTGGATTTATAAATACATATAGCAACTCCAAGGTCGAAAAAGAGGATGCATAAAGGCCGACTTAATGAAGCAAAAATAGGTTAGATTAAAGATAACTCAAAGTCTTAAGCTTGAAGGAAAAAGATGCATTCGTAATGGAAGACGTCCCAACCGACAGAGCTTGGGCGAAAACCACTTGACTCGACTAGAAGCCGACATCAAGCAAACTGGTGAAAAACTACATCCCGTTAGCCGAATTATGACTAAACGATTTTGGAATATCCTTCCAAATGACGACCAAAACAGTTATAGCATAAATCGACTTCACATTCGACTTCCATCGATTTACAAAGGGAATAAATTCACAACACATGATTAACATGTTTTGACGGCAATCACGACGGATTGGACGTAACGCAACACAAATTTTCTAAATCATTTGACGCACAAAACGACTTCTCATATCTTTCGACTATGAGACGTGATCCACAAATCTGCCACAAAATAGGTTCATCTGTTTACGTTAAACATTGACAATATTAGCATTATCTGACTTGATGGGAACGTCTTGATGTTTAAGAGGTGACAATAAAACCTCAAGCGACACAAGAAGATTAACGCAACCATTTTGTGGCTATGACATTGTTAACTTTACAAACGACTATGTCGACTCACCATCGACTTGACTAGATGATAATCAAGATATCAACTTCCCGTCGAAGTAGGTTCAAAAATAACTTACAAGACAGGACTTACCTCATACGACTCATTGGTTCACATTATCGTTTAACACTAGACTTGTTTGGCAAATTGACCACTCGTAATCCAAGGTCTATCTCTCTCTTCTCGAAAGATACTCTCTCTCTCCTCTCTAAGAGTCGATACCCTGTAATCCTATTTCACTTGTCATCAAGCAATAAGAGATCAGTGCATCTTTATTCAATAAATTCAACTAATAAATCAAATCTTATAATACAGTTATTAAATCGACCATAACATAATCATTTCCATGATTTCATAATTGATATTTAATACAATTCCATGTCATATCCTATCTTAAGTCTATAACATCTCAACACATTTACTTATGCCAAAGTAAAAAGTAAAAGTAAAGCAAGTTAGAAAATAGGGATGTAACATTCTTCCTAGAAGCCCTCAAGAGATGAGGGTTGAATAACTCACTGTAGTTGTAGACACCCAAAATTGTTCTAACTTTGTCAATGTCTTGCAACACCTTGTTAAAAACATTATCCTAGACATCATGTAGCATTTTGTCCTAAATCCCACTCTTAATTCCACTTATCCCATTAAGCCAATTAATTAAATAAATTTTATTTATTTAATTAAAATCCCATTTTAATCCCATCCTTGTCCCACTTAGCCAATTAATTAAATAAATTTTATTTATTTAATTAATTTCCACATCATATCCCAATCCATTTCTAATCTCACTATCCAATTAATTAAATAAATTTGATTTATTTAATTAATATCCAAGTCATATCCCAAGTAATTCAAATAAAATATTTGAATTAAGTCCTCACTTTTCATCACATTTCAACACTTTTCCATCTCTCAATTAAATCATGTGTTGTAATACAACTTTTATCTAAAATCCTTCACATGCACCACTAATGGGACCTAATTTTAGTATTTATCTACACAAGCACACCTAAGCCTTATCTTCCCTTGCCACATGTCAAATGACTACAATTTCTTAATGTGCAAGGAAACCTAACTTAATCCTATCCATCCATTTCATCTAAAGCCCTAATTGATCCTAGCCATCCATTTGAACCAAGCCAAGCCTATAAATCAACCCATCTACAAGCCATTAAGGGAGGAATCTATTCTTCAAGTATCCTTATTCTACCAAAATCGTTCTTCAATCTTGCTATCCAAATCATCCAACTATCATCCTCATATCATTGTTATGTTGCAAAAGTGAGCACCCAACATTCCTCCAACAATCATCCTTCAAAATCTTGCATGCTCATGCGAGGTGGAGAAGAGCAATAGAGATAAATCGAGCATAGCGTGGAGATTGGTTTGCATTTATATTTATTATTTTGATTTTTATGTTGTCTTGTGCTTCATTGTGCATTTCTAGGGTTTGATCATTGTTGTTTATTCATTTGCCTTGATTTGCAATTTTACCCTAACTACATTTGGCATGCCCCGCGGGACCGACTTCGCTTGATCATTTTTGCATGTTTTTGTAGTAAAAATTTGCATTCATATAACCCCCATTGTCAAGTTTTGCAGGTTTAATTAACTTTTTGTTGCAGATCTGCTACTTTTTGGACAAAACCCTAGGTTTAAAAGATTTCATCATATCTTCCAAATGGCCACAGTTTTTTCTACAAGAGTTTTACAAAAGTTTGTCCATGATATAAGGAACCTACAGCAGAAACATTTCAGGTTTATCATGATTTTTTTGGGATTTATTGCATTTTTATGTTTTTTCATAAAATCGTAATTCTAGGCGTAAATCGATGATTTTTTTAGAAATTTTTACATTTCTAGAAAGCACTCGAAATTCTAATAGGGGTCTATGTTTTACAGATTTAATTTGGAGGTCGTTTACAGTGCGAAAAAATTAGATCTTTGCTGACTGTACCTTTTCCATAAATCTACATTTTTTAGCGCAAAATAGGGAATTTTTCTGATTTCTTTACTTTTTCAGAAAGCCCTCCAAAAATCAATAGGGGTCTCTTCTTTGATTTTTTAATTTTTGAACCAAAAATATCTCAAAATAATCAAATCTAATTCGGCTATGTATCTAAAATTACAATTTTCCTTGCCTGATGAGCTTATTTTTTTATGCTTGCATTATAATATCATTTTTTTTTATGTTGTAGGTGATCATAAGGAGCTTTAGCAGCAGCAATATCAATCATATACAATAGCTTGGAAACTGAAAACAATCCAGGTGCATTCATTTCTATCTTTCATCTTTTCATTTCAATCAATCTTGTTTGCAAACACATTTTGATTTGGGATTGGATTGGCATGGTGATGGGGGTGACACATAGGATTGGGATAGTTTGATTTTAGGAAGTTTGTTGAATTTTCTTTTAAGAATTGCAACTACAGTCACTACCTTTGTTTCTCTCTCCTATCGCAAACTCCAATCCTCCTTCCTGTCTCTCAGGAAAAACCATGTTTTTTGCAATTCGTGGGTAGTTTCTTCCTACCCATATCCCTTATTTTATCATAAACAATTCCTCTTATTTTTGGCAATCTTGTCTTAGGTTTAGAAACTAAAGTTTGCATTCTTGTTTGCATGACAATTCAACCAATAGAATTTGAGGAAAATGCTATTTAAAATAGTATAATAATAATACCTTTTACACTTACTGTCGCATGGGTGACAAAAACATATTTTAATTCTTTTATTAGCACTCTAAATATAATAATGCTAATTTTAATATTATTTAACTATTTCAATTAAAAAAAACTATTTAAATAATCAAGAAGAGAAATGCAATGCAATATTGCATAATTATATATATAAATATCCATTTATTATTTTTAAGGAACATATTATCTTCCAAACATCTATAATATTGAAATAGAAAACAATTATTCATTTAATTATTTATTTAATAAACTACATTACATCATTTGAATATATTTCACAAAGATACTAAGTTAAATTAATCACATTATGCATTTGAAAATGATTAAAAATTATGCATTAAAGAAATCAAAGCCAATCAATAATGCATATACAACTACGTGATGTGTGTGATTGCATCAAGGTAATCCATCCATCAGTTCTTGCCAAGTGGCTAGAACATCTCTACCTCAGCCATGCTCTCATCTTTGATGAGTACCTGCATCCATTTGCACTCAACTCAACATCAATAGGTTAGTGTGTCCAAAACATAGCTGAAGCAAATCATTGCATCAATATTTAATATTTAAAATAGTTTCCAATTTTCATCAATATAGCTCATAATAATTACCTCCATGTATGCAAAATTATTTAAAGTAAAAATAGTCACAATAATTGTTCACTAAACTAGAAAAATCATATTGTTCATAAAAATGAGACATGACATCCTTCCCCAATTGGAAGAGACATCGTCCCGATTTCTTATTAAACATCAAAACAATAAAGTATCCATCAAACAACAATAGGGTATCAGGTGTCATAAAATAATAACATCAACTCAAAGTATCAAAGCATAACTGAACTTAAATTATCTCAAACAATAATCAAACTCAAAGTATCATAATCCATGCATGAATAAGAAATCTAAGCTATATCCTCAAATGAGGAAAATATATGTCATTCTCCTCTACATCCTCCCATGTGGCACTGTCCTCAGAATACCAATCCCATTGGACCTTATATTGTACCACATCTCTGCTACACAACATAATGTTGTGCTTCCTCAGACTTTGAGTAGGCTCTACCAACACCACTCCTGGATCCTCAACTTGTAAAGCATGCCAATCAAGAATATGTGATGCATCAGGATGATAAAGGTTAAGTAAAGACACATGAAAAACATTATGGATTCTGGCAAGTGCAGATGGGAGAGCAAGTTTTTAAGCTACATGATTAATCACTTCCAGAACTTTGAATGGTCCTATAAAATGAGGAGCAAGTTTGGACACTTTGTCAAATGACACTAAACTCCTATGAGGTTTGACACCTACGCCCATAAAGAGCTTTGAAAGGTGTCATTCCCAAAGATGCATGGTATGAATGGTTATATGCAAACTCGACCAATGGAAGGTACTTCTCCCATTTATACTATTGATACATCCAATAAATTCTAAGAAGGACTTCTACCACTTGATTAACTATTTTTGTTTGACCATCTGTTTGAGGATGATAACATGAACTGAAATTCAACTTTGTACCCAAAGCTGCATTAAGAGTTGTCCAAAATCTAGATGTCATATGAGTGTATCAATATGAAATGATCATCTTAGGTACTCCATGCAATCTAAAAATCTCCTGAACAAACTTCTTAGCTAAGACCATAGAACCATCTAAAAGATTCCTCGAAATAAAATGTGCTACCTTTGTCAACTTATCCACAACCACTAAGATGACATCATGCCTATTCTTAGACATAGGTAACCCTTGAATAAAATCCATGCTTATGACTTGCCATTTGTGCTCAGGGATACTGTACGGATACAATAAACTTGATGGATGCACATGCTCGGCCTTGACTCGCTGACATTCCCAACAATGAGCTAAAAAATCCATCACATCCCTCTTAAGTCTAGGCCAAAAGTATAAAGGTTTCAAACCTTTGACCATCTTAGTCACTCTAGGGTGACCTGAATAAGGTACATTGTGAATCTCTTCGACCACTAACTTCCTCAACTCTCCTGAGTTAGGAATATACATCCTTCCCTAAAATCTCAAAAGTCCATCTGATTCTATAACATAACCATCAAACTTGTGATCTAAGGGGTCTAGTTCAAAATCTTGCTTTACTCTTTCATAATGCTCATCCTCTTGAAGATTTTGAATCACTTTCTATTTCAAATTGGATCTCATAGTAACAATGGAAGCCATATGTCTTCTCCTACTAAGAGTATCTACTACTCTATTTTCCTTTCCTTTTATATACTCAATTCCAAAGTCATACTCACTAAGGAATTCTAACCATCGTCTTTGTCGTGCATTGATGTTAGGTTGAGTAAATATATACTTGAGCCCTCGATGATCTGTCTTTAACTCAAAGGGCTTACCTAGAAGATACTACCTCCACATCTAAAGTGCATGGACTATGGCAACTAACTCAAGATCATGCAGCACATAGTTGAATTCACGTTTCTTTAACTTTCTTAACTCATAAGAAACCACTTGCTCATTTTCCATCAATACTCATCCTAATCCTTCCCCTGAAGCATCTGTTATAACTGTAAAGTGCCCATTACGATCTAGTATGGTTAGGATAGGAGTAGTTGTGAGCTTTTCCTTTAACACTTGGAAATCTTGCTCACACCTTTTTGTCCATTCAAATTTCTTACCCTTCTTTTGAAGCATGGTAATCAGTGCTCCTATGGTTGAAAAACCTTCCACAAACTTTCTATAATAACCTACAAGTCCCATAAAGCTTCTAACTTTTGTCACACTCTACGGTGCAGGCCATTCCATTATTGCTTTAATCTTCTTAGGATCAACTGCAATCCCTTCTGCGGAGATCACATGACCAAGGTAGTGCACTTTATCTTGAAAGAATGTACACTTAGATAATTTACCATAAAGTTTTCTTTCTCTCAACCACTGCAGAACAATTCTAAAATACTTTCATGCTCTTTCATTGATTTAGAGTATATCAATATGTCATCAAGAAAGATTAACACAAAATCATCTAAGAAATCTCTAAAAATGCTATTCATCAAGTTCATGAAAGTTGCTAGATAATTAGTCAACCCAAAAGGTACTACTGTGAACTCATAGTCACCATATCGAGTCCTAAAAGTTGTTTTAGAGATGTCCTCATCCTTAATCTGCAATTGGTGATAATTGGATCTACAGTCTATCCTTGAGAACACTGTTTCTCCTTTCATCTGATCAAAGAGCTCATCTATTGTTAGAAGTGGATACTTGTTCTTTATAGTAGCTTTGTTAAGCATCCTATAATCAATGCATAATCTCAGAGTACCATCCTTCTTCTTTACAAAGATGACCAGTGCGCCCCATGGTGACACACTCTAGGTCTAATAAACCCTTGATTTAACAACTTCTGCAATTGTGCCTTAAGCTCATACAACTCTGTAGTAGTCATTCTGTAGGGTGCCTTAGATTACGACTCAGTCCCTGGTAGTAAGTCAATTGAGAAATCAAATTCTCTCTTAGGCATAAATTATGTCAACTCTATAAGAAATACATCTCTAAAATCTCTAAGGATTGGATAGTCATTGAACACTGGTTCTTCTTTATCAAGGTCCTTTACTTGGACAACATAAATGGCACATCCTTTCCTCTTGGATTTCTTCAAATGCATAGCCAAGATTTGTCTAAGCTCTAGAGGTCTCTTTGTTCCATTAATTTCCACTTGATTTCCTAGGTCATTGAAACACTTAACAACCTTGTCTTCACAGTTTACTAGAGACTTATGTTCCATTAACTAGTTGATTCCTAGAATTACATCATAAGAGCCTAAAGGTGCTACATACAGATTCACTTGTGTCTGAAATCTAGGAAGCTATAACTCACTACAAAATAGACATGAGTCTACCCTCTTTTCTGCAATATTGCTATATTGTACCATCAAAGAATTTTCCATATGTCTAGGTCTAATAGATAACTTAGATACTACTCTAGGATCTACAAAGCATTCTATGGCACCAGTATCAATTAAAAAAGAAACAGGTAGTCCATAGAGCTTACCTTGGAACTAAATAGGTGCTACTTAAAATTCTGCTTGCCGATTATCCACTGCGGCATGAATTAGATGCTGCGGTGCTCCTTACTAATTCTTGTTTCCTCTTTTATGTGGACATACATTTGACTAATTCTCTCCTCCATAGTTGTAACATCCACCCTTAGGTGCTCTCGGTCCTTTAGCCCTTTCCCTTTGATTGTTGTTTTTGTTGTTATTTCCACCTCTTTTGTTTCCACCATTCAGATCCTGAGAATTGTTGCCTCTTTTTAGATTCCTGAACTATCTATTATTGCCCTAGTTGTTATTATTTTGGTAGTTTTGTTGATTATTTTATGGCTTCTTTATTGTAAGCTTAGCATCTCTTTTCTTATGGTAGTTTACCGTCTACTGCAATCTCTGCTCTTGCTTAATTGCTTTTTCAAAAGTGACATCCATAGTGAGTGGGTTATGAATGTCCACCTTAGCTCCAAATTATGGCCTCAATCCCAAAATAAACTTTCTAATCCAAAATCTCTTTTATATCTGATACTGTGGAACATATTTTGGTAAATGAGAAAACCTTTCCCAATAACTAGTCACAGACATACCTCCTTGGATCAACTTCTAGAACTCTGTCATCTTGTTGTCAAAGAATAATTATGATAACCATTTTTTTCTAAACAACTATAATAATATCTCCCATGTTATCTCACTTGGTAACAGCTTTTTATCCACCTTCTCATTATCCCACCAAGTTACTGCTTCACCAGTCAATTGGTAAGATCCCCACATTGCCTTAGTGTGATCTGGAAGGTTTCAAAGTCCAAAGTACTTCTCCATTTCTATTATCTAGGACATAGCTCCATCTCCAATAGTCTTTCCATCAAATTTCAATGGTGATACTTTCTTGAGGTCTTTCCCCAATTCTTCAGCTATCTTTGCTTGATTATCAGTAATAGCTCCAACTTCAGGAATTGGAACTTCTATCTTTGGGTTCTCATTTTGTGTCTCAACCCTTGGGTTTTCATTAGCATTCTGAACTCTAGTAATTCCTCTAATCTCTTGCTCAAGAGTATTCATTCTCATGTCTTATCAGGTCAAGATATCAAGAATATAGTTAAATCTTCCATCTTGGTCATTACTGGCATCTCCATGATCCCCAACAATTCAACCACCACGAGCACCTCCATGTGATCCTCTACCTCAACTACTTATTGAGCCATCACCATGATCAGTGTTTCTTGTATCCATGATGGATAATCTGTATCAAGTTTGCAACTTTAGCACAATAGTCCCAAAACAAAGGCCCTAGTGTTAAACCTAGAGCTCGAATACCAAATGTAAAGCCTCACATATCATGTAAAAGCATTTAAACCAACTAAAAAATAAATGAAGTAAATAATCCACTCAGATACAACTTCCAAAGAGAAAATCTATGTAATTAATCTGCTTAATCACAATATCTCAAATAAAAGATAATCTTATAAATATGAATCTCAATGTCACTAAATCTTTCATAATCACATGCTTAATCTAGGCGACAAGCACTATGAAACAATATACATAAATCCTTGGCAACATGCCATAATACATCCAAAATAGGTACAATAAACAAGTACATCAATAATAAATAAATCAACACACTCTCCAACTACACGAACCAAGTGGTCGACCACCTGCAAACTGAGAGACAAGAACACGGATTAGGTGCTTTTCCACCCAACCATGAAGTATTTACACTTCCCCGGATCCCTTCTTGAAATAAAGGAAACCCAGCCCTGCACGAAATGTCTAGCTACCTGGTAACAACTGTAGGAGGGAACACCCACTGCAACCCTGATGTCTGAATGTGCAATTCTATGTAATGAAAAGCAAATTGTCTCACAACAGGATATGGTAGAGATATCAATAAATAAGTTTGCTAGTCAATAAAACATTTATTTCAATGTCATTTCGATTAGATCTAATCATTTCAAGTAAATTGTTCAATTCTTGGAAAGAGGAAAAGCCATCTCCAAATATCCACATTCAGCATCGCAATCCCAAAAGTCACCCA
The DNA here is from genome assembly GCA_027924645.1 of Cunninghamia lanceolata. NCBI lineage: Eukaryota > Viridiplantae > Streptophyta > Pinopsida > Cupressales > Cupressaceae > Cunninghamia > Cunninghamia lanceolata. The sequence goes on along the minus strand of BSBN01000334.1, from coordinate 9,155,709 downwards.
ATAACACTCCTAGATGAAAACTACTTTTTTCCCAAAGAAGCAAGAAGTGAAATAAAATAAGATTGACAAATTCAAGATTTACAATAAGTCAAATCAATCCCTTTTCCCAAATCATCAAGTAAGGAAAAATACACTTTCAAGCAATATACCATCTTTTGTTCATATAATTAGAATCTTAATGTCATCAATGTATTATAGTTTCTAACCTTATATTTCAGTCACAATGTCTACAATATTAATATATATCTCATTATTATTTCTGTGATAGGAGGTTTTAAAAATAATAATAAAAACAATCTATAAGCTTGTTTAATGGCATAAACCTCAAGTCCATAATACAATCATAATTCCTAATAATTAATCATTCTTATTGCTTTCAGCGATCAGTGATAAGAAGTTTATCAGTCCAATTTATTTATCAAAACTTTAGGAATCAATCAAGAAAATAACTTTATGTCCAAACTACAATAGGATGTTCAAAACAACCAAACAGTTTCCCTATCGCACATCGATAGGAACTGTTGTAGGAAATAAGAAATTGAGCAAGAATATAGTTTAATACCATTTTTCTTTTGATTATAATGCAATAGGTTTTTAGCCTCATCATTCATAGGAAAGTAATATTGTAGTCTACTATCTCTATTTTGTCTCTATTTTAAATCGACATAGTGTTTTAACAAGTTTTAAGCAAAGCTACAGGAACAAATTGTTCATCTACAGGAAGTCAAATGTGTTGCTACAATAGATTAAGAAGTTTTGGATAGTCATAAAGGATAGCTACAGAATCTTTTTTTTGTAGTATCTAGAGTTAAGAAATGTAATTACTACATCAAATTTTAAGACTGAAAAATAATACTAATAAACTAAGGAATTTATCCTTGGCTTCAGATAGTCAAAGGTTTAATACAGAGAAGTAATTTATCTTAATCATAAAGAAATATATGAATTGTCAAAGACAAGATTAGCTACAACAGATCAATGCTAAAAACTAAGCCATTGATGGGTAGGTCATCTACACGCATAAAATAAAGGGGTTAATTTCTTTAGTAACCATTGATCGACCAGCTATTAGATCAAAGGCTGCCATAAAAACTAATTAGTTAAAAAGTAGGTCGACAACTAGCAAGGAAGGTGATTTCCTTAGCAGAAATAGCCCAAAAGAAAATAAGAGTAACGGCTAGGTAAAATAAGATTAGCGGCCAACAAAGAACATAGCTGCCAAGCAAAGAGGTAATGGCCAATACCAAGATCGCAGGTCGATCATAGTAAGGATGATGGCAAGAAGGGATACAAGGTTGCCCAGATAGAAATAAAAGGAGGTCGACTTAGCAAATGAATACACAATCAAGAAAAAAGAATAGGGATGACCCAACCATTATAGTCACCCACCAAACAGTAGAAAGAAACATTCTTTTGATAGTCTGAACTAAAGTATTGCAATGTAAAATATATAAAGAAGAAAACCTGGTACTTAATTGATGTGATGAAGAATTCCAACTATTGTCACTGCCTTTGTTTCTCTCTCCTATCACAAACTCCAATCCTCCTTCCTGTCACTCAGGAAAAACTGTTCTTTCTACAATTCGTGGGTTGTTTCTTCCTTCCCAGATCCCTTTTTTTATTATAAACATTTCCTCTTATTTTTGGCAATCTTGTCTTAGGTTTAGAAACTGAAGTTTGCATTCTTGTTTGCATGACAATTATGCCAATGAAATTTGAGGAAAATGCTATTTAAAATAGTATAATAATAATATCTTTTGCACTTACTGTCGCATGGGTGACAGAAACATATTTTAGTTCTTTTATCAGCACTCTAAATATAATAATGCTAATTTTAATATTATTTAACTATTTTAATTAAAACAAAACCATTTAAATAATCAAGAAGAGAAATGCAATGCAATATTGCATAATTATATATATAATTTAATATATAAATATTGATCTATTATTTTTAAGGAATATATTATTTTCCAAACATCTATAATATTGAAATAGAAAATAATTATTCACTTAATTATTTATTTAATAAACTACATTACATCATTTGAATATATTTTGAAAAGATATTAAGTTAAAGTAATCACATTATTCATTTGAAAATGATTAAAAATTATGCATTAAAGCAATCAAAGCCAATCAATAATGCATATGCAATTACATGATGTGTATGATTGCATCAGGGTAATCCATCCTTCAATTCTTGCCAAGTGGCTAGAACATCTCTACCTCAGCCATGCTCTTGTCTTCGATGAGTACCTACATCCATTTGCACTCAACTCGATGTCAATAGGTTAGTGTCTCCAAAACATAGCTAAAGAAAATCATTGCATCAATATTTAATATTTAAAATATTTTCCAATTTTCATCAATATAGCTCATAATAATTACCTCCACGTATGTAAAATTACCTAAAGAAAAAATAGTCACAATAATTGTTCACTAAACTAGAATAATCATATTGTTCATAAAATGATATGTGACACCTACTAATAAGATTGGTATAGGAAAGTCGAGTTCTTGTCTTTCCTTAGAGTCATAAATTTATATATACCCTCTTCTCACCCTATAACATTAGGATAATATGGTACCAACCCTTCCTAGGGAGATGAGACTTGTTTGGCACAATAGGTATTTGGATGTTGTTTCTTCTACTGCAAGCTAGTTAGCTAAGTAGTCATGAATTCTTGGGTTTTTGAAAGCATTTGAGAACTAATAATACTTATAATTTTCCTTAAGTGAGCTTCCTTTTGCAATTGAGAGAGGTCATTATATTTATTCTACATATCTCTGATACATGTAATTTTAGTAAGATAAGTTCTAGAAGCTACTTGAGTGATAGGAAAATATGCTTGACAACTTGATGCATATGATGGTTCATAATTTGAATGCATGATTTAATTATCAATGTGCTTGATAATCTAAGGTTAGAAACCTTGTTATGTCACAAGTAATAGTCTAATAAATGTTGTGTTTTAGTATGCACTGATACAAATTTACTTTACGCATGACGCTTGTGGCACTTCAAGTGTTTTGGCATCCTTGCCTAATGTATGTCAGTGTAGATAGTGATGTATTTGTTTGTTCAACATATATGGAGGTATGGTTGTTTTCACAAGGTAGATAGGATCTAGGGTGCTAATTATTTGTCTATTATCTTGGTTACATAGTTTTTCACAACCTAGATTTGTAACCTCACTAATATGATGCTTAGTCACTACTATAGTTAGGGTAAAATTACAAATCAGGGTAAATGTATAATCAACAATGATAAAACCCTAACAATGCACAATGAAGCACAAGACAACATGAAAATCAAAATAACAAATGTAAATACAAACTAATCTCCATGCTATGCTCGATTTATCTCCATTGCTCTTCTTCACCTCGCATGAGCATGCAAGATTTTGAAGGATGATTGTTGGAGGAATGTTGGGTGCTCACTTCTGCAGCATAACGATGATATGAGGATGATAGATGAATGACAATAGATGGAGATGAATTTGATAGAATCAAGAGTGATTTTGACAAAATTTGGATACTAGAAGAATAGATGCTTCCTCCTAATGGCTTGTAGATGGCTTGATTTATAGGCTTGGCTTGGTTCAAATGGATGGCTAGGATTAATTAGGGCTTTAGATGAAATGGATGGATAGGATTAAGTTAGGTTTCCTTGCACATTAAAAAATTGTAGTCATTTGATATGTGGCAAGGTAAGATAAGGCTTAGGTGTGCTTGTGTAGATAAATACAAAAATTAGGTCCCATTAGTTGTGCATGTGAAGGATTTTAGATAAAAGTTGTATTACAACACATGATTTAATTGAGAGATGGACAAGTGTTGAAATGTGATGAGAAGTGAGGACTTAATTCAAATATTTTATTTGAATTAGTTGGGATCTGAGTTGGATATTAATTAAATAAATTAGATTTATTTAAATAATTGGATAGTGGGATTAGAAATGGATTGGGATATGATGTAGAAATTAATTAAATAAATAAAATTTATTTAATTAATTGGCTTTATGGGATAAGTGGGATTAAGAGTGGGATTTAGGACAAAATGCTACATGATGTCTAGGATAATATTTTTAACAAGGTGTTGCAAGACATGGACAAAGTTGGGACAATTTTGGGTGTCTACATTTTGCCCCTCTTTGAGATGATGTTCGAGATGATGAGCTTTATGTCAAGTAACATCATTTCAAAGAAGTTAAGGTATGGATATAGGAAAAGGAATAATGATGATGATGGAATGGGATGAGGATGCCCCCTCGAGAGGATATACAGGTTGGACAAACATGGGTAGGCTCTCGAAAAGAAATGGCTTGGCTAAGAAAGAAAGATAAGGAAATGGATAGAAGAAATGATGATGCGTTATGCTGCAATGAATGTGAGCAACCGTGATGTTTGATATAGCACTAGACATCATGCACCAAGGTATAAGAACCAGGGTGACAATGTGTCTTGTGTCCCAGCATAATACAACCTTGCCTAATGTATGAGGAAGTAAACTTAGAGCATTAAAGTCCTAATGCACAAAAGGTATGATGTGACCTTAGATGCAAAGGTAATGCAAAAAGCTATTCCAACACACACAAGATATGATTATTAGCTAGAAAGTTACCGATGTGAAACAAATGTAAGATAAAATGATAACACACACAAGGAAGCATGCACAAATGATTAAAAAACAAACAAGGTATTGCCCCTATCAAGCTGTAAATCGATGATTAATTGCTGATTGATTATTTTGTTGAGAGTGTTGTCATGGTAGGGAAAGCTATATCCCTAGATCAACACAAGGTTATTTGCTGAGTTGGTTGGCTGGTTGGTTGATTGATTTGGCTTACAACAAGGCTAGGATCAAGACCATTGATTGTGCTTGGATAACTTGGCTTGATTGATTAACTTGATTGGTATGGCTTTAAGGATTGACTTGCATTTGGATAATTTCTTTGATTCTTTGGATTGATTTGATTTGATGAATGGATTATATTGATTTGGTTTGATGAATTGATTTGATGGTTGGATTAATGTGCTATGATTTCAATGATGTTTGCTATTGCTGGGTTGATTGTTTTGATGATTGGATTGTTTGGAATGATGATAGTGATGGTGTGATGATTAGAGTGTCCACTCAATCTAAGCATAAGCAAGTGTTCTCAGTATGCTCAAAGGATGTAAAACAAACAAGGTATTGCCCTTGTCAAGTCATAAACCAATAATTGATTGATTGTTTGATTGATGATGATAGTGTTGTCATTGTGGGGAAAGCTATATCCCTAGATCAACACAAGGATGTGGGAATGCTATATCCCATTGATGATGATTGATGATGATTGATTGGGCTCATGACAAGATTAGGATCAAAACCTATTGATTTGATTGGATAAGGTTCCTTGATTGATTGGCTTGCTTGATATGAATTAATGTAACTTGGATTTAAGATCATTGCTTAGATTGATTCGATTGATATGATTGGAAGAAGTGATTGATTGAATGAATGTTATTGAGAGGAAGAATTGATGAGGATGATGATTTGATTTTGATTGAATGTTGATGGAGTGAACTATTTTGGATGATATGATTGGTTTTATTGCTTGGATTTTTTTTGTTGGATATTTGATTTTTTAGGATTTTTTAACATATTTTGATTTTTTTGGTGTTATTTTTTGGCATGTTTTGATTTTTTTTGTGTTTTTGAAAGTTTTGGGATGTCAATGGATTTACAATTTTGGGTAGCCCTTGTGCTAGATACCAATGAAAAGGGAGGAAACCAAGTCTAGGTGCAAGGGATGGATAAAAGGACGGGCTCATAGTAAATGGGATGAAAGGCTCATGATAAATGGGTGGCTAAAGATATAGGCCATAAAAGGGAAAGCTCATGATAGATAGATGGGGATAAGCTATAAGACAGAAAGCTTGTGATAAGGATATGCCATACTGGATGGATCATAAAGGAGCTAGGATATGATCTCCAAAAGGCTATGTTGCATAGGAAGAACTTGCCCCATTCTAGGTGGTAATGCTTAGGATTCTTTGTAGGACAAAGTTCATGACCAAGGGATTATAAGATTGGATTTTACATGGTGCTTATGATGATAGGATGACATGATGGATTGGTTTAAATGGGATGGATAAATGGTCAATGGATAGGACTTGGTTTGGAAAGAAGGTATGTCAAGAAATATCCAAACATGTTTCAACATTTTACCCCCATGTCTTCATCAAAATCAAAAGACAGAAGGGGGGATGAATGGACTCAATTGGATAGGCATGTTTATGTAATGGCTAAGGATGGTAGGATGGTAAATGATATAATGGGGTAGATAGTTTGGGAATGGATAGGTTGGATGAGACAATGTGCCCCCAAGTGTAAGTGACATAAAAGATCAACCTACACATGATGCCTGTTTGCCAGGTTTCCATCATGGTACTTATCCAAGGCACCTGTTTACCAGGTTTTCACCATTGGATGAAGGGATTTCTCTTTAATTTTTTTTTTAATTTTTAATTTTTATTTTTATTTTAGATGGGATGACAATTACACATGGCACCTGTTTGCCAGGTTTTCACCATGATAATGGATAGGAGGGACTCAAGTGTCTAGTGCTATGAGAGGTGATAATGTCCCATTAGAGATAGATGATGTCTTCACATGTACCATGTCATTATGCTCATAGATGTTGGTAAGGGATTGCATGGATGGGAGATAGATTAGGTGGATAGTAGATTATGATGTGGATTATGGAAGGCTTATGCATGGAAGGATAGGGGATTATGATGTGGATTATGTCAGACTTATGGAGGGTAAGTTCAAGAAGATGGGTCCACATAGAGGGGAAGTCACGGGAAAAAAAGGAATCCTGACAGAAACGAGTACCCATTTTAAAAGAAATGGGTACCCGTTTAGGAACGGGTGCCCAATCCTAAATGGGTACCCATTTGTATATGGATAATCAAATTTGAAAAAAATCATGCACGCTTTTTTTTTCCACACAAAAGGAATGGGCACCCATTTTAAAATGGGTACATATTTTAGAATAGGTACCTGTTCCTAAAATCTTAGGCTTGGGAAAGGCATGGTAAGCTAGTCCCTGCCTTGGATTTGCAAGTTTTTTTCTAAGTATAGAACAAGAGAAAAGACTGAGTTTACCTATATGGCTGATGATATTTTTTTTCTATATTTTTTTATGAAATTAAAACCCATTATAGATGACAGTGTCTAGTTTTCAAATATGTAATTTTTTTTATTGGACTTATTTTTCTATTTATTATTTAATTTATGAGAAAACTGGTCCAAAAATGTGAAATGACAAATGTTTATAATTTTTTAATAACTTTTAATATTTAAAGTTGTTTGAAAAAAAAAATTATATGTCATCAATCTACACATCATTCTTTACACAATGACAAAAAAATTATTTTATGATTAGTTTTTCTCAAATTATGTTGGCCGTACATGAGGGGTTTTGAAAACAACAATTAGGGCCAATAAAAAATTAATAAAAAAAATATTTAGAAAAAAATTATAAAAAAATATCCTTATCAAACTTCACTGTACTACACATCTTTTCCCAAAAGGATTTATAAAAATACTTTTATTTAGGTCAAATTATGTTGGCCGTACACATGGATGGTATGGTAAAAAAAGTGACTTTTAAACAGTGGATTTTAGAAATGCCTATTGAAAATCAATTTGTGTCATCTGGATATTAAAATAAATTACATATTTGAAAACTAGACTCTGAGTACTACATTTCATATTACTAATTTTTTTAAGATTCAATCTTTAAGTGCCTCAAATGTTCAGGTCAAATGTGATGAATTCTGAAAATCAGGGAAAACACTTCCAGTTTTTGGCCAAAAAGTGGACCCAACTTCTTACACTGACCCTGGAATGAAGATGGATGAAAAGTTTATGCCAAAGCATGGACCATAGGGATAGCATGGGGGAGCTATGTAGGATAATGGATGAAGGATGGGAAGATGTAGTTATGTGGAGGTGCTGCAGAGTGGAAGGGAACCATGACCAACGGCTGCACACACCATGATAAACATTGAAGCTTTTGATTGTATGGTGGTGTTGGAAGTAATGGGGATGTTTTCTTAGGAGATGGTTGATGAAATGATTTAGGAACGCACATAGATTTAGTATTTTTAGTGCTTTTGTTTTGCTTGTGGGATTTTTGAAGGGAATGGACGTTTTGGATGGAAATTGGCTCTTGGATGGATATAGGTGGTTGGGATTCTTGAGATGCGGATGAGGATGTCTCATTTGACTTGCTAGCTATTTTCTTAGGAACCCAAACCATTTTTCTTTTGGGCTTTGCATTTGGAGGTAAGGGTTTAGATGGCTGCTTAGATGAGCTTTGCCTTGAGTTTGATTCTTTGTGTCCTAAGGTAAGAAGACCTTTAGGATTTTTGGTAGGATTGTTTTCTTTATAATTAGAGGCATCAAAATTTTTTATTTTGAATCATATGGGGTGGGTGGAGTGGATGGAATGATTGAAAGCTTTATTCTTAGGCAATGTGTGCATTTGTTGGTCATGATTAGTGATGTAAGGATCCTTATGAATGATAGGTATGTTAGATGTTGGAAGCAATGGAGGAAAGGTGGATGGAGGGATATTTGGAGTTGGTAAAAGTGGAGGAAAAGTGGATGGTGAAAGGTGTATGGTCACATGCTTTTGACATTTATAGGATAATGGAGGTGGAATGACTACATATGTTTTGGGTAGATGATAGGGGGTGTGATGGAAAGTAGTAGGTTTAGGATGCATGAAGGGATTACCAACATCTTAGCCTTGTTTACCTTGGAGTGTGTATCCAAGGTCATATGAGCATGGAGGAACTTTGACATGGTTTGGCTCCAAAATACCTTGTTCATAAAGACCTAGGACTTTACCTTTGTAGTTCATGTTTTGGAGGATGCGATTGACTATGGGACTAGATGTGTTTTTAGAACTAGACTTGTGTAACACCCTACAATGAACACCTTAGAGAACAACACATCTATGCTATGTAATGCAGAATAATTTTTTTTTTTTATAAGATAACAAAGTAATGTTTAACAAATCAATACACATCATTAAACTAACAACTTGTCCTCTAAGGTTCCATGGTTGCATTACTTGACAAATCAATTAACATAATCTAGCATACATCATTAACTAACATCAGCAGATCATTCTAAATCTATTGCACTAATGAATACACATATACATCTCCATTTCATGACATCAGTTAGATAATCAACTTGATCAAGATTACATGTACATATTCAAAAGTCTATACATAGGAGTACATCATTATGTAGTTTACATTATCACTATCCTGATTACATCTGAATATATACAATGTGATACAATTGATACACAAGGCTAGTACATGAATATAAATCACTTCCTTCATAACTAGTACAAGATCTGATGCCTGATACACAAGATATATCATCCTCGCACATGAACATCGGTAAGGGAAAACCAATGGATAAAAGCTCTTCCACCCGACCATGTGGAACCCTGAGGTCCACCCCCCAAGCTAGGTGTTAACATAAGGTTCCCACTACAACATATAGTCAAGTAGATAGAAAACTATAAGAACAAAGACAATACATGACTCTAACAACCTGAGTCAATATCATAAACAACTCAACATCACTTCCAAAGGCAAACACATAACAAATGGGGAGAGTACAACTAGGGACTGCTAGGCTATAGTAGGAAGGAGTGTCATCACATGGCTTGTCATGGGTTGTCTTGGTAAGCCTTCCTAGGCCCCAGCCCCCATCTTGGGTTGTCCTAGTAGCCTCTCCCAACTCCTGGCCCCCATACAACGCTCATGCAGAATCAACATACATTTCATGAGGACAAGGTAGTTGATCTTGCGATTCTAGGCCTTCTCATCTCATCTCAAGCGTAAACGAGCACTCGAGCCATGAGTGAAGCATCCACTTATCTTTATTTAGTGTGATTAACTACCCAACCCCTCCTAATTCATTATTTAGGTTATCAATGAGTTATCCAACTCCCACATGGGTTGTCCTGGACACCACTTTGGGCTTCAGTTCCCATTGAGAGCCACTCCCCTACCTGCAACTAGAAAACCCCACTCAACAAGCATAACAAACATCATCATGACAATGAGGATACATGACCCATGTAAGGCATTAACCATCTTGCATAACAATTATCCTCATATCCACATGTATATATAATAATGTGAGGCATTAACCCTCAAAACATAATCATAAGGGCTGAACTCCTAAACCATTGCCCATAACAACACATATTCATTACATCTTTATGATTTCCATGTCTCCGCATTCCACAACTCACCACAAAGCTCGATACAAGACAAATACAACTAAATGTACAACAATGCATGCACAGAGAAATACATTTATCATTCACATTGTCTTTTAATTCATACATAACTAGAAAAAACATGCTTCTTAAAACATCATGATCTCAAGACATCCCATTCTATGCCTCTGGGGAAACTAACCATACATGTAGATACAAAATCAAAAAAACTATATGAACTTGTTCATGACCCACAAATTGATTTTACTGAACCTATTACTACAATTTACATTTTCTCAATATCAACACACTTATAATTAAATTATGCCTTCTTTAAAACTAATCCACTATAGCATATTGCAATTGACTAAGTTATTACAATAGTATATTAACATTAAAATATAGCTTATCATTTGATTGTATTCTTATTAAGGAATAAATCTATAATTACAATAAATGTTAACTACATGTAATTATTTATTAAAATAATTATTTAATTGATTTATAAAGATGCAAATATATTTATATATCATTAACATATCTAAAGTAAACCACTATTTGTCATTTTTATAAATCAAGTTAATTAAATAATTACAATGTAATTTAAATTCAATTCTTGAGGATAAAATTGAGGGTTCCTATTTATTTTATAAACATATAAAAACCCTAAATCTCCTAATAACATATTTAACTTAAAAATAAAAAGAAACAACTTTAATTACTCTACATAACCATCATACCTTCTATAGTCAATTTACATCTCATTCACAACAATAGTGCTAATTATTACTCTAAAACAAGACATAAATTCCATCTTAACCTAATGCTTGTAATTCATTATTCCCCACACTACATTTACCCTCAAGTTATAATATTATTACCATTCTTTTAATACAAACTAATCAACACAAAAGACATCCTTACTATGAGTCATAAAATTTTTAATTCAAACAATAGAAAATTAAATTTAAATCTTAATCCTAAAAACAATATTTATATGTATTTCTTTATTTACTAGCAATTCTAAACACACTAAATTCCATTTAAACATATTAAAGAAATGTTATATATATAAGCTAATTTTCTTTATTTAATTCTTTTTCAAAGTATAGATAATTCAAATGATCTACACAATTATCAATTCATTTCATAACTACTTTTAATTGTTAATTCAATTCAAGATACATATTTTATAACTCCATACCCTCATAATTTAACTTACTCAATGATTTTACCGGTAACATTATTTTACATTACTAAATGATTAATGCATCTATTTACTCAACTACTATGGTAAGTAATAATCATAATAATAATAATAATAATAATAATAATAATCATAATAATAATAATAATAATAATAATAATAATAATAATAAAACATGAATCATTGGATAGTAATTATTTTCATCCAAAACAAAGTTAAATTGTTACTGTTATTAATGACAGTTATCTATTCAATAGTGCCCTTAAAATACTAAGACATGCTTTAATATAAGTAGATTATGAAAAAACTTAATATACAAATAATCCTATATAAATTTTGACAGTTTGTTCAAAATCCCTTCTGCCATACGATACGGTCCTTATACACTTTTAGTTGTATATTATAGCTAAAATAAATATTAAACTACATCTATAGCTACTGGTGATATTAATTTTCTAACAAACCTTAATTACGAACATTTAATATGAGTTGTTCCTTTCAAAGTGGAAATTCCTACTGGGCACCCTTTACAGAGGCGAGTTAATTTAAATTGACTAAGTTTAGATTTTAATGTCCACTAAATACTAGAGATATAATTTGTTATGGCATTAATTTAGTTCACCTATCCTAAAATAAAACAAAATAGTAGAATACAATCCTCATTACAGCCATTACAAAAAATGGAATGCCATCCTCATAACAGCCATGAGGTGCGTGGAAAATATAGATTATGATAGTCGCATAGCTAGAATGTAATCCTCATCACAGTCTAGTAAAAATGCATTGAGAAACTAGATTATGATAAAGGCATGGCATCAATATGGAAAAGAATGACTAACACTAACTGACATTATTTCTAATGGCGTACTAGGCAGACCTACTAAAAAGGTTTTAGAAACTTTCAAACAAAAGTGAACTATAAAATTGAATTAAAAGTACTACACAAAAATATCGAGATACAAGATAATAGGTAACCCTATGAAAATAAAAACTGAAGTCTTTAAGCATATCAATTGACAAGAGAAGATCTTTCCTGACTTCCTTGCAATCAAAGTAAAGAAGAATGGGGAAGTGTGCAGAGGCCGTTAAAGCACTGTAACAGGCTCTAGAATGAAGTAGAACAGTACCGTTGGAGATCGAAGATGATTTGAATGCCAAAATGTTGAAGGCTCAAACAGGAGGAAAAACACACACCACAGAGGGAGCAATGTTTATCTATCTAAAACCATTTACATATACAAGAAGAAAGAGAGAGATCGAAGGATACTAGAACCTGGACTGCTGACAGATTGTTGTTGCTTTCAAACCCCAACTTGCAACTTCCACCTCCTCCAAAAACTCCTTTCCATCCATTCTTCCCCCCCTCTTTAGAAAGAGAACCCTAAATTCTCTAGAACCTTCTTCCTCCACCGTTTTAGGAACCGAACACATGATACAAAGCGATAACCCTAACTTCTCTTCCAATATTCTTAATAATATTATTATTTTATTATTTTAATAATAACTATATATTTCTTTTGATGCAATTTATAATAGTTTATATTTATTTATTTAGTTATTATTTTCATATTAATTTTGCTAATTATAAACAATTACATTGTTTATAATTAGTAAACGACACATTATTTCCCTTTATTAGAAATAAGAAAGAATAACGCTATGGCAAATGATCTTGAGAGCTGAGAACAGATAGCTATTCAACTATATCCTTCAATCACTCCTAAGTAGAAGAATATGATCTTCAAAGATTGTAAGGATGAGTTCTGGAGCAAAGCTAGAATGAATCAGCTTATGCTCAGAAAAAATGACAAAGTTGTAAAAGAGATAGAAGAGATTCTCTAGAATGCATACAAAAGATTCAACATTCCTATTATAGAGGACTTAGGTGATAATCCTTTAGCCACATATGTTGAAGAACAATCTACTGAGACAGTGGTAGAAGAGGTAAAGGAGACAAGTGAACAAAAAGGTAAGGACTTAGATTCCTCTGATCCGGAAGAGGAGGTCCATGATCAAGCAAACATCTCTCCTCCAGTTTCCGCTATAGACTCCGGATTCAAAGAAAAAGAAAGAGTACAAGAGAAGATTAGTCAACAAGTAGAGGAGAAGGAATAGGAAGATGACAATAGTAGAGCTATAGAAAAAGAGAAAACTCCAACAGAGAAGGCCACAGATGATGGTGGCAAGGGTGCAGAACGGGAGAAAACTCTGTCTCCAGCAAGAGACACAGCAGAGGTAGTCAAAGAATTCTTAACCAAGGAGATGATGGAATTTGCTGAAATAGAACTTCTTCAAGGACTACTCAATTTTGACTCCCTCTCCCTGGTTCAAACCATGAAGCTAGCATCCTTTACTTCAGCAAAGGAAAAAGAAAAGCTTCTGAAGTCTCACATGGAAGACTGCAAGCTTATAAAAATTGCATCCAGTGTATTGGAGAATATTTTTCCATCATTTTAGAAGGATCCCTCAGCCTCTTCATCTATTAATCTCAAATCTCTAGTTAATAGTGTTAGCACACATTTTGATTCCTTAGAAAAGTCAGCAGAAGATAAGTCCGGAAGGAATTTTTGGTAAAAAGATCATTAGAGGTACAAAGGGTTAATATCAAATGATAGGAGAGTTATGGATATCAGAATAAAGAACTTAGAAAATGATTTCAAAGATGGGGGAGATATATATAAATTTTGTTTATCCTAGCCTAAAGTGACCAAGGACATTGAGAAGAAAGTAAAAGAGCAAGAGGATAAACTGTTAAGTTTATCTCAAAGTTTTGATCCTCTATCCTCTTCCATAGTAAAACAAGAGTGTTAGACTATTGTAGTCATAAAGAAGGTGAAGAAAAATAGAATAAATAGGTTGAGTGAACTTAGATGGATCATTATCCCTAAGTTAGAGGCCATACATGAAGCCATAACTGATGCTCAGGCCACAACCCAAACTAGTGATCTGACAGATCTCAAGAAGGCAGAAGCTTTTACATTCCTGTTGAGTGGTCACATCTCAATTTTGGACAGGGTGAAGCTGAGTTGGGAAACATAACTTATACAATTTAAAAACACTTTTGCAGATATCTTAAAGTATATGTAAAGTATAACTAGATAATATACTTATGCGATTAAGTATAGATTGAGTTTTGCAAGTTTTGGTGTGCAGACCCCACCCTTTTCAATTGATGTCAAAGCGGGAGTGAGGAGCAGTGAAAAATGTGGAATCCAGCTAAGGGGGAGCTCTGGAAAAATGTACATTAGAACAGAGCATCAGCCAAGGGGGAGTGTACTGTGACACTTAGCCATTTTTCACTAAGTGTCGCCATCAATGCCAAAGGGGGAGATTGTTGGCAAGAGACACTGTGTGGCTTCATTGGTGTTGTCATTAATGGCAACAAAGACCATTCCACACATCCACAGGACATGGTGTATCTTTACCAAAAGTCAGATTGAAGAATACTTTGGTCTAATAAGCAAGAACAGAGCAAGCAGCAAGGTCCGACAATCAGGTCCAGATCTCTTAGAGGAAGTATGTTTGTAAAGTATGGACTTGGGCAAGTCAATAGGAATACCTTGACTAATAGATTCCAGGGATTGAGCCTCCAGTGATGAAAGACTGAAGAGATATGAGCATCTAAGTATTGAGGTTCAGTTTGGTAGAGTAGACAGAGGAAGAACTGACCGACAGAGCATTAGAATTCTTTTGGATGAGATATTGATGGTGATCAAGGTTCTTAAGGTATCATCCATGTTTGGCCGACATGTTAGATGACTTCTATAAGTATCTCCTTGATTCGCATCACTTGGTAAGCAAGGATTTAGCTGACAGACTAGAGTATGGGAAAAATATTGACTATTCCAGATGCCGACTAGAAAGAGGATGAAATCCTTTGTGCAGATATATATACCAGATAGATTTGGATGTGAAGGTTGGTGTAGTGTGAGGTGCGAAGAAAAGAAGAAGAACAGTGTGAAGGTAGTAAGACAGGTCTGGAATGTAACAGGATAACAGCACCTAAGAGAGTAAGAATGAAGTGCAGTAGATCAGTACATTGGGCTTAACCGGAACTAAACCTTAGCATATGTGGATGCTTCTCATCAGTTCAAGTATCTAGTTTCCTTGTATAAACTATTGTAGGAAGTGAGTCTCTTGTGAGCAGTGTGCTTGGGTAGTGAGCCCTAATTGGCAAGTGCCATTTTGTACTATCTTATTCTTTTAACAAAGAATACAATCTTGGGTTAATGGTGCAAGGCACCTAGGAGCACCTTGATTCCAAGATCATTTTGATTGCATTTTTTTGGAAAGGTTGTGGTTTTTGTTTAATGCAATCTGTAATAAGGCTATAGCCATGGATGTAAGATCCTCTTGTGTGGTCAAGATGATTGGGGTAATCATATAAACCTCAATCATGCTTAGTCCACTTGGATCCTTGTTGTTCCAATCAGGCCTAGAAGGTCTAAGGATTGGTTTTTGAGTTTTTTTTTTTTTTTTGTGTGTTTTTTCATGTTTTAGGGAGTATGTTGGTCATTTGAGATCCATTACACAAATTAAACCAATCAGTTTCTTTGTGTTAAGGCCAAAAATGCCATAGTGTCAAGTGTTGTCAATGGTGTCAATGACACATTGACCGGTTGCAACTTTATTTTGGTTATTAAAATTATTTGTAGAAATTGTATACCAACCTAGATAGGTTGATATGGAGGACATATTGCTTCAGTATGGAGGAGAAAGTTTTTGTATAGAATTTGGGCACAAAAATTCAAGAAAAAAGACTATTTTTCCCTATTTTTCTTGCTGTGTATAGCCTGTATGGATTTTACAAGTGAGAAAATGTACTTTTTCTAAAACTAGACTGAGTCAGGGTTTGAATGCAACTAGTTTGAGGTCTTGAAGTGGTCGAGATCAGAAGTTATTAATTTTTCTTTCAAAACAGGTCTAGAAACCTTGTTTTCTAGGGCAACCATTGAAATCCGGCCCTAGAATGCATTCCCACTAGTGAAAATTCACAAAAACTGGTGAAATGCAGACTAGGGATGTGTATTATAGGATTCCAAAATCATTTTTCTAGGAGATGTTGTTTTCAATTTTTAAGGTGATGCCCTAGGTCAAGTATTTCATTGTATATTTGAGGTTGTAGATGATAGAATCCTATTAGGGCAAGCAAATAAATGATGGATTTGTGTTGTAGGGACATGGTAGAAGCAGTCTAAATTCCTGCCCCTAACCTATGCACCCAATTTTGAGCACTTGCTTTGTAACCTAGCCTAAATTGATCAATTAGGCCTAGAAGACCAAAAGAGTGTTCTGGATTGCTGGAGTGGAGTTGGAATAGGAGACTTGGGAGTTTGATAGGGTCCCATAAAGGGTATCTAAAACCATATTTTTCTTGCCTAGTCATTTGGGATTTTGTCATGTTTTGTTGAGAAAACCTAGTTTGGAGGGCTAGTAGCATTACTAGTCAAAGTATAGGTTGGAGAGTTTTGGGAAGTTGGGAATCAAACCAACTACATAGGAGGTGTTTGTTGACCTATCTAAAGGTGTTGGAGAAGCCTTAGGGGTTGGACAATAGTCTGGACATCAAATCCTTCATATGCCTTGAATGTGCCTTTGATTGTGTTGGATTGAAGGAGTGAAGTGGGTGAGTGGGCTAAGGAGAACAAACCAAACTTATCTTGTGTTGATACCTTCCCTTGTGCTACTCTGCATCAGGTGGTATTAGAGCCATCAAAGAGATGGGAGATAGAGAAGAAGAGGAAGAAATTCCTTCAAATGTGACAAATGCCAAATTGGCAAAGATAGTGAGAGAACAAGCAGCCAAGAACAAAAGGATGGAGCCAGAGATAGAAAAGTTGAAGAAAGACAAAGACAAGAAGAAGAAGCCAGAGGTCATCTTGGATTCAGATGAAAAGGATCAAGATGAGAAAGAAGAAGTACCAATGGAAGAGCCACAAGGAGGCATGTTAGAGAGACAATTCCTAGATGCACTTGGAAAGTTGAGTAGGAAGGACACTAAGGCAGACTTACCTATGTTTCCTGGTAAGATGAATCCAGAGGAGTGCCTTGATTGGATTGAGGAAATGGAGAACTATTTTGAATGTGAGGAAGTGGCAGAAAATCAGAAAGTGAGGATTGCCAAATCAAGAATGAAAGGGCCAGCCTTGAGTTGGTGGAATTTTATTCAAAATGAAAGGATAGAAGATGATAGGAATCCTATCTCTACATGGAGAAAGATGGTACTTGAAATCAAGAAGCAATTTGTCCCTGAGGATTATGAAGTCAACTTGAACAAGAAGTTGCACAACTTGAGACAGAAGGACATGGACATGAGCACCTACACAAAGGAGTTTCACAAGATGACATTGAAAGCCAAGATGCCTGAGAATGAAAAATAGAAGCTTGCAAGGTATCTCAATGGCCTCAAGTTCTCCATTCAAGATGAATTAACTCTCTTTAACCCGGAGACAGTCCATAAGTGTTTTCAAATGGCATTGAGGATTGAGGACAAACAAAGGAGATAAGGTGATTCATCCAGCAAAGGCAGAGGTAATATGAATTTTAGAGGTAGGGGAAGATTTCAAAACAAAGATAACTTTCCTAGATACCAAGAAGGCAGCCAAGGACAGGCTGACAGAAATAGTGTTGATAAGGGTTAGTTTAGAGGGAGAGGCAATGGTAGAGGAAGAAGTGGGGGCAAAAGTCCCAATGTGTTTACTGGAAGGTGTTTCTCTTGCAATCAGATTGGACATCAGTCCTTTAGATGCCCGGAGAAGATGGGAAACACTACTGCAAATCAGAAAGAGAGAAGGGTGCAACTCCTTCAAGAAGAGGACTGTCAAAGCACCACATCATACCAAACAACCTCTTCCAAGTCTTTTGCACCTAAGAGTGGAGAATGCATCATGTTTAATAGATCACTCATCATGCCAGCCACCAAGGAGTAGCCCCAAAGAAACAACTTGTTCAGAACCACTTGCAAGGTGAAAGGAAAAGTGTGCAAGGTAATAGTTGATTCAGGTTCTTCTAAAAATTTGGCTTTTAATGAAATGGTGACTAAGTTAGGATTGGAAAGAATGCCTCATCCTAACCCCTATAGAGTCTTTTGGCTAACCAAGGAACAACAAATTGTGGTGAAAGAGCAATGTTGGGTTGAATTCAAGATAGGTGAATACCATGATAAGGTTCTTTGTGAGATAGTGGATATGGATGCATGCCACCTTCTTCTTGGAAGGCCTTGGAAACATGACACAAGTGCCCAACATGATGGTAAGAAAAATGTGATTCATTTGTCTAAGAATGGTGAAAATTTCACAATTACTCCTTTGATTGATGATTGCAAAGAGAAGGTCATTTCTAGTTCAGTTATGTTGGTAGGTGAAAAAGAGTTTTTAGCTAACCTCAAGGAAGAGAAACTGCCATGTTTTGCAGTAGTCCTCAAGCCCAAGGATGTGAATCCCAAGAAGGCCAAGGTGCAGCAATCTCTTAGGAGGATTGGCCCAAGAGAAGTGGAAGAACTATTGGAAAGGTTTCATGATGTCATAGCTGATGAGAGTAAGGATGCTCTTCCACCAAAGAGGGAGATTAGTCATTGCATTGATCTCATCCCTGGATCCAACCTACCAAACCAAGCAGCATACAAGTTGACTCTAGAGAAAAATGTTGAAGTGGCAAAACAAATCCAAGACTTGTCGGATAGAGGGCTTATCAGGAGGAGTATTAGTCCATGTGTAGTACCTGCAATACTTGCACCCAAGAAGGAAGGAACATGGAGACTATGCACTAATTCCAAGGCCATCAACAAGATTACTATCAGTGATAGCAAGGAAGAACACACAAGGCATATCCATCAAGTGCTCAGGAGGCTTCAAGAGGAGAAGTTGAGAATCAATCTTGACAAATGTGTCTTCCTACAAGAAGAGTTGATATTCTTAGGGTTTGTCATCTTCAAGGACAGCCTAAAAATGGATCCAAGTAAGGTTGAAGCCATTCTTAATTGGCCAACACCTACAATAGCCTCGAAGGTAAGGAGTTTCCATGGTTTGTGTAGATTTTATAGAAAGTTCATTAGAGGGTTTAGTGGCATTTGTGCTCCACTTGTTGACACCATAAAAGGGGGCAAGAAATGTGTATTTGTGTGGACAAATGAGGCCACTCAAGCCTTTGAACTATTAAAGAAAAAAATTTCAGAAAAACCAGTCCTAGTGCTACCTAATTTTGACAAGGTCTTTGTGGTAGAGTGTGATGCAAGTAAGAGGGCTATTGGGGGAGTCCTAAGTCAAGATGGGAAGCCTGTAGCCTTCTTTAGTGAAAAGTTAAATGAGGCAAAACAAAACTACTCCACCTATGATCTAGAGTTATATGCCATGGTTTACTCATTGAGGAAATGGAGACACTACTTATTGCCAAAGGAATTTATAGTTTTTTACTGATAACCATGCATTGAGCTTCTTGAACAGGAAGCAGAAATTAAACCACAGACATGTCAAGTGGATGGAGTACATCCAAGCATACACCTTCTCCATAAAACATAAGAAAGGAGTGGCCAATAAGGTAGCCAATGCCTTAAGTAGGAGGAATCTTGTTGTACAGACCATACAGTTGGAAAGTATAGGTATTCATGCAATCAAAGATCAGTATGCAGCAGATGAAGACTTCAAAGAGCCATACCTATCTTGCAAGGCCATGACAGGAAGGTATAATACTAATTTTTCTAATTTTTTGTTGCAAGATGGATATCTTTTCAAGGGTAGCATGTTGTGTATCCCAAGAGGGTCTGTTAGAGAGAATATAATCAGGGAAAAGCATTGTGGTAGCATGTCAGGCCACTTTGGTATTGATAAGACCCTAGAATTGGTTAGGAGGTATTATTTTTGGCCAAAATTGCCAACCGATGTAAGGAAGTTTGTTGAAACTTGTCAAATTTGCCAAAGAGCAAAGCAGCATACATCAAATGCAGGTTTATACACTCCTCTACCTATTCCTTCAAAGCCTTGGGATTCCATAAGCATGGACTTTGTACTTGGTTTTCCCAGGACCAAGAATGGACATGATAGCATCTTTGCAGTTGTTGATAGGTTCTCAAAAATGGCTCACTTCATCCCATGTAGAACCACACATGATGCCTCACACATAGTAGGTCTTTTCTTCAAAGAAATAGTCAGGCTACATGGTTTACTTTGTCCATAATCTCAGATAGAGACCCCAAGTTCATAGGACACTTCTAGAGGACACTTTGGAAGAGACTAGGTACAAATCTGTCCTTATCATCTGCCTATCACCCTCAGTCTGATGGACAAATAGAGGTGATTAATAGGTCACTTGGAAACCTCCTAAGATGCTTAACAAAGGAGCAGGGTGCTAGTTGGGATTCAATTTTGGCTCAGGCAGAGTTCTTATACAATGACACTGTCAATAGAAGCACCGGTCTATCTCCTTTCCAAATTTTTTCTGGCACTCACCCAAGGGGTATTTTGGAACTTAGGGAGGTTAAAGGACTAGAAAATAGTAGTGCATTGGCTGAAGACTTCGTTCAAGTCATGAAAGATGTCCATGAACAAGTACAACATATATTGCTGTCCACTTCTCAGAAGTACAAACAGTTTGCTGACAAGAAAAGAAGGGATTTGCAATTCAAAGAAGGGGATTTGGTAATGGTCCATCTGAAGAAGGAGATGCTCCCTGTAGGTAAACATACCAAGCTGCTCATGAAGAAGATTGGGCCTTGTGAAGTGCTCAAGAAATGTGGAGAAAATGCCTACAAAATCAGACTTCCAGATGGCATTGCTTTGTCTCCTATTTTTAATGTTTTAGACCTTTATCCCTATAAAGGAACTGATCCTTAGACTACTATTGAAGAAGATCAAACTAATTAGACACTCCAGGAACTCATTCCTGCATCTCCAAATCAAATTGAGTGCATTTTGGATAAGCGGATTGCAAAACAAACCAGGAGGCACACCTATAATGAATACTTGGTGAAGTGGCTATACAAACCTCAAGAGGATGCCACTTGGATGAGTAGAGTAGACATTGAGAAGGTAGGTTTAACATTTGATAACATTCCTAACTTAAGAGACTTGAGTTCTGTTTGACAGTCGGTGTATGGTGAAGGGCACCTAGGAGCACCTTGATTCCAAGATCATTTTGATTGCATTTTTTTTTGAAAGGTTGTGGTTTTTGTTTAATGTGATCTATAATAAGGCTGTAGCCATGGATGTAAGGTCCTCTTGTGTGGTCAAGATGATTGGGGTAATCATATAAACCTCAATCATGCTTAGTCCACTTGGATCCTTATTGTACCAATCAGGCCTAGAAGGTCTAAGGATTGGTTTTTGAGTTTTTTTTATTATTTTTGTGTTTTGTCATGTTTTAGGGAGTATGTTGGTCATTTGAGATCCATTACACAAGTTAAACCAATCAGTTTCTTTGTGTTAAGGCCAAAAATGCCATAGTGTCAAGTGTTGTCAATGGTGTCAATGACACATTGACTGGTTGCAACTTCATTTTGGTTATTAAAACTATTTGTAGAAATTGTATACCAACTTGGATAGGTTGATATGGAGGACATATTGCTCCAGTACGGAGGAGAAAGTTTTTGTACAGAATTTGGGTACAAAAATAAAGAAAACTAACTATTTTTCCTTGTTTTTCTAGCTGTGTATGGCCTGTATGGATTTTACAAGTGAGAAAATGTACTTTTTCTGAAACTAGACTGAGTCAGGGTTCGAATTCAACTAGTTTGAGGTGTTGAAGTGGTCTAGATCAAAAGTTATTGATTTTTCTTTCAAAACAGGTCTAGAAACCCTATTTTCTAGGGCAGCCATAGAAATCTGGCCCTAGAATGCATTCCCACAAGTGAAAATTCACAAAAACTGGTGAAATGTAGTCTAGGGATGTGTATTATAGGATTCCAAAAGCATTTTGCTGGGAGATGCTATTTTTAATTTTTAAGGTGATGCCCTAGGTCAAGTATTTTATTGTATTTGGCCAATTTCATGCTATTTGAGGCTGTAGATGATAGAATCCTATTAGGGTGAGCAAATAAATGATGGATTTGTGTTGTAGGGACATGGTAGAAGCATTCCAAATTCCTACCCCTGACATATGCACCCAATTTTGAGCACTTGCTTTGTAACCTAGCCTAAATTGATCAATTAGGCCTAGAAGACTAAATGAGTGTTCTAGATTGCTGGAGTGGGGTTGGAATAGGAGACTTGGGAGTTTGATAGGGTCCCATAAAGGGTATCTAAAACCATAATTTTCTTGCCTCGTCATTTGGGATTTTGTCAAGTTTTGTTGAGAAAACCTAGTTTGGAGGGCTAGTAGCCTTACTAATCAAAGTATAGGTTGGAGAGTTTTGGGAAGTTGGGAATCAAACCAACTACATAGGAGGTGTTTGTTGACCTATCATAAGGTGTTGGAGAAGCCTTAGGGGTTGGAGAAGCAACTCTGCATCAGTTAATCACCCCGTGGTTTTTCCCCTAACAAGGTTTTCCACATCAAAATCATTGTGTTATGTGTATTGATGTTATTTCCATTTCATGGTTATGTTTTCTTATTTAATTTAATGTGGCATGAATTGATAAGGAAATTTAGAAAGCTGAAATAATTAAGATAATTGATTCACCCCTCAGTCTCAGTTATCAACAATAATGTTGAAAGTGATGATGAAGAGGAATTTCAATATGTTGAGCAAATTGGCAAAACCCTAGGAGGCGATGAAGAAGAAGAATCAGATCAAGTAAAAATGTTGTGAGCTATTTCAAAGATTGGAAAGAGACCTAGAGTTGAAGTACAAAACTACACTAGTAATTTGAACCCTGAAGAATTGATTGATTGGATAAATGACATGGAAGAATACTTTGAGTATGAAGAAGTTGAAGATCCATAGAAGGTAAAATTTGCAAACATAAAGTTGAAAGGACATGATGCTATATGGTGGAAAGATGTTCATTTGGATAGAAATAGAAGAGGAAAAGAGAAAATTAAAAAATAGGATAGGATGGTGACAAAATTGAAGAATTAGTTTATATCTGCTGACTGTGAATTAGAATAGTTGAAAAGATTACAAAACCTGAGACAAGAGGAGAAATCTGTGAAGGAATATACTGATGAATTTCATAAGATGATCATAAGGACAGGACATAGTGAAGCAAGCAAAGAGAAAGTGGCTAGATACATCAATGGACTAAGATTGAACATTTAAGAAGAACTAAGTTTGGTAAGGATGACATCTTTGGACAAAGCATATCAGTTTGTACTGAAAGTTGAAGAGAAGTTGAATAAGAGACATGATCAGAGACAAAGAGGTAAAGGAGGTAAATTTTAGAGAGGCAAAACATTCTCTAGAGGAGATAGATCATTTACAGAGTAGAACAAGCCTGACAACCCTTTCAAGAAGGAGGATAGAGATAATAGTGCATACTAGAGAGATGACATAAATTTTTACCAGAGAGGAAATCCTAGTGCATATAAGAATGAAGGAAATAGAAGAGAAGGAAGAGGGTTTGATAAGAGAACATTTAGAGGCACTTGTTTCAAGTGTGGAGGTGAAGGACATAGAGAATTTGAGTGTAATCAAGGGAGTGCAAGCAAGAGAACAAAGAATAGTGGAAGAGTAGTTTATGTTGAAGAAGAACCTATTGGATCACCTAGTTTAGTTGGTAAACAACAGAAAGGAGAATCACTGGTGATGAGGAGAGCACTTTTTCAAGTAGAGACAAATGAGGAACCACCACAGAGGAAGAGTTTTTTTGGAACCAAATGCAAATCCAGAGGTAAATATTGTAAAGTTCTAATTGATAGTGGTAGTTCAGATAATATAGTGTCAGAGGAGATGGTGACTAAGATGAAGTTGGAAAGATTGAAACACCCTAAGCCCTATCAGATAGCATGGATTTAGGATGATCATAAGGTACTGGTGAGTAAACAATGCTTAGTGAAATTTCATACTAGATCTTATCATGATGAAGTCTTCTATGATATTATGCCTATGGATGTGTTGGTTCTCAAAAAATACAGGTTTTTAGACCACAAGAGGGTGCCAGTCCTTTGATACATTTTTGGTCAAAAAAACAGGGTTT
Organism: Cunninghamia lanceolata; assembly: GCA_027924645.1. Classification (NCBI taxonomy): domain Eukaryota; kingdom Viridiplantae; phylum Streptophyta; class Pinopsida; order Cupressales; family Cupressaceae; genus Cunninghamia; species Cunninghamia lanceolata. The sequence goes on along the minus strand of BSBN01000334.1, from coordinate 9,131,126 downwards.
ATACAACAAAATCCCCTACTCTTTTGGCACTGCCAAACCTAGGCAGGTGTACCTAATCAATAAGGAAGATTTGGAAATATAAATGGATTCTAATTGAGGTAATTTACTCACTGTGGCACGCAGGTGTGAGAAAATTGCATAGCTTGCTTTCTAATTCCTAATAAAAGCTTGAAGTATAGAAGATGTGAATTCAATTTGTGTAAAGAGTTATGAAACTAATCAGTGCCTAATCTATTGGGTGAATGGAGTCAGTGAATAAATGTTGATTATGGAGACAGATGTATAGGATTGGTTGGTTTACTTCTCAGCTTAACTCTAACTATTGGGAACATGAAATGTTTGCACCTTATGTAAATGTGCAAGTTTGTAAGTTACTATACTCTTCTTACCAAATCCCAGTGATATTCCCTTAAACTATTTTGAGCAACTGAAAGGAAGTTTAATCTTGATAAGAAGGAAACCTAACCAAGATAGTTTGTTTAAAGGTTTTTAGCTCCTGGCAAAGACCAATGAACATGAACTACTTGGGAGGACTTAAATCAACTTCTTGCAGAAACCAACCAAATTGATCACACACCAACATCAAATGTGTTGTGACAAATTTTATGAATTTAAATAATTTAAAAGAACCACTTTGGAGATAGTATATCAGCATATAATCATGAATCTCAGTCACAACAGTTGAATACTAAAAATAGATCACCATGTAAAAGAATCTACTCCATTATATTGCTTTGAATACTGTGCATTACAATAGTTTTTTATATGAGATGGATGGGTGAGATGGATGAACCTATCTACTACTGGTGATGATGATTTAACCTACTACTAATGATTATTGATCCTTCTTTGATTTCATCTGGTATATATAGTTTGTGATTTTAGGGTTACAACCCTTTATTTGTTTCGTTGCAACCTTTGGTATGTCTTTTCATTTAGTTAATTGCCTTTGGCAAATTAAAATATTTTAATATTCACCTTTGTGTCTTGGAAAAATTAATGACAATTAGTTGTAATCCTTCTTTAGCTGACAACTTTATTTCCACCCAAAATGTTCTCCAAGTAAAATGACTATCCATTACAAAAATATTTTACTGTTGTAGTATCAAGAAAATATCCCTCATTAGTGTTTGTCTTCATTTTGTTTATATTACATCCTTCATTAATTAATCTTCCTGGTGTCTGTGAAAATAATTTTTTAATGTGAATAATAACTATTGCCATATCCTTTTGTTCATATTTTCTCCCAATCCAGAAAATATAATCTTAGAGTAAGAAATAATTTCCCCCCTCCATGAATTTCTCAGTGAAAACATCTCCTGGCCATTGTATGCACTTCCAAGAAAATATTTATTTAGGTGAAATTGATTATTCTTCCTTGATGAAAATGTTTTCTCATCAAGTGGAAAATTCCAAATTTGATTATTAAATCTTCATTTGGTAAATTGATCATATCCTTGATTACCTTCATTTTATCATCGGGCTGACGTTATGAATTTTGGGGGGCACTTCATCGGCAAGTTGGGAGGACACAAAATTTGCCCAATGATAAGCCATCTCTTGCCGATAAGGTACCCATTGGCATGACTCCTGAGATCAGCGTGATTTAAAAATCTCATTGCAATTTCCTTTCTCTTGTTAATGAGTTTTTTAGGGTTTTTATTTTTATTTTAGGGTTTCCTCCTTGGTAGCTTCTAGTGAAGAGGCAACTACACGACATCCTATGGGCACCCATACTTTTCCATTCCTGAACACAGAGAAAAAGGTTTCCATGGATAGAATCCCTTTGGCCTTCTTGATTTTAATGTAGTCCCCCATTGCATTGAACAACTTATCTTTCTTCAACAAATTTACCATCGCATTCCATGCGTAGAGGTATGCTTTGTGCCCTGGAGCTTTCAACATTTCTTACTTCCTCAGATTCCTACTCAATGCTTAGGAATAAATATGTAGTGCTTCTCTAAATAATGTAGTCATTTTTGTTTTGAAAGAGTATGAAGTTGTGATATATGTGGACTATTTTTACCTGTACATTGAAGATTTTGTTGTGAAAGATATCAAATATGGAGAGTGCCAGATACAAAATGAGAACAAAGTCTTCTCTCCCTACCTCAAGGGAAATGATGATCATCCTGCCATTGTTCACAAGGGAGCTCTCAGGGGATTCCTATATATTCTAGAAAATTCAGATATCAAATACATGGGAAATTTTCCTTTCACATTCACAACTCGCGTCGTGACTGCTTATTCTTCAGATTTGAGACCTTATCACTCACTTCAAAAACATGGTTGTGGACTCTCAGTACAAACCTCAAAGCTATTAGGTTGGACGATTATAATGGACTAGGTCTTAGTCACTTATGCCAGTAGATCAAGTTAAATCATGGACTGAATTTAAGTACAAAGGAGAGGGCTCATATTGAGGATGAAGCATGATACATGGTGCTCGGGGAAAAAGAGAAAATGTAAACTTTGATGGTGAATATACTGGTGATGTATTGAGAGCGAAATCCATAAACTCATGCTTTCATGAGTTATCCCTTGCCGTTTGGATTAAAGATCCATGGTTTGGCTTCGACTTCTTCATACTATTGGATTCTTGTATAAGGGTCACCAATGAAAAGTTACCACTAGTTTCTATGTCAAAACCTTCCTATGGATTGGTATAAGATTTGTGGTTAGCAAAAGCAGTTTTATTCATTTGTGATTTAATTTTTGATGGAGCAGTTTGAGAAAAATAATTGTTGTGGAGTGTATCCCCCACTGACTTAGTAGGCTTCATGGTTTCATCACATGAAGTAGTTGACAATGTAGATGAATTTTGGAAATGCCCGCCATGAAGTTCATCATCGTCCTACTCTTGTGAATGACAAAATCAGCAGTGGAAGTACTGGTATTGCTGGCATAACGATAGCAGGCTAGAATGATGAGGGTACATGCTACAAAGAGAAGAACGCTCCAACACCACTCAATACAAATAGAACTAGCAACTACCCTTGTCTAATGTTTTCACATCTTGTATACATGTCTGTGTGTCTTCAAACTATGATATCAGATAATGATAATTATTTCATGATGTATTCAAGGGGCGTCTGGATACACATGTTGTGGGTAGAAGTTTGGAGTCTATATTTACATCTGCCAATTTCATTTTCTTGAAAGTTTCTAAAACCTTTTCAATAAATCATTTTGTATGTATGCTGCAATTATTTTAGCATATGAGGATGTGCTTTCTTGAGGCACATTGTCAAAATGTTCTCATGCCTTGTTTACGCTCACATTCTGCCAGATCATTTTGCACTATAGTATGTAAAAAAATATTCTTTCCATGAGCATCCCACACATGTGATATCTACAAGATGTGATTGTGATAGTGTGGCCATTCTACCAATTATTCTTGGGCTTGGAAAAAATTGATATCCATCACATAGGCTCTGTATCATGCAAGCAAAGATTTCTTGCTCTTTTTTCCTAGAAGACTCCTTGAAGCATTCAAGCATTTGCATTAAGGCATCAATAGTCAACTGCCCTACATAGATCTTTTAAAAATAAGAATTTGACCCTTCATCAGCTACAAAGGCTTCAAATGGTGACTGCTCTACAACCCCAACACTTAATAATCATGGGTTCACATGGATCATTGCAAAATGTAATCATTTCATTTCCTCTAAGAGATCTCGGGACTCCAATTGGCTAATATTAGACTGAAGGACTTTGAAGAAGCTTGCAGTTGTATCCAAAGATGGATTCAGTGTTGGTTCATAATGTTGGACTGGATTTCCCAGTGCATCATTTGATGCTTCAAATAAAGTTCTTTCTCTCAGAAACTCCAGACATGCCTCAAATAGGGTATCCCTATGAGTGCTTAGATTACTAATTAACCATGTTTCCAAATTCAAATACTTCCTTCTAGATGCAAAAGTCACAAGTCCATCATGCTCATATTCTGTCATTTTATCATCATCCTTTGTATTTGATGTATTATTAATTTTACTCAACAATAGTATGCCTGACCTCTTTGTTGATTCATAACACATGCCTGGTATAGTCTAGTTAGGAGATATTTTTGTAAAATTTTATGGCTTAAACGTAACTCTCAAACTTCGTTGTTTGTACTGAACATGTTTTGTGTTTCTCACTAAATGCTTTAATTGATTTTGTTTTTATATGGGAAACCTAACTTTTCTTGCAAAAAATGGTGGGAAATTTTAGGTCCCAATAGGATGTATGTCATATTTTGATGGGTAGACCTTGGTAGTATGATAGAAAAACTATGCATGATTGGAGAAAGAATACATATGCTATAACAGAAAATGGGAAGAGAATTACCTTAATTCCTTTGGAGGATGATCCTAAGAGTGAAGTATGTGGGAATGATAGAATCTATTTGGTGGATGGAAGAAAATTCTTGGATGGTTTGAGACATGAGAATATGCATTATGCCTTGATTCCTAAGAAGCCTAAAGCATTAAAGAAGGAGACAAAAGAATCACAATCAGGGGAGAAAAAAGAGTTGCTAACAGAGTATGAATACATCATATCAGATAATGTTCTTGAAGGATTGCCACTAATCAAGAGTATTAGTCATCACATGGATCTTATACCGAGAGCTATTTTGCCTAATAAACCTACACACAAAGTGACACCAGTAGAGAATGTAGAATTAAATATACAAATACATGAGTTGTTGATGAAAGGTTTAATCAGAGAAATCTTGAGTCCTTGTGAAGTACCTGTAGTGTTAGCACCAAAGAAAGATGGAGAATGGAGAATGTGTACTGACTCTAGAGAAATAAACAAGATCACATTTAAGTATAGATTTCCTTTACCTAGAATGGATGATATCATCGATTTTTTGAGTGGAGCAAAATATTTCACAAAGATAGATTTGAAGAGTGGATATCATTAGATTAGAATCAGAGAGGGAGATGAATGGAAGACTACTTTTAAGATAAATGGAGGATTGTATGAGCGGTTAGTGATGCCTTTTGGATTGACAAATGCACCAAGTAGTTTCATGAGATTGATGAATGAAGTCTTGAAGAAATTCTTGGGTAAGTTTGTGATTGTATATTTGGATGGCATTTCAATTTTCAGTAAGACAAGAGAGGAACATTTGTGGCATGTTAGACAAGTTTTACAGAGGCTGAGAGAAGAGAAATTGCTGATAAACATCAAGAGGTGTAGTTTCATGAAGGAAGAATTGGTATATTTGGGATTTGTGATTTATGTGGAAGGATTGAAGATGGACCCAAAGAAAATAAGAGCAATTGTTGAATGGCCTACACTAGAGAGCATTGGAGAAGTTAGATCATTTCATGGATTGGCTAGTTTCTACCGGAAGTTCATCAAAAATTTCAGTTCAGTATGTAGCCCTATGACAAAGACAATGGGAGGTGACCAAAAAGATTTCAAGTGGACATAAGGAGTAACTAAAATTTTTGAACTGCTAAAGCAGAAAGTGACAGAGCAACCTATGTTGGCATTACCATATTTGAATAAGGTATTTCAAGTTGATTCTGATGCAAGTGGGAGTGCAATTGGAGTAGTATTAAGTCAAGAAGGTAGACCTATAGCATATTTCAGTGAGAATTTAATTGATGCAAGGAGAATATATTCTATTTATGATCAAGATTTCTATGCCATAATTTAAGCCTTGAAGAAGTGGAGACATTACTTGTTGCCTAAGGAGTTTGTATTATATATAGATAATCAAGATTTGCAATATTTGAATAGTCAAGGTAATTTGAATCAGAGACATATGAGATGGGTATAGTTCATGCAAAGTTATGCATTTGTATTGAAGCATAGGAGTGGTAAATCAAACAAAGTTGCTGACGCATTGAGCAAGAGAAGAAACTTGTTGATAGAGATGATAGTTGAAGTATTGAGTTTTGATGAATTGAAGAGCATGTATGAGGGAGACACTAATTTTGCAGAACTTTGCAAAGCATGTAAGGAACCTATAGTGATAGATAGGAGTAAGTGGTTAGATTATTTCATTCAAGAAGATATGTTGTTCAGAGGAAATCAGTTATGCATACCTAGAAGTTCAATGAGAGACAATTTGATCAAGGAGAAACTATTATCAAAAAAGTATGCACCCTATGCTAAGCTACCAACTTAGCTACCTGTTAACACATGGGAATACTCCTAGGCCTATGGGTTGCCTAAAATTTGGAGTGAACCTCCAGAGTGAGTTGGTTCTCCTAATGAATTTTCTAAATCTAAATGATTTGCTAAGGAAAAGGGTGAGAGGATAATCTGAAATGTCATCTTAAACTTTAATAGATAATTCTCCTAAACTCTAATCTATCTCAATACTTTCACCCACAAATAGTTCCTTAAGTATTAAACTTTCACAATCTCACCTAGGATATATAATTCAAAAGTGATTTGCATGAAAGTTTAATCTAAACACAACACACAACCAGAATCATACGAAATATCTGCACATAGTTTTATAGCAATAAGACATAACAAAGGACATATCATTATGGTCACAATGAAACATCAAATCAAAATTGTAATTATGAGGCAATAGAGATGAAGTAGGAATGCTCTGCTATATTGAATTGAAAGGAGTACATGAAAATCTGAAACTCTGAGTAAAAAAGATTCTACAAACTCGCTGCCTATGATTAAGAGAGAAGAAAGAATGATATCAACTGACTCTAACTCTGAGAAAAAACTAAGTTTTCTCCAATAAATGTCCCCCAATGCATCTCCCAAGAAAAAGATAGGAAAAGCTTCTCAATATAGTCATTTTGATCCATTTCGAGCTCCCAGAAAAAGCCACCAAAAGAGCTACTAAACTGCATCCAAACTGATTGCAAAAGCTGCCAAAAACTCCTCCAAGGTGGTCCCACCAAAAAAAACCTAGAAAACATGCTTTATCTGCTCCATAAAGGCTCCATTTTGTCCTTATCTTCTCAATTTAACCCAAAGAAAATAAATCTAGAAAACAAAGACTTCATCTAATTTTCTTGCTTTAACTGCATATAAATAACAATCATTAAATCAATTTATAAAAGCATTGATTTTATAAGGTTTTACAATGGATTTGCAGTTTTATTTTCCTGATTTATCTTGATTTGATTCTTGCAAAAAATAATACAAGGAATTTTTACTTGAGCAATTTGATTTTCTCTAAAAACCATAAAAAATCATGAAGGTATTATTAAATAGTTTTGCAAAATAAAAGCCTATAAGGGCTTATCGTCCATATGGTTTTGCAAATAGTCTAAGGCATATGGACCTATGATTTAAAGGTGATCAAATAGCCTTAAGGCATAAAGCCTTTGCATTGAATATGCAAAAGGGACCTATGAGATATGATATCCTAAGTCATGCAACTAGGTATAAGAAAGGTGAACTACAATACCCCAATGGGTATTAGTTAAGGCATGGAAAATGTAATTCGATGTGAAAAAAATCACAATCAAATTTAGGGCAAAAGGTAACTCTAAAACAAAACCTTGATGCCCTAACATTGTGGGCTCATTTCACACTTTCAATTTTTTGAAATTTGGCTCTGCTGCTACCGCCATGGGGCTAGGGTTTGAAGGAAAACCCTTAATTTTCTGGCATTTTTTGAAGGATTTCTTGATGAATCTTTACTAAAATTGAAAGGTAAGACTATCCTCTGCACATATGTTTGATCCTTTTTTCTTCATTTCTGAGGAAAACCAGTTTCTATGGCTGCGACTATGCTTGCATTTCTGATGCAATTTTTGTTCTCTATTTGCCTTCTTTGTTGACACACTCTTATCTCTATTCTAAGCTTCCATGAATGATCTATTCTGATTTCATCTGAAGGAAAAATGAAAGCTAAATAGGGTGTAAACCCACAGCCCTATGCACAAATTTCTACTCAGAAACAAAAATGGTAATATTTTTCTTGTCTTATACTTTGTGAAAGGTTTATGAGAAGAACTTTTGTATATTCTTTCATTAAAGGCCACAAAAAAGCTAATATTTCTGAGCATTTTCTTATTGAAGATAAACCCAAAACTCCATATTTTCCTTTTGTATCTAAAATTTTAGCTTGAAACCCCAAATGAGTTTTAACTTGTGAGAAAGAAAATTCCTTCTGTTATTGTCCTTGGCCATATATTTACCAGTTGTTCTATTTCTGAGCACTCCTTTTGTTTGGACTTGTTCATCATTCTACATTTCTGACTTTCTATTTGAAACCCTAAATGCGTTTAACTCAGTTGTAGAAAAAATGCTTCTCCATTACGGCCCACGACTCTACCTTTGTCTTCATCATTTTTGGGTGTTATCAAATCCTAGGTTCAAACCCTCATTAACTTCTATAACTGTTATTTCATAATTCAAATTGATATGGGTCTTGTGAAAGAAAATGATACTCAAGTAGTAATAAAAACTAGGTTTCTCTCCTTGTTATATGTAACTGATAATGAGATTATACTACTCTTCTATCTACAAAATACAAACCCTTCTAAACTCAAAACTCATTATTCTCACTATATTTGTAATTTTTCTATGCAATGCAATGTGGGTTATGACATTTTGTAAAGAAAATATATTCTTAGATTGTTCTTGAGAACCCATATATATTTTGTGTATTCTAGTTTTCCTCTATCTTTGTAGTAGCATGATGAACAATTATCTCCATTTATTTTCCACTATAGTCACATGATATCTCTATTATTTCATTTCTTGAAATGTTAAAAGACAAATCTTTCCTTTTTCATTATACTAGGCAAAGGCTCTTGACATTGAGACTTATGTCCCTATAGCAACATGATAATTGTTGCATGACTAGCAATGTATGATGATCAATAACCTACTACAGCCACAACATAACTGTACTTTAACAATTCACTTATCTTTCTAATTTGCAAGAAATATTTTTTTATGAAGTCTAACAATATGAGAGAAAGATTATGATTCATTTATGTTGTTCCAACTACACTATGTAATGACCACACATTTTGTTCCTTTTTGTACTTCCTGTAGATGAATACAAATGTTGAGATTTCATAGGTACTACCATTTTCATGTTTCTAAAATGGATTTCTCTTGATATTCTGAAATAAAATCTTCACTATCTGATCGTCATTAATGACAATTGCATACATTTTGATCATTATGGCACTTTTGTCTATCTGTTCTGTATACACTTTGCATAATTACATTCAACATGTAACATGGCATACTCTCTTACTGTTCCAGTTTACTATGCCATTTCAAATGAATTCATATACATACCACTTTAAATGACAATTGCTCCTTCACTTCACTGTATAGTATTGGCATTCTGTGTACAATTTGTAACTGTATCTTCATGGCATTAGTTGTTCTATTTGTTCCATGGCTCTTGTTGTACTCAATTTCATACTTCATTGGACAACATTGAATAAGATCACTATTCATTTGTGCTTTTCACCTCATAATGTTTGAGTTGACAGTCATGAATGAACACTGATCTTGAGGTTTTTATAAACACTCTATGAATTACTCCTTTAGCATGTTTCTAATTGCACAATATGAATATGTATTCCTATTCCATTCCCCTCTTAAGATTTAGGGGCAGCATGGTGGGCTCAACCCTTATGGGAGCCCAATTTACACCACATGCTAAAATTGTCTCCAAAACAACAACATAACTTCTTCTATACCTGCATAGAAAATAAACATGTTAGTTTTTAAAAGTGAAGCTCAATGATGTTTCATCTTCAGTCTCTCTTCCATATGGATGATCTGACCAACTGATTATGTGCATCATAACGAATGTATTATGTCTTTGTTTAATGAAGTACATAGGATACACCATATCTGGAGCTCTAACACATTTTTTCTGATCCTTAAAGGTTTATTCAAAGGTTGGGAGTAAAGAGCAAGTTGCAACAAGGATCTGTTCAAGACCTCCATAGGCAATGATAGATATGCTCTATCTTATCTGCTTCACTACTTTAGTGTTTTGTGGATGCATAGTATATTCTTTCTAATGTACTAATTCTACTATTCCCACAGCTTGTGTGGGACTTTTGATCCATCTTGCTTTCATTCAATGCAATTCCATTTGTGTATATCTCATTTGTCTAAATGAATAATCATTGTAATTTGAAATGAAATAGATTCTATCACTTATGAATACTCAAAAAATCATTAAATGAATGATGAACTGGATCTCTTTCCTCTATTATAACAGTGGTAAAACTGAATCTTTCAAGCACCTTAAACTATGCAAAAACATTATAACAAAAAATGTTAAAAATATTTCATCTTAAGATAGAAAGATGTATAAGCTCTGCCAATTTCATCTATAGGTGAAAAATTGGTAACATTTCTAGCAACTTTTGCTACATGCTTGCATGTTAAGCATCAAGACCAGCTGCTTTAACTGTCCATTGGGCATGGAGTCATACTCTGCTCATCTCAAACTTAGAAAACTAAAACTCATCACTGCAAACTACCCCAAACAGTAGTAGAAAACCAAACCAAACCAAACTAAAAGCAAACTAAAGGGTCCTGTTGGCTAGAAAACATGTGCAATAGCACTTAGGGAAAGAAAACAACTAAAACAAATGTGCATTGAGCACTTTTTGACTAAAAATATTAAATCTAACCTACTCTAACTAGCCAAAGAAGTTGGTCATACAAACCCATTCATTGGTTGGGTGAAGTAGCTACCTTTTCTACAGAATATACAATGTTTTACATGATTTTGGACATCTACATGAAAAACAGTAATGGTCGAAAGGCCACGAAATAGCTACACCACATCTTGAAGAACAATAGTAAAAACATGCTTCTCAATGAATGAATACTTTACCTTGTAATCATGTAATACCTAGCTGAAAAATGCCACTGGCTACTCCAAACCTTCATCATTTTGTTGGCACAACATGGCTGAAATGGTAGCAGTCCCCCTAAAAGCATATAAAATGAAATCTTTCTCGTAGTTGGGATTAATGAGGGTAGGGGTACCTGTGAGAGCTTCTTTGATCTAATCAAAGCTTCTCTTACCTTCCTTAGTCCAATTGAAAGCTATATTCTTCTTGAGCATGGCAGTGAGAGTTTCTAATAAAGCTGTAATATTGGGAATAAACCTTCTCATGAAGTTAATTATGCCAATAAATCTATGTAAGTCTTTTTTGTGTCTAGGTAGTGGTAAATCAAGTATATTAGAAACTCTCTCCAGGTCAATGGAAATTCCTTACTTTGAGACAATATGTCCCAAGATTTTACCTTCATGAACAAAAAAAATGCATTTCTTCGGGTTCAGAGAAATTCCAAACTCTCTGCATCTATGGAAAATCAACTTCAAGTGATCAAAATGTTCATTAGAATATTTTGAAAAGATTGTTATATCATCTAAATATACCATAACTATTTTGTTCATAAGGCCATGGAAGGCCATATCTAATGCCCTATCAAAGGTTGCCCCTGCATTAGATAAACCAAATGGCATTTTCCTGTAGGCCATGGTACCCCACTTAGTTGTAAATGTTGATTTATATTGGTCCTCCTCATTCACCAAAATCTAGTTATAGCCTGAATATCCATCCAACAAAGAAAATCTATTAGAACCATAAACAATTTGAAAATTTTGTTCCATTGAAGGGAGAGGATAGTGATCTTCTAAAGAAGCTTGATTCAGATCCCAGAAGTTGATACAAAGTCAAATTTCTCCATTCTTCTTTCTGACTAGTACTAAGTTGGAGACCCAAGATGTATGCTTTATAGAGAATATTATACTGCTCTCAACTAACTTGTTTAGCTTAGCTTTGATCAGATGCTCAAGTTAAGGATTAAGGGGCCTTTGTTTCTTCTTGACAGGCTGGCATTGGGATCTAACTCAATGGTATGTTGAGCTAAGCCAAGATCAAACCCTCTTAAATCTTTATACTCCCATGCAAAAATATCACTAAACTCTTTACATAATTGAATAAAAGATTGTTCTTCAGCTTTAGTGCATACCTTACCCAACTTAAGAAGTTTACCTTTGAATATCTCTAATGCCTAAGAGTGTTCCTCCTTCATAGTCATGCTGCATTTGTCCTTTCTGACCTAATCATCTGAGTTAAAAATAGATTCTAATGTTATTAGTCCCTTAGACCGCTTATGAGACTTCAATTGTACAATTTTGTTGTTATATTGCTACTACCACTTATGCTTGTTATCAACTGTAAATTTTGCTTCTCCAACAAGAAAACTCAAAATTTGCTCATCACTGTCAAAAACCTACCAACTCATAGTATTATCAGGTATAGATGGTCTAACAACCATTTTCACATATGGTTGTACCTCTATGTTATGAATTTCATTCAGAATCTCAAACTGAGATCCTAAGGCAGCAAGCCTATTTGGTTGTTTATTTTGGTTTTTGGGAATTGAAAGTAGATTAAATGCATAAAAAATTTCAACTAAATCCCAAACACGATGCTTGTACTTCTTAAGCAAGTCATTTTTAGTAACATTCAAGTTTCAAACCTAATTTACAATTAACTCATAATCACAATAAACTTGTAAGTGCTTTATACCTCTTTTCTGAGCCCATTCTAAACCATGAATCATGGCTTTATATTCAGCCACATTGTTTGTACAATTGAAAGCAAATGTTAATGCTAAATAGTACTTTGTCTCCATCAGGTGAAACAAGCATATCCCCTCCACCAAGACCCATTTTACTTCTTGATTCACCAAAGTATAGCTTCCAAAGCTGATTCTCTTGTTGTTCAAACTGATCTTGATCCTTCACCAGATTTGGATTCACTGCATTAGGATCATGTATCATATAAATACCTAATCCTACCTCATCAGTTTGATGGAGAGGGTCATCTTCATTGTCCTCGGCTGCCCACTCATCTAGATTAATATCATTAGTAGGTGTGCTGGGGTCTATGACCATGGATTGATCCTCCTGCCCATGGGTGATGTAAAGGTTAACATTTATTAGGCTAGGGACATATGTCTCAACATGGTCTTTGGCAAAAGGCTCAGATTTTATGGTTACTTTTGTACCATATCTTGTTCTAAAAAATAAATGGGACCAATCTGAGGATAAAAATGCACCCAATTTGGCAGTGAAGTCCCTAGAAAGGCAAATAGCAAAGATAGGTGGTAAGTCTATGATATGAATGTCTTGATGGATTGGAAAATTAGGACAGGCATGCAAGGTAAGAGGCAGATTTTTTATTATCCTAGTAATATTAACAATAGACCCATCCAGTTGGACTACTCCTTTTGAAAGGGGTTCATAAACTAATCCCAATGTATCAGCTAGACTCTTGGGCATAACAGAACTACTTGCTCTAGAATCTATCATACAATTATGAACAAGCTTGTCACCAATGGTCAAACTCAGGTAAAAGGGAGGAGGTTTTACCTCTTGGGCTTGCTGTTTGTTCTTAATCTCTGGGCTATTTTGCAAGTACCACTTTAGCCTTTGTTTCTCAGCTAGAAGCTTCAGAGATGGAAAGCTTAGCCAAACCTTCTTGTAATCAATCCTTTTGACTAGGAATATGCAGTGCATCCATCACTGACAAATTGATAGTGGCTTTCTTAAGGTGATCAACAACATTAAAGGAAACAAGACTTACCTTTTGTTGTCCTTTAGCAGCAACATCATTTTGCCTTTGTGAAGGCTATGATTGTGCCTTAGGCTAATCCTTTCTAGGTGCAGCTTGACCTCTTTACAAAATTTACACCTTTGGTTGTGTTGTGGGAATGGCTTGTGATGCAGAAGCTTGAAATTTATCCTTGGCAGGCTATTGTTGTACATTCGTAGCTTGTTGTTCCAAGTCAAATGCCCTCTTTTTCAATCTTGTGTTGGCTGAAACATGTGTGTTTAACTAATTCTGACCTTGAGGATAACTTACACCACAAAATTTGATGTCTAGCCAATTCATTAAGGCCACATCAACATTATCTTGTTGAGCTGAAACTTCATTTGAGACACTTTCCAAACCACTATAATTGTTTTGCACCATAAGTACCTAATTTCTCATACCATTTGTACATGCATCCTAGTTATGGGGCTGGTAACATAGATAACACCAGTCATGGTCTTGTGCCATGTTGTTCTAATTGTGTACAAGTTCTTTTGAAGAGCTTGCAGCATTAGGATTATAGGAATGGAAGGTCTAGGGTTGTAATTTTTTCTTTCACCCTAAGGATTAACTTGAAAAGGTGGCCTATTTGGCTGAGTAGGCTGATATGGGGCTTGATATGGTCTATGTTCTTGGCCAACCTGCTTCTTGATATTTACCAACTCATTCCCAAACTTTTTAAGTATTTTTTTAATCTCTTGAAATTCTTGGGATGGGGCTGTAACAACAGTTTCTTGAGCTACAGGTTGCTATCCTATTGCTAGAACTGGTGAGACAACAGCGAAAGGATGTACAGCCTATTGATGTATAAAATTGCATTGGTTCCAACACCAACATGGGAGGTTTCAAGAATGTGGGACTTGCTACCTGAAACAACCTCTAGATTTTAAAGAAGATGGCTCTTCTCTATCTTAAATGGGTTTGGGAAAAAGGATAGAAACTTAACAGAATTACAGATATAATGAAAGCAAATCTATATATGGCGATGCACTTGAATAAACTGTTTCTCTCAACTAAGCACAGTGAAACTATCCTCAAGATTCAGTCACATGAAAGAGAAGATTTTGCATGATTAACATAAATAGATAAAATGAATAAAATCAAAGGCTCACAACTAGACAATTTGCAGTGACACAGAAAATATCAACCAAGGCATAGAACTCCATCTTTCTCATTAAATTTTCAGCAACATAAGAGGCATAGATACATGCATAGTTACATCCACCTTCTGAATTAAGAGCAACCAAATAAAGGCAAATGACATTCGTTGGTCATAGCAGAAAGTCTCAAAATTCTCTCTAAAATCTCTGACAGAAAATATCTCTGGAAACTAGGATTCTAACTCTGAAAAAAACTAACTCCTGATCATTACAAATGTTACATATTTATAGCACAAGATCGACCCTAGATTGTCCGCACAATAGAATCCCAATGGCTTAACTGAACTGGAGGTAACTAGAAGTCTCTGATAGTTAAAGATCTTTTGAATCTACAACAGTTACTTCTTTTGCAAGTCCATTGGTTGTGACAAAGCATATGTGGCATACCTCCTCTTATAAGGAACAAACACTTGTCGGCTTCCGTGCTCTTTTAGAAACAATAAACCCTGTGACAGATGGCAGCGTCCGCGTTCATAACTTGAAACTCCTTTGTCTCTCGGGAGGAAATAGGAAACTGACTCTTGGCAGACTTCACAGCACTTAGAAACAATATGTGTCTTGCTCCGCTTTACTTTCCTTAACTGTGTCTTTCATGTTTGGGAGGACTCCTCAGGTGACAACTATCAAGATCTACAGCTTTGAAGCTTTAGGACACATTAAGAATGGGGCCCACAACCCTCCGCTCAATAGCTTTCAAACAAGGACAGGTGGTAGCTTCTGTAGTAACAACTAACTGGTACGTGGTGGCCTTCGCTACACTTGAGACATTATAAGATACTCCTTTGAGACTCACGTGGAGGTTGACACATGTCGGGCTCCGCATTATTTGAGAAACATTTATTATCGTTGGAGGAAAAGTTAGAAAGATTTTACTTGGGCTCTGTATCCACCACATGGCACATTCTGCTTCACTTGAGACTCTACACTAGGACCCACCTCCATCTTTACTTAGCATCAAAACAAATAGAAACCATAATGCAGAAGCTGACATTTGGAAAGCTCCGCAGCTACTACTAAAGACACATGGCACCTTCCGCGCTCACACTGAAACATTTATGGAGTACCTCCGCTGATGACATGTGGCACCTTCCATAGGGTTGCAACTTAAAACAAAATAGAAACAATCTCCACTATGTGGCATGCTCCATGTTAAAGTTATAACTTACAAACAAAATGCGGCTTGAAACTGGGGCTTGACACTTGGTGGTCCTGCGGCTCTTGGTAAAAATGAAACCCTCGCGGCCATTCTCAGACACATTCTCAGGCAAAAAACTATAGCCCATGTATGCACTACTTCTAAAACAAAATGTAGAGTAATTTACTCTACAGTTCTTGGCGACCCTTAGGACTTTTGAGCCTGCTCAAAAAGAACCCAAAATTGGCAACAATATGTATTCAAAATACAATACAGGGTCACAGATTCTACAAAGCTATCTGGTAAATAGACCATTCTGAGTCAGAAAGACCTTGTTTATTCTACAAATCTTGGAATGCAAGATCAAGGTTTATAATGTCTTTATGGGAGAAAGTCTGCAAAATTTGAAATGCAGCCTTTAATTAAAACTCCAATTGGCCTATTGGTATCAAGACAACCTCCACCTCTTGTACTAATGAGGAATCACTTAAACCTCAAAAAATTGATTGATCATTTTGTCTAATTAAAAGTAGGGTCTTAATCTCATCAATCATCAATACAGTATTATTATCTGGAAATGGTGATGGAAGACCTAGCTACACCAAATCCTCTATGTGTCTCTTCATATCTTTGATTCCTTCTTTGACAATATCTAGGAGCTCTTG
Source organism: Cunninghamia lanceolata (assembly GCA_027924645.1). Classification (NCBI taxonomy): domain Eukaryota; kingdom Viridiplantae; phylum Streptophyta; class Pinopsida; order Cupressales; family Cupressaceae; genus Cunninghamia; species Cunninghamia lanceolata. The sequence goes on along the minus strand of BSBN01000334.1, from coordinate 9,114,583 downwards.
GCAAGTTGTGGCAGCTGAGTTGCAACTTAGAACTTCATTCACCCTCTTTGCAGCTATCATTTGGTCACCGATCCTTGTTGCTAACAATATTTCATCTGTTGTGTCATATAGCTTCTTTAGCAATAGTTGAGAGTTAGAAACTCTCAAGGAAACGGTAGATAGAGTGGCCTAAACTAAATTTTCCACCTTCTCACACAACTGTTGTGCATTTAATAGGAATGTTAATGAGGGTCTGAGCTGGATAATCTCTTCAAAGATTCATTTCCAAACTAAAACATATAGCTCCTTGACCAAATTCAGAACTCTAACATTATGTGGCCTATTAGCTAACTCTAGTGTTAGTTGTTTTTTCATTTGTTGCTCTGCTAGGAGTTGAGCCTGAATTGCAACAATAGCATTCTGTTCACTCAGCAACTTTTGCTGAAACTATGTAGCTTGTTGCAACTTATCCTGATATTTCTTCTCTAATGTGGCCTTTTCCTATCTCAAAATATTTACTACAGCTTTTTCCTGAGCTAGCTCCACATTTAGAGAAGCATTTTGGGCTTGAGTGACTTGATGAATCTGATAGGAAATAGAATTTTGCAACTGTTTATTTAGATTCTCTATTTCATCTTTCTTTGACTTCAACTCTGTAGCAAGATTCCTACTATTTTTCTTTTCTTGAGTTAAGTCAGTTTCAACTTTCTGCAACTTCCTAGACACTTTCAAGTAATCAGTTGCAATAGTAGAAGTGATTTCATTGAGCAGTTCGACCCTATCTTGTGGTCTGAATAGAGACATGTCCATAGCTACTACATTCATTGCAAAGTCTTGAGGCTGCATCTGCTCATTTTGCTTCACCACATTTGGGGACAAATGTGTGACAGTCAACTACTGTTGAATAGGGTCAAAGAAAGACCTCATATGTGGCACAGCCAAGCTCTTATTTTCTTTCTTTCTTTTCTTGTCTAGCTAGGCTTTTCTAGCCTTCTTTGTTGTATCTGCATGAGCTTGGAAAGTGGGAGGAGAGGTAATATATGCCCTAGCAAAGGGATGACCCTGAGGTAAACCATAAGGAATATCCAAATGTTGGCTAGGGGACATTTGGGGAGGTTCTCTTCTTGGAATAGAGGGGGAAAATAATGGCAATGAGGTGGCCTGTGAATACATGGCTTGAGGATTAGCAATTGGGGCAAGTGTAGATATAGGCACAGCAGAGGTGGTAGGGGATACTAATGTTTGGCCAGTTGAGGTTGCCACCCCTATGGTAGAAGAAAGAGACAAAGAGGAAAAAGGAGAAGAAACACTTACCTGAGGAGTAGCAGATGTGATTGGTATTTGCTATAGTAGGGGTTCTGCTTCTTCACCTAACTCTGGTGGCAGGTTTAGTTTTCTATGCTTCCTCGACCTTTCTCCTATCTCCTCCTCTGATTCCTTTTCTTCTACATTTACCACTACTGAAGGTGGCAAGGGTACAAAACTAGAAGCCCCAGTAGCTAAAACTAATGCAGTCCCTCTAGGTGGTGATGACACGACACCCTTTTGTTTCTCTAGAGTACTGAGAGATTGGGGCCAATAAGATACAGGGGTTGTAGATGAGGCTTGTCCTGTTGCTTGTATTGTATGAGTTGACTCAGCCTCCTCTACAGACTCCTCACCCTTCTTGTGGATTCTACATGTATCAGGGCTAGAAACTGGAGAGGGCTGCCACTCATCCCAGATAGACTCCCATCTTTCATCAGTATCAAAATTTCTGAATGAATGGGTAATCTTTGAGATTTCCTGCCTGTACTTCCAATAGGCCTCAATTTTCTCTGGCTTCCATTCTTTGTTTTTCAATGCCCTTCTCAGATTAGTGTTCATTCTTAACTTAGGGTCAAATTCTTTTCACTTAACATAAAAGGTCTCCCATGGCCTGGGCCCCTCAAAGGGCAGGTCTACTAGCTCCACATATAGGTCAGGGTTATCTTCTTTAGGGTTTCTCCTGTCTTCCCAAAAGGGGTGACCCTCATGTGCTATTTTAGCCCCGATCTTGTTGCTTCTAACCCAGGAGGCTATAAAACTATTTGAGTCATACCTCCACTTGTCTTTAATGATGAAGAATCCCAAGACAACTAACTTTCGTAGCAACAAGTGTTCAGCATCTCTGACCTCTAGGGCCATGTTCCTTCTAATCCATGGGATATCATACATTTTCTTCTTCTTCTTAGTGCCAAACTCATTGTCAACCACGGACACTTGTCGGGTTACTTCTAGAAATGTTACCCTAGGGGTCAAAATCTTAGGTAATAGCATAGGTTCCCCATTGAAACCATGGACCCTGATGATCATATTTTAGGACCCAAAGAAATAGTCACATGGGATTGAGCAATTAGTCATAAAACCCCTATGCTCTGTGTCAACCTATTTTCTATAGGTTCAAGGCTCAAATGGCAAAAGACAGGGGAAACAAAAAGTTCCTAGAACTCATAAGGGTCTAACACCTCAGATAGCACATGTGTTCATGCAGACACAGGAATAGTTCTATTTTGCCCAAAATTTGGGTCATACATGTTCAATTGCATATTCTGTAAAAATATATTGTGGTTCTGATATAACATTAAATGAAACAGATAAGCAAAATACCTGAAAACTCCTTTGGATTTGAAATTTATGAGTTGATCGACCATGGTATAAGCAATTTGCTCAGAGAAATCTAGCTGGTATTTCTGTGACTTATCGACAGTCTTCAATATGACAAGGATGGCAATTTGCCAGTTGTAGATTGTGTTGTCTTCCTTCATTCCAAAATCAAAGCCATCATTGACAGTGCCTCTTGACTGGCCTGGCTAAATTGTGCCCTTCCTATAGGTAGCGTGGGCATCTGTGTGTTCTCCTCTTCTAACTGTAATTCTAAGTTAAGGAACCTAATCTCGTTATTGACATTTGACCATGTCTTTTGCATTTTGGAAATAGTGGGGAATGTGGTCATTCGATCATGATATAGGGCTAGCATGTCTCTTATGGCTTTGGGTGTAATCTGCACCATAAAGGGTCCCTGTTGAATGGTGCTTGAGGGCGCATGAAAATGCTCCGCGCATATATCAATTAGGTCAAGACATAGGTGCACATTTGGAACCATGAACTATGCCAACTATGAGGTCCAAATTCTCATTCCAAAAGTTTAAGATTGTCCACTCTTTGCCTTTTGAATGCATCGCTAGTGTGCCCCTTCTCGAAGAGTCTTGGTACATTTTTCAAGGGCTGGGTCAAAGATACCATCTGCAAAATCTTTAACCTTCTCTAGGTTGATAGAAAACCCTACCTCAGGGATCCTCATCCTTGGATAAGTTCTCTTTGGTTGTGCAGGCACTAAGGCATATGATTTGCTACTCAAAAGCCTGTCGATTGATTAATAAATCCTGAGTCCCTCTTGAGAAGACTGTGCTTCAGCTGCCATGTCTATATCTGTAGGGAGAATTTGGGAAGCATTGACATAGGAATGGATGGAATTGCTACATAGGAATGACACGCAGCTGAAAATGCTTGCTAGGGATGTGAATTGCAGGCAACAATGATTCGAAATAGAGAGATAGAGCAAAAATGAGAGCCACACTTAGGATTTAATTCTTATTAATGGGGCTTTTAATGACACATCATGCCTTATAAAATGGCATTAACACCAATAAACCGTTAGTGTATCTTTCTAAATCAGCATGGGACAGAGTGTCAAACACATTATGAGAGTGGCTGCAAAAGTGCATACTTTCGAGGATTTTGGGGATTGGAGACAACCTTAATGAAAGCAAGATTTCCAAAAGAGAAGGGGCTTGTGCACTTGGCATGTGTTCACAAAACATTTATTTAAAAGAAAAGCGGGAAAAGAAAGCGGGAAAATAGGAAAACAATAAAGGGAAACTAACTAATTATAGTACAGAGGAGACATTGCTTAATTAAAATGCTTCAAATAGATCCCATTCATAGGAATCTCTTCAGGTTCACCTTCCATTGTTTCGAGCTCAAAAGAATTTTGTTGCTTACAGGAACAGATTTTGTAAGGACCAGTCCATAATGATTCAAATTTACTATGTCGGCCCGGCTTGGCTGCTCTCTCATCCCATTTCAACACTATTGAGCCTCCTTCAAAATGGGGATTTGAAGTCCTCTTGTCAAAAGAATCTTTAATTATTTTTTGGTGTTTCATCAATGACTCATGTGCCTTTTCTCTTTTCTCTTGCACTTCTAGCAGTTCAGCAAGTCTGACTTGCATGGGACCATTCTCCTCAATCTCAATTTGTTTCAATAATTGTAGAGCAGGAATCTCTAAGCTTAGTGGTATTACAGCTAGCTTACCATAGACCAATTCATATGGAGACATCTTTGTCACTTGTTTCAGTGTGATTCTGTCAGCCCACAATGCTGTATTAAGTAGTCTGTGCCACTCTCTATGATAGTTTGCCCCTCTCCTCTCAATGAGTCTGATCAGGTTCTTATTTGTAGATTTTGCTAGACCATTACCTTGTGGGTAATAGTTTGAAGAAGTCTTCAAAAAAAATTTGTTCCTTAGTGCAAACTCAGATATTTTTGTTCCCAAAAATGCCTTAGCATTATATGATATTATGGTACGAGGAGGACCAAACCGAGCAGTAATGCCCTCTAGAATGTCTAATATTACTTTTTCTATTGCTTCCTTGAGCGGTACTGCTTCACTCCATCTGGTGAAGTAATCTATGGCAGTTAAGATCCATTTGTGTCCCATACTTGACACAGGATTTATCATTCCAATAAAATTAGGACCCCATTGGGTGAAGGGTTCATCCATGATTATGGGACTTAGAGGCATTGTTGCATTTCTTCTTTTTCCTGTATAGAACTGACAAGACTGGCATTCTTTAACCAGCTGATAGCAATCTGTGAATAGAGTGGGCAAGAAGTATCCTACTTGGGTCACTTTGATTGTTGTGGTCCTTCATGAAAAGTGTCCTCCTAAGGCTCCATGGTGTAACTCATGTATTATTCTTTGAGCTTCATCTTTGTCTATATATCTCAAGAGTATACCATCAGCATTTCTTCTAAAAAGAATATGGTCAATTAATACAAAATGGGCCCCTTACTACCTATAGTATCTCCTTTTATCATGGGAGAGCTCATTTGGGAAAACCCCATGTTTCATTAATTGTATTCTTTTTGTGACCCAAGAATCTTGATCAACCTCTTGGATTCTCAACACATTTTCACTTTCTGATTCTTGTGTCATCATTTTCTCCATGTCTTAAGCCATGTATTGGCACAATCCTTTGCCTCTGACTAACTTGGTGGGTCTAACCCCGACATCATATTCAAGGATTTGTGTTATCCAATTAGCTCTTTTCTCAGTGATCTCACCCTCCATGATATATTCTCTTACACTGGGATGAGCCACTAATATCAAAATTTTATTCCCTGTTACCATGTGTATGAATTTCTTAAGGGCTTTGACCATGGCATATGCCTGTTTCTCCACAAAATTGTATCTAGAATCATATTCCCTGAGAGTCCTAGAGAAAGAGGCTATTGGGTGCTCCCCTTCTTGTTGTTCATCTTTCTGACTCAAAATAGCAGCAACACTGAACTCACCTCCATATACATACATTATAAAAGACTTAGAAAAGTTTGGGTTTTTGAGTACCGAGGCTATTGAAATGGTTCTTTTGACTTCTTCAAAAGCATGCCTCCCCTCTGTAGTCCATTTGAAAACCAGGTCCTTCTTTAACAATAGTGTCATTGGTCTGATTAGTCCTGCAAAGTCAGATATGAATCGGCTGACAATGTTGATCTTCCCTAGAAAGGATTGAACTACTTTCTTATTGACTGGCAGAGATAGATTTATTATGGTAGTGACTCTCTCTGGATCAATGGAGACTCCTTCCTTTGACAATATATTCCCTAATAGTTTGCCCTAAGGTACTACAAAGATGCACTTCTTGGGATTTAGGGATATTCCAAACTCTTGACACTTCTTAAAAACAACTTCTAAATGGTCAAAATGATCAACAATATTTTTAGAGAAAATAGTGAAGTCATCTAAATAAATCAGGATGATTTTGTTTATAAGCTCCCCAAATGCTACATCCATTGCTCTCTGAAAAGTAGCTCCAGCATTTGAGAGGCCAGAAGGCATCTTAGCATATGCAAATGTTCTCCATTTTGTAGTGAATGCAGTTTTATGCTGGTCTTCATTAGCCAACCAAATCTAATTGTATCTAGAGAAGCCATCCAGCAAGGAAAATCTCTCTGATCCAGCCACAGTCTGTAAAATTTGTTCCATAGAGGGTAGGCGATAATGATCTTTCAAAGATGCTCTGCTCAGATCCATGAAATCTACATAGAGACTTATGTCACCATTCTTTTTCCTGACCGGCACTAGGTTGGATACCCAGGTTGAGTGTTTGATTGGAAAGATAATCTTTGACTCGAAGAGATTTTGTAACTCATCCACCATTAGAGGTTCAATTATGGGGTCCACTGGCCTTTGCTTTTGTCTAACTAGTTTAAATCCTTTGGCCAGCTCTATGGTGTGCTGAATGATATCTCTATTATAGCCATGGAGGTCTTCGTAGGTCCAGGCAATCACCCGATCATATTTTTCACATAAATCAATCAATCTTTCTCTTTCTTGCTAGGTTGTAGAATTTCCAATCTTCAATTTTCTTCCTTCACTAACTTGGATTTTGGAATAATCTTCTTTATTTGCTTGAAACCTCTTCTTCTCCAGGCTTACATCTTCTACGTCAAATAAGTTTTCTAAGGTAATCAGTCCTTTAGGGAGCTTATTTGACTTCAGTTGAATAATTTGGTCACCATATGCTTCTTCAATTTTAGGTTGCAACTGATCAGCAAATTCTCCTGATTGTTGTAAAAATGAAAGTACTTGAAAATCATTTTCAAAAACTTGCCAATTTTGGTCATTGTCTAGGATAGTTGGCCTCACTATAACTTTGACTAACTCATTGTTAACTAGTAGATCAGTTGCTGGATCAAACTGGGAACCAATCTATGCCATTCTATCTGCCTCAAAATTCTGGGCTCTAGGAATTACTTCAATATTGAAAGCCTCAAAACCATCTATTAGGTCCCAAATTCTATGCCTATAGGGTCTCATCCTTACATTTTTGGCTACTGCCTTTTCTCTGATTTGTTTCACACTAGTTCTAAATCTCCCCTTACTAACAGATTCTTTACTCCTTTTTTCTTTGCCAACATGAGTCCATGCACCAAGGATTTGTACTCAGCATCATTATTGGTACATGCAAATTGAAAATGGATGGCTCTTAAAGTTTTCTCACCATTTGGGGCAGTAAGGCAAACTCCTGCTCCAGCTCCATTCTTACTTCTAGCCCCATCAAAATTTAGAGTCCAGATTTGTGAGTCTTTTTCAGATTCTTGAGTCTGATTGGGCTCTTTCCTTAAAACATTAGGGATCTCTTGGTCTTCTTCAAATATGACATAAGTGCCTAGACTTGTGGAGTCATAATTTCCATAGGGATCACTTTGCATCATAGTCAACAACTGATTATTTTCTTCTTCCTGTTGGTCATGTTCAGTCTAGTAACCTAACTTTTCAACAAAGATTCTCTCCTCTTTATTTAGCATAGCATGAGTTGCCTCTAATTTTGGGGTTAGTTCATTTGTGATATGGTCCTTTGATAATGGCTCAGACAATATTTTCATCTTTGTCCCATATTTGGTTCTCAGAATGAGGTGTGACCAATCTCATGACATGTAACATCCTATCTTGGCTGTGAAATCTTTGGATAAGCATAGACCAAATACAGGGGGAATATCTATGACTACCACACCCTGATTTACAATTATATTGGGGCAAGTATATAATTACAATGGGAGTTGTTTAATTTTTCCTATTGTTTGCACATATTTCCCATCCAACTGCATAACCCCTCTTGTAAGTGGTTCATATTTTATTTTCAAAGCATCTGCTATTTATTTTGGCATTACTGTAGTACTAGCCCCAGAGTCTATCATTGCATTATGCAACAGTTTCTTCCCAACTATTAGAGTCAAATAAAAGGGATCTGGTTTAGATTTACCTACCTCAGGTGGATTATTCAATAGGGTTGTTGTCTGTAAATGTACAGTATCTTTGAGCTACAGTTTTCCTTATCAGTAGATCCTCCCTTAGCACTAGTATGTTTAGGAACTTCTTGGCCCTGTAGAGCTTCTTGCAATAGTGTCTTCTACTTAGGAATAGCTAGCATGTCCCAGATTGATACATGCACTGGCATCCTTTTTAGCTAATCCACTATGTTCACAGGTCTTAATGCTTGGGCCTTTGAGTAATAAGGGTACCTTGCCTTTTCTTAAACTTGACCTGAGGCTACTTGATTCTGCACAGGCTGGGGCATTTCTTGTTTAGCAACTGTGATCTGATGACCTTGAAAAGGGGGAGCTCCCATGATCTCATTATTAGTGACTTCAAGTTGTTCCATCATTCTCCTCTTTGCTCTGGTATAGTAATCTGATTGCACTAATGGCTTCTTGGAAGTATATGCTTCATTCAAGAACACTAACTCTTCATCTTCAATCCATGAAAATAAAGCATGCTCAGGGGCTATTTCCTCTTCCTGTTGTAAGGACATTCCTTGCATCTAGGCAACCAAGACTGTATTTTGTACACCCAGAGACTGATATTGTGAAGTGTTAGAAGTTACAAATTGTCCTTCTAATCCTCTCTATTCTGCTATCTTTTACTGTAAATTTCCTCTGGGGTAATCTCTGGGCATATGGGCATTATTGCAAGGAAAATGCCAAGCATTTGTGGCATGTACAAAATTATTTTTCCCTGGAATAATTTCCCTATTGGGATTAGGAGGAACAACCTGTAGAGGTGTAGGGATTGTGACTAACTAGTTTGATGGCTGAGGATTAGCTTGCCTTTGAGGGCCTTGATATTGATTTGGTTGAAAGGGAGGCCTATTTCCTTGGTAACCTTGATAAGGGGGCTTTGGCTAGGGATTTTGTTGCCTCTTTAGATTAATTATCTCATTTGAGAAGGTTCTTAAGATGTTCTTGACATCATCCATTTCAAATGATTGAACAGGGGAAATTACTTTAGTAGGTTGCTTAGGAAAAGAATACATAGACACAGGTGGGGTTGTAGGATTAGGATATTCTTGAGGTAAAGGTAGGGTAATTTCTGGGAACATGGGCATAGGAGGTCTTGGGGGCAATTTTCCAGCATCTATTAAGTTATTTTTAGCCTTGACCGCCAACTCATAAGCTTCTGGGGTAGTGTCTGACCTCCAAGGGACTAGATCATCACTGACATATCTAAGTTTAAAGCTTTAATGTAAAACACAATAGCCATACCTGGTAATGGTCTTGCTATGGCAGGGATCCTCTCCCAAGTCTTTTGAAATCTTGAATTGAAATTAGTCATAGCTTCTTGTGGTGCCCTTTTGATGGTGATCAATTGTTGCAGCAAAGAAGATTTATCACCCTTTTCTTTAAATCTTTCAAAGAAAGCATCACCAAGTTGATCCCATGTAGATATAGTGTTTGGGGTTAAAGATCTATACCAGTCCAGAGCCTTTCCCTTGAAGGAAGCTGCTAATAATCTTATAGCCACATTTTGTTGAGTGATAACATGTACTATATAGACATCAGATACATCTTGCAGATGCTCTTCAGGTGTCTTGAAATCTTCCCCACTGAATTTGGGCAGAGCTTTTAGAGCATTGGCTGGGATAGCATCCCAGGTAGCTGGTGGTATTGGGAGAATCAGAGGACTGCCAGTGTTCCAATTTGCATAATTCCTTGGGGCTATAGGTGCTCCCATATTTACTCTTGGTGCTACTGCAAACTAATTCACTCTTCCCCTTGGATTAGCTACCAGTGGTGGCAAAAGAATGCCTGGTCTAGTAGCAAATTGAGCTCTTATTACAGGTCCATAGCTCTGACTCCCTATAGCTTCTTGGCTCCTACAATCTTGATAGAAACTTCAAGAAATGGTCCCACCGAGCATGCCAAAAACTATTGATGTGTAAAATTGCACAGGTTCCAACACCAACATGGGAAGTTTTAGGAATGTGGGACTTGCTACCTGAAACAACCTCCAAATTTTAAAGAAGTTGGCTCTTCTCTATCTTAAATAGGTTTGTTAAAAAGGATAGAAACTTAACAGAATTACAGATATAATGAAAGCAAATCTACCTATGGCGATGCACCCAAATAAAGTGTTTCTCTCAACTAAGTATAGTGAAACTATCCTCAAGATTCAGTCACATTAAAGAGCAGATTCTGCATGATTAACATAAACAGATAAAATGAATAAAATCAAAGGCTCACAACCAGAAAATTTGTAGTGACACAGAAAATATCAACCAAGGCATAGAACTCCATCTTTCTCATTAAATTTTCAGCAACATAAGAGGCACAGATACATGCACAGTTACATCCACCTTCTGAATTAAGAACAACTAAATAAAGGCAAATGATATTCGCTAGTCATAGTAGAAAGTCTCAAACTTCTCTCTAAAATCTCTGACAAAAAATATCTCTGGAAACTAGGATTCTAACTCCAAAAAAAACTAACTCTTGATCATTACAAATGTTACATATTTATAGCACAAGATCGACCCTAGATTGTCTGCACAATCGAATCTCAATGGCTTAACCAAACTGGAGGTAACTGGAAGTCTTTGATAGTTAAAGATCTTTCAAATCTACAATAGTTACTCCTTCTACAAGTCCATTAGATGTGACAAAGCATATGTGGCATACCTCCTTTTATAAGGAACAGACACTTGTTAGCTTCCACGCTCTTTTAGAAACAATAAACCTTGTGATAGATTGTAGCATCCACATTCATAACTTAAAACTCCTTCGTCTCTCGGGAGGAAAGAGGAAACTGACACTTGGCAGACCCTGTAGCACTTAGAAACAATACGTGTCTCGCTCCACTTTACTTTCCTTAACTTGTCTTTCATGCTCGGGAGGACTCGTCAGGTGACAACTGTCGAGATCCGCAGCTCTGAAGCTTCAGGACACATTAAGAATGGGGCCCACAACCCTCTACTCAATAGCTTTCAAATAGGGACATGTGGTAGCTTCCGCAGCAACAACTAACTGGTACGTGGCGGCCTCAGCTACACTTGAAACATTATAAGATACTCCTTTGAGACTCACGCAGAGGTTGACACATGTCAGGCTCCACATTATTTGAGAAACATTTATTATCATCAGAGGAAAAGTCAGAAAGCTTTTGCTTGGGCTCCGCATCCACCACATGGCACATTCCACTTCACTTGAGACTCTACACTGGGACCCACCTCCATCTTTACTTAGCATCAAAACAAATAGAAACCATAACAAGCTGACATTTGGCAAGCTCTGCAACTACCACTAAAGACACATGGCACCTTCCGCGCTTAAGCTGAAACATTTATGGAGTACCTCTACTAATGACACATGGCACCTTCCACAGGGTTGTAACTTAAAATAAAATAGAAACAGCCTCCACTACATGGCACACTCTGCATTAAAGTTATAACTTAGAAACAAAATGCAGCTTGAAACTGGGGCTCGACACTTGGCGGATCCTGCGGCTCTTGGTAAAAATGAAACCCTCGTGGCCATTCTCAGACACATTCTCAGACAAAAAACTGTAGCCCATGTATGCGCTGCTTCTGAAAGAAAATTTAGAGTAATTTACTCTACATGGCCATGGGAATAGACGGATGGATTTCAGGAAATAATGGGTAAAGGAAGCCTTGGCGCTATTTTCCCTACTTGAATAAGGCAATTTTTTTCTCTAACAACAATCTCAAAAGCATTGGGAAGGGTAGACCCACCCATAGACTAGATCATTATAGAAATTTCACTATTTGAAGACTTAAGATAGAATAAAAATGCATGCCATGGCAAAAGCTTTACCGTTGCGGGAATCCTGTTCCAAGTTCTCTGAAATTAGTAGTTGAAATCTATCATGTGTTCATGGGGGGCTCTTTTGATGGTGCTCAACTGCTCCAGCAATGATAGATGATCAAACTTGTCTTCAAAATGCTTATGCAATCCATCTCCCAACTAATCCCATGTCATTATTAAATTCTCTACAAGACCTCTAAACAATTGTAAAGCTTTACCCTTTAATGATGTAACCAATAGTCTGATTCCTACGTTTTCTTGGGTAACTTTATGCACCGAGCACAACGTTGCCACATCCTAAATGTGCTCAATAGTTGTAGTATGATCCTCTCTAGTAAAATATTGGTAGACCTTTGAGGGCTGCCACTAGAATATCATCACATTGGGCAAGTTGTAATGGGCTGTCCCCATTAAAAGGTGCAAATATGAATTGCCTAGCCATTATGGGTAACTATACTATCAGCATCGGACTCCTGTGTCTTATAAGAAGATGTGTTCATGGAGCCACAGCTTATGAGCCAAAAATACTTTTGAAATGGGAAACATTGTAATATGACATACCTCAGTATTTTTTCTAAAAAATCTTTATAGGAAAATCTTAGAAGAAGCAAGAAATGTTGGTGGAACCGAGTTCATACCCTACCTTCATTGTGGTAGTTGACTGTAGAGGAGTTTCCAGAAAGCTCAAGTGTGAAATGAGTCAAAATTTTAGGAAATCAATGGTTCTGTGTTTTAGGGTTTTCCCATTTATCTCTAATTCAAATGGTATTTTCATCACATTGAATTAAAATTTATTGCCATGACTAATATCCTAAGGGTATCTTGTGCCCCTTTTGTATATCACATGTTTTATGTCTAGGATTTGCCTTAGGTCGCCTTGCCACATATTCTTAGAGTATCTTAGAATTTTTTTTAACAAAATCAAATGGGGGCAAACCTTAAGGGTCCTTTATTTTTCCTAATTTTTTATGATTTTTATAGAAAATAAAAATGCCCAAGTATGATCATATGAGCCTTGTGATATTTTTGTAAAAAATCAAATCAAGCAAGATCAATAGAACAAAACTGCAAATAATTGTAAAATGATATTTAAAGCACTATCCTATAAATTGCTTATAAATATTCACTATTTATGTAGTTAAAGCAAAGTAAAGCAAAAAATATCTTTATTTTTTTGAGTTTGCTTTCTTTTGGGAAGATATGGACAACATGTAGCCTTTATTGAGTAGATAAAAGTATGTTTTTTGGTGGGACCACCTTGGAGGAGTTTTGGGTAGCTTTTGCAATCTGTTTGGAGGTAGTTTAGAGGCTCTTTTGGTGGCTTTTTCTGGGAGCTCAAAAGTGGATCAGGATGACTATTTTAGGGAACTTTTCTCAACTTTTTCCTTGGAGATCTTTTGGCAGGCATATATAGGAGAAAACTTAGTTTTTCTCAATCAGTTGATATCATTGTTTCTTCTCTCTTGAGCATAGGTAGAGAGTTTGTAGACACATTTTGACTCACTTTTAGATTTTCATGTACTCCTTTCAGTTCAATATAGCATATCATTCCTACTTTCATCTTTTTTCTTCATATTTGTAGTCCAAATTTGATGTTTCATTGTGACCATAATATTATGTCCTTTGTTATGTTTCATTGCTATAAAAGTATGCGCAGATATTCCATATGATTTTAGTTATATGTTGTGTTCAGATTGAACCTTCATATAAATTACTATTGAATTGTATGTTTTAGGTGAGATTGTGAAAGTTTATGTTTGGAGAGCTATTTGTGGGTGAAAATATTCAGATATATTAGAGTTTAGGAGTATTATCTGTTAGAGTTTAAGATTCCATTTCAGTTCATCCTCTCACCTTTTCCCTCAGCAAATTATTTAGATTAGGAAAAATTATTAGGAGAACCATCTCACTCTGGAGGTTCACTCCAAATTTTAGGCAACCCACAGGCCTAGGAGTGTTCCCATGTGTCAACAGATAGCTAAGCTAATAGCTTAGTCTAGGTGCATATCTGATTGATAACAGTTTTTGGCACGTCGAGTAGGACTCTGAAGTTATTTTTAGAGAAGTTTTTCAACTCTTAAATTGTTGTTCTTGTATATGTAGTAGTGTTCCAGGCTTTGGAGGTTTCTTTCAATATACCTAGCAACTCTATTTCCTCTAGTTTTGCATGCAGATCTAGTGTATCTAGCTTATGAAAACCAGATCTAGTTCAGATTCATTGGACTATTTACAACTATCTCCACCAAGAAGAAGGGGTAGGGCAGTGAGAAGAATAGTTGATTCATCAAAGAGGTCAAGATCAACACCTCTGAGACTCAGTCCTCCAACTCTACTACAAAGAAGGAGGAGTTCGGTGCTGATAGTATAGTTACCCATAATGGCTAGGTAATTCATATTTGCACCTTTTAATGGGGACAACCCGTTACAACTTGCCCAATGTGATGATATTCTAGTGGTAACCCTCAAAGGTCTACCATATTTTACCAGAGAGGATCATACTATAGCTATTGAGCACATTCAGGATGTGGTAACATTGTGTTCAATGCATAACTTTACCCAAGAAAACATAGCAATCAGACTATTGGTTGCATCATTAAAGGGTAAAGCTTTGTAATGGTTTAGAGGTCTTGTAGAGAATTCAATAATGACATGGGATCAGCTGGGAGATGGTTTGTATCAAAATTTTAAAGACAAGTATGATCATCTATCATTGCTGGAGCAGTTGAACAACTTCAAAAGAGCCCCTCATGAACACATGGCAGATTTCAACTACCAATTTTAGAGAACATGGGACAGGATTCCCGTAACGGTAAAGCCTTTGCTAGGACATGCATTTTTATTCTATCTTAAGGCTTTAAATAGTGAAATTTCCATAACGATCTAGTCTATGGGTGGATCTACCCTTCCTGACACTTTTGAGATTATCGTTAGAGTAGAAAATTGCATTATTCAAGCAGGGAAAATAGCGCCAAGGCCTCCTTTATCCATTTTTCCAAAAATCTAGCCACCTATTCTAATGGCCGTACCTCCTTTAGTTGCTGTCCCACAAGTTTGAGAAATAGGATATCAAGTTGTAGCTCAAGAAACCATTATTATAGACCAATCCAAAGAATTTCAAGAGATTAAAAACATACTAAAAATCTTTAGAAGTGACTTGGTAAATATCAAGAAGTAGGTTGGCCAAGAACATAGTCCATATCAAGCCCCATATCAATCCATGGTCCTAGACCCCAACACACCTACTGAAGATGTTAATCTAGATGAATGGGCAGCCGAGAACCATGAAGATGACCCTTTCTATCACACTGATGAGGTAGGATTAGGTACTTATATGATACATGAGCCTAATGCAGTGATTCCAAATCTGGTTAAGTATCAAGATAAGTCTTAACAACAAGAGAATCAACTTTGGAAGCTATGCTTTAATGGATCAAGAAGTAAAATAGGTGCCGATGGAGGGGCTATGCTTGTTTGACCTGATGGAGACAAGTTCTATTCAACATTAAGATTTGCTTTCAGTTACACAAACAATGTGGCTGAATATGAAGCCCTAATTCATGGTTTAGAATGGGCTCAGAAAAGAGGTATAAAGTGCTTACAAGTTTATGGTGATTCTGAGTTAATTGTAAATCAGGTTAGAAACTTGAATGTTACTAAAAATAACTTTCTCAAGAAGTGCAAGCATTGAGTTTGGGATTTAGTTAAAAATTTTGATGCATTTAATCTTCTTTCAATTCCTAGAAACCAAAATAAACATGCAGATAGGTTTGCTACCTTAGGATCTCAATTTGAGATTCTGATTAAAATTCATAACATAGAGGTTCAACCATATGTAAAAATGGTTGTTAGACCATCTATACCTAACAATACTGTGAGTTGGTAGGTTTTTGACAGTGATGAGCAAATTTTGAATTTTTTGGTTGCTGAAGCAGAATTTGCAGCTGATAACTAGCATAAGTGGCAGTAGTAATATGACAACCAAATTGTACAAATGAAGTCTAATAAGCTACCCAAGGGACTAGTAACATTAGAATCTATTTTTAACTTAGATGATCAGGTCAGAAAGGACAAATACAACATGACTGTGAAGCAAAAACACTATGAGGCATTAGAGATATTCAAAGGTAAACTACTTAAGTTGGGAAAGGTATGCACTAAAGATAAACAATAGTCTTTTATTTAGTTATGTCAAGAGTTTAGTGATGTTTTTGCATGGGAGTATAAATATTTAAGAGGGTTTGAGCTTGGTTTAGCTCAACATACCATTGAGTTAGAGCCCAACACCAAGCCTATCAGGCAGAAACAAAAGCCCCTTAATCCTAAACATGAGCATCTGATGAAAGCTAAGCTGAACAAGTTAATTGAGAGCAGTATAATATTCACTATAAAGCATACATCTTGGGTCTTCAACTTAGTACCAGTCAGAAAGAAGAATAGAGAAATTTGACTTTGTGTCAACTTTTGGGATCTGAATCAAGATTCTTTAAGAGATCACTATCCTCTCCCTTCAATGGAACAAGTTTTGCAAACTATTTCTGGTTCTAATAGATTTTCTTTGTTGGATGGATATTCAGGCTATAACTAGATTTTAGTGAAGGAGGAGGACCAATATAAAACAACATTTACAACTAAGTGGTGTACCATGGCCTATAGGAAAATGCCATTCGGTTTGTCCAATGTAGGGGCAACCTTTCAAAGGGAAATGGATATGCCCTTCCATGGCCTTATGAAAAAAATAGTTCTGGTATATTTAGATGATATAATAGCCTTTTCAAAAGATTCTAATGAATATTTTGATCACTTGAAGCAAATTTTCCAGAGATGCAGAGAGTTTGGAGTTTCTCTAAACTTGAAGAAATACATATTTTCTATTCACGAAGGTAAACTCTTGGGACATATTGTCTCAAAGCAAGGTATTTCCACTGACCCAGAGAGAGTTTCTACAATTCTTGGTTTACCACTCCCTACACACAAGAAAGGCTTATAGAGATTTCTTAGCATAATTAACTTCGTGAGAAGGTTTATTCCCAATATTGCAGCTTTATTACAACCTCTCATTGCTATGCTCAAGAATAATATACCTTTCAATTGGACTAAGGAAGGTAAGAGAATTTTTTAGCAGATCAAAGAAGCTCTCATAGCTGCCCCTACCCTCATTAATCCCAACTATGAGAAAGATTTCATTTTATATGCTTTTGGGGGGGCTAATACCATTTTAGCCATGTTGTGGCAACAAAATGATGAAGGTTTGGAGCAGCTAGTGGCATTTTTAAGCTAGGTATTACATGATTATGAGGTAAAGTATACATTTGCTAAGAATCATATTTTTTATGTTATTAGAAGCCTCAAAAAGTTTAGACATATGATGTCCAATAATAGAATTCAATTGATGGTTACCCACCCAACTGTTAAATATTTTTCACTTAACAGAGAAATAAATGATAAAAGAGCTAGTTGGGTGACAAAAGTAATGGAATTTGATGTTAATATTAAGGTAACTAAGCTGTTTAGGGGCAAGGGTTTATGCGAGTAGCTTGTTGGGAATGGAGAGCACAGCTAAGAATAGGAGGAAAATGCTGAAATAGTGCTAAATAATGTAGAACCATTTGTTGTTCTAGCTCCTACTGATAACTGGGTGTAGCAAATGATTCACTATTTGTAGACTGGTGAGTGTCTTGGAGGTTTGGACAGATCAAGAAGAAGGTATTACAGATTATAGGCTACTCGTTATGCTATTATTGAAGGAGTTTTATACATAAAAGACTTTAATGGTGTGCTATTGTGATGTATTGAATCAGATAAGGTTGATAAACTGCTAGAAAAATTCCACAAT
Organism: Cunninghamia lanceolata; assembly: GCA_027924645.1. Classification (NCBI taxonomy): domain Eukaryota; kingdom Viridiplantae; phylum Streptophyta; class Pinopsida; order Cupressales; family Cupressaceae; genus Cunninghamia; species Cunninghamia lanceolata. Next base: position 9,096,867 of record BSBN01000334.1, on the reverse strand, counting down.
GGACCTTCAAGAGGACATTTTACTACAAGGACAATAGCCTTGAAAATCATGCAAGCTAGTTATTACTAGCTAGATCTATTTAAGGATGCATTTACTTGGGTAAGAAAGTGTGAAAAATTCTCATTGTTTGTAGGTAAGAAAAGGCTTGCAACCTTACCACTGTACCCTATAAAAGTGGAACAACCATTTGCTAAATCAGGTCTTGACTTCATTAAACTAGTTAATCCACCTTCTAGTGTAGGCCACAAGTGGATTTTAATTGCTATAAACTATTTCACTAAGTGGACCAAGGCTATCACTTTGAAAGAAGCAAATGAATCTTCTGTTTTAAGCTTCTATCAGGATTTAGTACCCTAGATTCAATTATCTCTGATAATGGTTTATCTTTTATTAGTTTAAAGATTTCAGATTGGTCTATCAAAAATAATATATTTTTGAATACATCATCTCATTATTAGCCACAGGGTAATGGGCATGCAGAATCTACCAATAAGAACCTAATAAAGATCATCAAAAAGACCATCGAAGACAACCAGAGGACATGGCATGAAAAGTTGAAGTTAGCTATTTGGGATGACATGATAACTCCTAGGAGAGATACTAGTTGTTCTCCATATGTGCTTACTTATGTTAAGGAGGCTAGATTGCCTATTTCAGTAGAATTACTAGCTTTGGTTTTAATTAAAGAACTTGAGGTATTAGAGGAGCAACCTTTAGTAGTAAAGCTAGCTCAGCTTAAGGAATGAGAGGAAACCAGAAAAGAAGCCTTGAGGAAGCTTGAAATCCATCAAGCTCAAATGAAGAGTTCATTTGATAAGAGAGAAAGGCCAAGAAACTTCAGTATTGGTGATTTAGTTTTCAAATGGAATGAACTAAGAAGCAGATCTGGAAAACATTGCAAGTTTGATGCAATTTTGGATGGGCCTTATGTAATCACATAATGCAAAGAAAACAATGCATTCCATCTTTCCAAGTTAAGTGGAGAGGTGTTGTTTATCCCAGTCAATGGGATCCACCTCAAGCATTGCCTTTGAAGATAAGTTCTACAATGTACTACAGTAGATTAGTGTTGTTGTTAGTAAGTGCTTCATGAACATTTCCTTTCCATTATTTTCATTTCCCTAAGTGTTGCCACACATGTTTTTTGGCCACCGGAGCCTTTTAGTTTGGTTTAGTTTAGTTTTCTGTTGTTGTTTGGAGTGGTTTGAAATGCTAATTTTTAGTTTTCTAAGTTTGAGATGAGTAGAGTATGATCCTAAGAGTGAAGTATGATTACCATGATTTATTGATCTTCTGGCATTCCCACATACTTCACTCTTAGAATCATCCTCCAAAGGAATCAAGGTAATTCTCTTCTAATTTGATGTTATAGTGTAAGTATTCTTTCTCCCATCATGTATAGCTTTTCTATCATACTACCAAGGCCTACCCAACAAGATATGACATACAACCATAGGCATAATATCACACAACACTTCATCGTGATAAGATCCAATATGAAATTTCACCAAACATTGTTCACTCACCAGTACCTTATGATCATCCTGAATCCATGCTATCTGATAGGGCTTAGGGTGTTTCAGTCTTTCCAACTTTAGGTTAGTCACCATCTCCTCTGAAACTAAGTTATCTGAACTACCACTATCAATTACGACTTTACAATATTTACCTCCTAATTTGCATCTAGTTCTAAACAGAATCTTCCTCTATGGTAGTTCTTCATTTGTCTTTGCTTGAAATAATGCTCTCCTCATCACAAGTGATTCTCCTTTCTCTAGTTTACCAAATGAACTTGGTGATCCAATAGGTTCTTTGTCAACATAAGATTCTCTTCCACTATACTCTATCCTCTTGCTTGTACTCCAGTAATTACATTCAAATGCTCTATGTCCTTCACCTCCACACTTGAAACAAGTGCCTCTAAATGTTCTCTTATCAAATCATCTTCCTTCACTTCTACATCCTTCATTCTAGTATGTATTAGGGTTTCCTCTCTGGTAAAAATTTATGTCATCTCTCTGGTATGCATTATTATCTCTGTCATCCTTCTTAAATGTATTGTTAGACTTGTTCTTCTCTAGATGTGATCTATCTCTTCTGGAAAATGTTCTTCCTCTCTAAAATTTACCTCCTCTACCTCTCTATCTCTGATCATGTCTCTTATTCAGCTTCTCTTCAACTTTCAAGGTAAACTAATATGCTTCCTCCAAAGATATCATCCCCACCAAACTTAGTTCTTCTTGAATGTTTAATCTCAATCCATTGGTGTATCTCTCTACTTTCACCTTGCTTGCTTCACTATATCCTATCCTTATGATCATCTTATGAAATTCTTTAGTATATTCCTTCATAGATTTCTCCTTTTGTCTTAGGTTTTGCAATCTTTTCAATAGTTCCAACTCGTAGTCAATAGGTATAAATTGATTCTTCAATTTTGTAACCATTCTATCTCACTTTGTAAATTTTATTTTCCTCTTCTATTTCTATCTAACTGAACTTCTTTCCACCAAATAGAAGCATGTCCTTTCAGCTTTGTCTTTGCAAATTTTACCTTCTTTGGATTTTCAACTTCTTCATACTCAAAGTATTGTTCCATGTCATTTATCCAGTCAATCAATTCTTCAGTGTTCAAATTACCAGTAAAGTTTGACACATCAACTCTAGGTCTCTTTCTAATCTTTGAAATAGATCGCAACATTTTGACTTGATCTGATTCCTCTTCTTTATCGTCTCCCAGGGTTTCACTAATCTTCTCAATAGATTGAAATTCCTCTTTATCATCACTTTCAACATTATGTCTCAGGGTCAATCCTCTTTGCCTACCTTCTTCAATGGCATCCAATCGACTTCATATTGTTTTCATCATTTCCATCATCTCATATATTCTACCAGCCATTATTCCAATAGTAGCAACTCGCCTCGGTGACATCTCCTAGGATCAAGTAAACTACCTCAAGTTTGGTGATCGAGATATAAGATGACAACTACCTCACAATCAGTGATTAGTTGCGACACAAGTAACCTGCCTCAATTTAGTGGTCTATCCACAACAAGATCTTATGGAATTCCTTTGCTAACTCCACTCAATTCTCTCCCAAAGATTTGAACTTTCACTCTGATCCACTTGGTGCAGTCGTGCTAGGAGGGTTCAAAGAATGAACTGTCTTGACCGTGCAAAAAGAGTGAACACAATGGAAACAACTCAAAGATCTGAAAGAAATGCAGATTTAGTCATTCAGAATATCATAGAATTAAAAAATAGATCAATTGGCAAAATGCGGGCTTATAATTGGATTCAAAGGCCTGATATCGGAAGGCACCAGATATGGCTTTGAAGCTCCTTCACTCAAAATCTAGACTAAGGATTATGAATCAATCGCTAACTGCTTTCCTAGGGATCTATTACATCCTTATATATCATCTCTGGTACAAAAGATTCCTCTGCCTCAGCCAAGGAAGATCACGAACTCCAATGAAGAGTTGTAATGTGTGTACATAGATAGGTTGGACCTAAATGCATAGAAATCCTCCGCAAATGAATGGAATGAAGTGTGGATCTTGGGGAAGGTCGGCCATGAACCAAAGATCATTGAATGATGTGCAATTAGGCTCCACAAGCTGAGTAAGGCTCCACAAGTCTTCTCCTTCAGTTGATGTGTCTGAGACTATCAAGATGCTCTATTACGAGAAAATAGTTGATCTTCTGATAGCGATAACTTTCCAGTAATTGATCCAAATGCTCTAAATTCTAGATATGATGTAGATGAATGAATCTAGATGCTAAGTCCAGCACCACAAGATTTTAAATGCAACTATGGTAGAATGTAGACCAAATACAAAAACTGCTATTGACTAGACTACCTAAACTGAACTAGAAAATAAAAAGAACCAAACTGAATTGCAAAGAAACTAAATTGAAAATGTTTTTGGTTGATGCAAGATTTCTCTTGAGCTAGAGATGCTCTTGCATCAATACCCAACAAGGATACCCTTCTTTGTAATTAGTTCCAAATTGGTTCTCTTCTCCATAGGAATATGACAATACACAAGGTATCCAAAGATGTAAATGTGCTCAAAATCTAGTTTGTTACTAGCGAATGCCTCTTTTGGAGTCAATTTGCCCAATTTTTTGTGTGGGCTCCTATTCTTCTAATACATGACTATATTGCAATCTTCTACCCATAAGAACCAAGGTAGATCCTGATCATGAAGCATAGCCTTGGCTTCTCCAACTATAGCCCTATTTTTTCATTCGGCAACCCCATTCTACTGAGGGTTGTATAGAACTATCAACTCTTTCTTGATACCTTCTTGAGCACATAAATCTTTGAAGGCATTTGAGGTATACTCACCTCCATTATCACACCTTAGTATCTTGATCTTCCTACCTCTTTGGTTCTCCATGAGAGCCTTAAACTATTTGAATCTACTGAAGAACTCATCTTTGTTCTTCAGAAAATATATCCACATAATCATGGAGAAATCATCAATGAAAATAACATAATACTCGTACACATTCAAGGATACTATTGTCATCAACCCACACACATCTGAGTGTAAGAGGTCCAAAATCCCTTTGGATCTAGTGTTGCTGCTTGGAAAATTAGTCTTGACATATTTTCCAAGAGCATAGCCCTTGTACACCTCATGCTTTTTTGTCTTCATCTCAGGTGGCCCCATCACTATTTCCTTGAACAGATTAAATGCTCCATGGTGAAGAAGAGCCATTCTCATGTACCATAATTCCCCTAGCCCTCTACAACTACTTACCAATGAATGCATTGGCTCAAACTGTAACCGAAACAAGCTGCCATGCCTGACTCCAATCACTTTTGTAACCTTGGAATCCTTTGGACGAATATAGACTTTGCCCCTTTCAAAGGTCACAATGTAACCCTTGTCCTCCAAAGTATAAGCATAGATTAAATTTTTTTTCATGTCAGGGACATACAACACATCCTCCATGAATAGAGGTTTGATAGACTCCCTCTGAATCTTGACCATGCTAACACCAGTTGCATGCTAGTTGGCATTGTCTCCAAGCTCAATAGACAAATCCAACTTCTTCTCCTCTAACTTGGTGAAACATTCTTTGACTCCAGGCATGTGGCAAGAAGATCCACTATCAATATACCATACTATGTTGCCAATTAAACTTGAGAGATAGGCAATGAGTGAAAGTTCATTCTCAAATTGTGTTGCAAACTCATCCACCTCTGCTGTAGCAAAAACTTTCTTCTTCTACTTGTCCTTATTTTTATTATTCAGACACTGACTAGCATAGTGACCCAACTGATGGCCATAAAAACATTTTATCTTGCTCAAATCTTTCTTCTTCCCACTCTAGGGAGAAGAACCTTTTGTTTTCCCTTTATTGAGATTCTTCTTACCCTTGTTTGTAAGAGCAATATTTTCTTTGTCTTGAACCTTGTTTATCTAATCTCCTCAAAGACCACTTTCACTGATATCCTCCAAAACAAAATCATCCCAAAGCCTCACCCAATTAGGTAGGGGATCTCTACCAACAACACACTTGACAAACACTTCCTAGTGCTTCAATAAACAATTCAAGGCTATATGCACCAGCTCATCATTAGCAATCATCTCTCCAATAGCATCCAACTCATCCCTAACCTATGTCAGCTTGGACAAGTAAGAGGTCATGCTCTTGCCCTTGGACATCTTGGTGGTATGCAATTTGTCCTTGAGAATCATCTTATGACTCTAATAGTTTCTCTAATAAAGTTTTGTGAGCGTATCCCACATCTCCTTGGTTGTGTCTTTCCCTAATAGATGAGGAATCAAATGATCTCTTACCCAATCAAGGATAATCCTCTGAGCCTTGGCCTCCTTGACTTCATGAGAATCTAGGGCAATAAGATCATTTGTTGGTAATGTCACCTCTATACTAGCATAGATCCACAACCTGTTCTCCTTGAGAGCATATGTGATTTGATCCTTCCATTGTAAGAAGTTAGATGTACCCTCAAGCCTATCATCATATAGAACACTAGTTTCCATAGTCATAGAAGAAACTAGATACAAAATTCTCTTTTTTTTTCTTGAAATCTATGTCACAAATCTTGGCTTTGTATTCAGAGTTTAGCACTCTAATACCATGTTAATTTTTTATAACCTAGCTACAGACTAATTGCTCAATAAATTTCATAGAATAGAACCGAAACAATTCTTATCTATCTATCTATCTGATTTATAACAATTAATACACTGGGTTAATTAACAACTAATAATAGGAAAAGAAAAAAAATAACAAGAAGCCAATCACAAAGGCTGAATAACACACATATACCTAGGAAACCCCAGTATAGGGAAAAACCTGCAAGTGTTGGATCTTATATTCAGCCTCAACAACAAACTTTCCTCACAGAATACAATGCTTGTTTTCTACAATGACCTCACATATATAGCCCTTTAATTTTCATCAACATGCAAGAGAAAAGAAACTTTCCTTACATAACTTGGCCTTCCTTACACATAAAATCACTCTTAGTGTTATCTCCACCTCACAACTCCAGTTCTTTGCCTAGAAACATTCTATTAATAAAAATAAATCATGTTGTTGCTAAATATCCAACTTGATTTGCCCTTCAGTTACTTCCACACTCCACATTGAGGCCCATCTTTTGAGCTATAGAAAATCAACAACAACCACTAACAAATTCTATTTACTGAAAGTGATTGGACACTACCATTTTGTTTTTGGAGTTGTATTTAAATTTTACATATTATGAACTGACTAATGAGTGCTCTAATCTCTTGAAACTTGAGACTACAAATGTAGCTGGAAAGAGAAGGCAGAGAAGAGTTAAACTTGCCAGATGAGGTGAGAGCTCCTAAACTCAAAGCATTGAAGAACCTCTCTTGAACAAAATTCTAGAAAATTCTAAAAAGATTAAGCCAAAAGTCACTCCTTATGCAATAACAAGCTTTCTCAATCGGATGCCATTTTCTTGGATGAAGCCTCTCCTCGATGTTGGTCATAAGAATCCTTTGGACATAGATGATGTACCCCAACTTGTAGATGTCAAGAAGGCTAGCCATGTTTACCATAAATGTAGAAATCAGTTAGATGCCATAGGCAATAGCTCATCAATAGATAAAATCTTATTTCTCATTGTTCTGAAGGATGACTCTTTACATGATTACTGATGTTACTAAGAAGTTGTCCATCATACATAGGTCCTTATTTTATAGATAAATTTGTTTAGTGTCTTGCTAAAATTTGAGGATAGAGATGAAAACTTAGAGGAACCACTTCTTGTAGAATAAAAAGTAGGGGATGGTAGTACTTTGACTTGTGGCAATAAAAAAGACTTTGTAACCTCCTATGTTAGAGCATGAATTTTATCAAGAGCAACATAGGCATGGTTGAATCTAGCACTAAACAAAGGATATAAAATTCTTTGAAATTAACAGATGTTCCAACACTAGCACCCTCCAATAGTGCATAAAAAATGTATGAGCTATTTTGATAAAATTGGCCAAATGATAAAGTCAATCACCCTATTTACCGAACATTACTTCACAAGTTCATTGTTTTTGGCTAAACCTTGCATTGACTGCATCCCTGGTCATTGCTAAGCTCTATTTAATGTATATATGCCCAATTTTAATACAAAAAAAATATTGATTTTACTTTTGGAAAGTAATTTTTCGTTTTAGGGCTATGTGCTTGTATTGATCCTACTACTAGGGCAAAATCACTAGAGGTTGTATGTTCACATAAGTATAACTCTTAGTTCGAGAAGCTAGGAATTATTATTAGGTCCACTCTAATTACTACTCTATATAGAAATGGATTGAGCCTGTCAAATAAAATTTTGGCATGGAAAATTGTTAAACCTTAGAAATATAATCAAATCAGTTATTGTTCTAACTCCACAAAATATTGTGAATATCTAGCCAAAGAAAGTTCAGTAGATAAGAGGCACATCTGAGGAATCCCTTAAAGTTATTAAAAATTACACAACTTTTGTAGCTTAAATGTGCCCTGACTAAATTTAATCCTAGATAAATTCACCAACAGAAATATATGTGTGCTAGTAATATTTTGTTAGATTATGAATTGATGCAATGAAAACCTTAAGTTTCAACATGTAGCAGTAAAAGTCAAGTGAAATTTTAATAATGTATACCTACATGTAATTCAACATTAATTGTACCATAGAAGAATCTCAGCTTTCAAGTCAACAACCAATCAAGTAGTGTAAACATCGTGGCAGGTATGCCGACATGAATTTTGGAAGTTGTAAAAGTCTTAGAATTAGATTATATAGGTGATTTAAGGTACACTTTTTGGGCCCCACAATTCAAGTTTTTCTTTGATAATGGGTTTTGTAGTAGGACCCAAATGTCAAACCTACACAGTTTAATTTAGAAAAATGTTGAAAATTGATACACTATGAAAAATCTACTCAAATCCAAAACCCTTGAGATTTTGATATTTGTTGGGCTAAAGAGATTCTTCTTGTGATTAGGAGCAACCCCCACATTGTTGGAATTGACAACCAGTGTGAGTCCTCTGCTACAACATATCTTGTAGTTGAGCTTTTATCTTGGGCATCCTACTAACAATGGGTTTGCATTTTGCCATAATTTTTTTCTTTCTTTTCTCCAATACCTTGATGAGCTAAATATGGTATCAAATTTTGAGGAGGAAGGTCATGAAGGGCTATGTGATATTTTAAGTTTACAAAAAAGACTATAAATTCAAACACTGTTACAAATAGCCTTTTATAGACCACCAACTTGCCTTTGTAACAACAAGATGTATGATAGTTGTTGTATGATATGGAAAGGAAATTAGCATTTACATATTTTTTCTTCAAGAAAAGAAGAAAGGCTCCAAAGATTTTGAATTTGATCTATTCTTCTAACATGGTGACATGGGTTCTATCCAAAAATCTGATTTCTTTGTTTCTATTTGTACAAACCAATATTAACTAGTCTTTGGTTCTTCCATTATCTTTATGCATAGTGACATACTCTTTTGTCTATCTAATTTTGTTTGGAATGATATGTGGATGGGTGTGTAATAGAAGGTGCAATGGCATGATGGTTTGTAGTAGATCCTCAAGCGCTTGATTGTTTCATGCAAAGTACATTGGATTGGGTTTGTTCATCATACGGGGCAGGTTATAGCTCCACTCAACCCACCCAAGTGTGCTATAAGCCAAAAATCTAGTAGCACAAGATTTGTAGGAAGAAACAAAATTTAAACTACAAATGCAAATATCAACATCTTAAGACAAAATATAGCAATTTAGTTTAAAGGTCATGTACAATGCTTGTTTAAGAGGAAAATAAGCAAGGTCAAGGAAGTACATGCAAGTTACAAGCTATTTGTTTCAATCTAGAATAGAGTAGGTCCCCCTACTTCATTTTCTTAGTTTAATATGAAGCTCATATCGCAAAAAATATTTAAAAATATTTATTTAAGCTATTTGACTGAGCAATTCATCCAGCTTTGAATAAATCTCCTTTATATGTGAGTTCAATATTTCTACTAGCTCAAACACATTCACCCGATTCTTGGTTTCAATCTAACTACATGCTAGTTCATTTTTCACTGCTGTATTTTTCATCATTTTCCTCATGTGCTGCCTCACTCCACTTTCCAACCAATAAATAGACATTTGACAACAACACATAAGTAGGCCTATCTTGGAGTTCCAACTCAAGAATGTAAGTTGTTACACATTTGTCAAGCTCTCTATTATTATGGAATCTAAAAACACTAAGGAAGATCCACCATAGTAAAGTGCAAGGTTGAAATGACATTTCCATTGTAAGAGTTTTTGCCTCTTCCAAGTGTCCTATACGACTGACAATATCTACCATGAATGCATAGTTGGTATAATACCATAATCTCTACTCATAGATTCAAAGTAATGATAACCTTCATCAGCTAGGCCTACATGGTTGCATGCAAATAGAACACTAACCAGTGTTACTTGGTGTGGTTTCATATCTAGTTTTTGTATCCATGCAAAGAATTGAAGAGCTTGTCTACCACACCTATTTTTTCCTAACCACAATAATTGTAGTCCATGATACTAATTAAGCTCTAGCATTCTACCAAATAGTTTCTTTGGCTCCTCCATGTTTCAACATTTGGAATACATATCAATAAGGGTGTTGCTAACAAAGACATGTTTGTGGGAAGACATGAAAAAGTGAATTCATATGACTTCATGTCTATCCATTGCATCTTAAAAAATTGTTTCAATGCCTTTTCACTACATCCATTTTGGGCATACCCTGTCATCAACACAGTGCATGAAACTAGATATGTCTCCATTGCCCTTACGCTACGTCACATGCATATATTCACTGTGTATATTCTTCCTTTGATATTCAACGATATGCAAATATCAAACTATGTAGAAGGATTTTTTTTGGTTGAGGGTGAGTTGGAAGAGAAAGAGGTTAGGGCCATATAAGAAAAAAAAGAGAAAGTAGAAAACAAAGAATGGATAGGGCTTGGAAGCGTGCCCTAATTAGGGCAATGAATCCCACCCCACCGTTTAAGGGGATCAACTAGGTTCGCCTAAGTGTTTTGTTGTTTCCTTAAAAAAAAAAAAACCTTGTGACGGAACAATATTACTATGTGTAACATTTTACTATTCAACTGAAACGGCCTACCACTAGTTAAATTATACTTATTGTGAATGGAGCTTTGCTTATGTTAGAGGTAGTGGTCTAAGGGTTTACATGCTTCTCTGCAAAAACCATCGACCTTGGAGACCTTATCCATGCCACGTTCTATTACCAAAAAAATTACTCCTTTTGATACATGTTGATTTCATACTATGATAAATAAATAAAAAAATTCTTCTTGTTTAATACGTTTTGGCTTCGTTGTATGATATAAAAAAACCACGTCTTGTTTTAATTCATTTTTAGCCTTAATTTTTTATTGCAATAAATTTAATGTATTTGTATTAGTTTTAGAGGTAGTCTTGTGATAAGAAAAAAAAAACACTTGTTCTTATTCTTTTTGATGCATGGAATATATGTATAATTTATTAAACATTCTTGTCTTTTTTTTCCATATTAAAAATTTATACAGATATATTCCCCTTACTGAACCCTCTTTATAATCCACAAATTTAATTAAATCCCACCATTAAGCATGATGACTTCTGATAGTATAATTTGTAACTTGCATCTATGCCAAGGGATACTAAGCTTCATACTTGCCTCAATATGTATATTACATGCCAATTTTAGGGATATCTTTTCTTTAATTAAGTTTTCAGGTTAATGGCTAGGCAACATCCATTGAAATGTGTTTGTCTTTTTATATGATTAAATTTTAGGTTATCATAAATTCCAATTCATTTTTCTTGAGATGTGATTATGAGTTTTACAAAGATTAATCACTTTACCTTTTAAAACAAAAGTGCTTCAACAAAAAAAAAATCTGTTAGGATGTTACTTTGTAGCACTTGGGTGCTATGAGTGGTGTGTCATCACATACATATTGGAGCAAGGCTCTCAACTCTTGGAGCTTTGGGAACAAATTGTTTAGTCATTGTTTTAACATAAAATTCACCTTGTATCTAAGATGTCATGTAGAGAGGGGAGAGAGGATTCACCCTCCAGAGCTCCAAGTGGAGCACAATCACAAGGGGGACCAACTGAGTCCCAAAGTATTAATCAGGATAGGGGACAGGACTATGGACCCCATATTCTTCAGGACTTGCAATGCATAATGGGGGTGCTTGAGGCGAGAGTACCTCTAGTTACAAGGAGACCTCAGAGGGATCAACTCGGGGTCTGTGAGCACATACCAGGGTTCTGTAAGTGGAGCAGGGGTCCCCTGCATATGCGGGAGGCGATTATAGAGGAGATCGAGGACAAGACACCTCACATTCCCTCGCCCCAGCCCACTCAACCACAGACAAAGATAGAGACAACACCAAGCATTTCCTGAGGCACTGACCATGATCAGATTCGAGAGCTTCTTAGGTTATAGCCCCCTACTTTTCTCAGAGCCACTGACAAGGTGGAGGTTGAGTCTTGGCTACTCAGCTTAGAGGGGTTGTTTCAATTGTAGCCTTATGGAAGTAACCTTAAAGTTAGATTTTCTATTCATCAGTTGAGGGGACTTGCTTCTACCTTGTGGCATCAAAAGGAGCGGAAGCACCACATGTTGATAGATACTCTGACTTGGGAGACCTTCTTGGAGTGCTTCAGAGCGTGTTACATCTCTAAGCATTTTAAGCAGAGGCGTATTGATAAGTTTCATGATTTACAACAGAGAGGCCTCACAGTGGCCCAATATGAGAACATGTTTTTTGAGCTCTAGCAATATGTGGATTATATTTAAGATGAGAAGCTACTCGTCCATCACTTCATTAGGGGCCTGAACTCCAGCATTGCAGGATCAGTGCATATGGCCAACCTAGGGAATTTTAATGATGTTGTGGAGAAGGCCTTTATAGTTGAGGAGGTACAAGGAAGGTCTCTGGAGGGATGAGAGTGGTTCAGAAACCAAAGTTAGGGACAGTAGGATTCTACTACTCCTCAAGTTTTACATGCCTCTAAGGGGGAATTCAGATCTTCCAGGCCTCTAAAGGCACTTGAGCAACAACAGTAGCAGTAGCAAAGACAAAGGCCCAGGCCACAATAGGGTACACAAAGTAGTCATACTAGGCCATGGCAGTCTCAAGGAACCCCTAGAGATTGTAGGTCACATGGACAATAGATAGGACCATCTCAGGGTCAGCATACTTTTAAGGAAGGATCTAGCAATGCTTCCAAGGGTGGATCATCTTAGTTTGGTAGGGCCCCATCCACACAGGGTTATTCAAGGGGAGCTTGTTTGTGGGGAGATTGGGCAACTAGATAGAGAGTACCCATAGGGGTTTGGAGCAGGTGGACCCCACCCAACAGGTTATGAGCAGATAGTAGGAGATGTGGGGAGGACCACAGGTTTTTTGCAGTGGTCAAGAACTGCCAAGCCCATCATCAGGCCACCATTATTGAGGCACCAGGTATGATTGAGGATCTATCTGTTAGTGTTTTGTTTGATTCTGGAGCATATGATTCCTTTATATCTCCCACTATTTTGGAGCATTGCAGGCTAGTGGCATCTAGGAAAGATGATAGGTGGGAGCTGGAGTTAGGGTTATGGGCTAGAGTGGTTGTGGACTCTGTGGTTAGAGATTCTTAGATACTTTTTGAGACATTCACTACATCAATGGATCTTTAGATTACCCTCTTGGGATCTTATGACATAGTTTTTGGCATGGACTGGCTTGACGCATATCAGGCTAGGATATATTGTAAACATAAGATGATTGAGTGTATCGATGATCATGGCATGCCAGTGGTGTTATTAGTTGTGTAGACACCTATGTACCTTTGTATAATATCTACTATGTAGCTGAAGCAGAGCATGCGTAAGGGGTGCCAACTATTTGCTATTACCACTAGTGGCAGATTAGAGGGACTGACAGAGATATCCTTAGATGATCACCCCATCCTCAGGGAGTTTTAAAATATTTTTCTACTAGACTTGACAGGGATGCCAACCCACCGTGAGGTAGATTTCCATATTGATTTAGTTCTAGGGGCACAACTGATCTCATGGGCACCTTACGGGATGACTACTCAAAACTCAGTTAGAGGAGATGTTAGAGAAGGACCTCATCCATCCTAGTGTTACACCTTGGGGCGCACCTATCATTTTCATCAAGAAGAAGGATGGGTCCCTTCACTTATGCATCACTATAAACAGTTGAATAAATTAACGATCAAGAATTGTTACCCTTTGCTGAGGATTGATGATCTTTTTGATCAAATGACGGGAGCCAAAGTGTTCTCCAAGATTGACCTGAAGTATGGTTACCACCAGCTAAGGATTATTGAGGCTGACATTCATAAGACAAAATTCCAAACTTGATATGGTCATTATGAGTTTACAGTGGTACCATTCGAATTGATGAATACCCCTATAGTATTCATGATTTTCATGAATGGAGTATTTCACACCTTTTTGGATTGTTTTGTACTGATCTTTTTGGATGGAATATTGCTTTATTCTCACTTAGAGAAGGAGCATGAGGATCATTTGAGGCAGGTACTATAGTGTTTGAGGAGACACCAGCTCTATGCTAATTTGGCTAAGTGTGCATTCTTCCAGTCTAAGGTTCAATATTTAGGGAACATTATATCTGGCAATGGTATCTTAGTAGATCCATTGAAGGTCAAGGTGATTCTAGAGTGGCCAACACCCACCAGTGTTACAAAGGTTAGGAGTTTTATGGGGTTGGCTAGGTATTATCGCATATTTGTGGAGGGGTTCTCTGGGATAGCACACCCTATTACTTCCCTTTAGCACAAGGGGAAGAGATTTGAGTTGACAGAGTAGTGTGAGATGGCATTTTAGACCCTCAAGGAGCATCTTAGGAGACTCAGTGTGTGATCCAGTCACATAAGGCCCTTGGAGGCAAGTATTTAGGTTTTGATCTTGAGGCAAATGTCTTGTTACGGTATAAGGGATGTCTATATCTACCATAGAGCAGGGATGTATGGAGATTGATTCTATCTAAGGCTCACAGAGCACCATATGTAGCTCACCTAGGGGTTAGGAAGATGCATGCCAATATTCCTCACTTATATTACTAGTCAAGCATGCATAGAGACATCATAGAGTTTGTGGCTTGATGCCTTGAGTTCCAGAGGGTCAAGGTCGAGCACCAATAGGCCATAGGACTACATTACCCCCATGAGATTCCAGAGTGCAAGTGGTCCATACCATCTCCATGGATTTTATAGTTGGTCTACCCTTGTCCACCAAACTCCATGGCATAAGGTTGACAAGTTGACTAAGGTAGCCCACTTCTTGCTAGTTCACACTTCTTATATAGCATCAGTCGTAGCACAGGTATTCTTGGATGAGAATTTTAGATTACATGGAGTACCTTGCAGGATCATTTCATACAGGGATCCAGTGTTTACTACTACATTCTGGAAAGCACTTCAACAAGCCTTGGGTACCCAGCTCAACTTCAGTACAACATATCACCCTGAGACAGATGGTCAGACAGAGAGGGTGAACCAGGTGTTAGAGGACATGTTAAGGATATACGTTATGGATCATTAGTCTAGATGGGAGGAGTGGTTATACTTAGTTGAGTTTTCCTACAACAATAGTTTTCACAGTTCATTGGACATGGAACCATATCAGGAGTTGTATGGCAAACCATGCAAGACTCCCTTGAGTTGGGATCGATTGGAGGATAGATTTACTATTGGGCCAGAGTTGTTATAGGATATGAAGCGAAAGGTGATAGTGATTCACTAGAGGTTATAGGAGGCTCAAGTTCAACAAAAGAACTATGTAGACACTAGGAGGACACATTAGAGTTTCTCAGTGGGTGATAGAGTCTTCTTGAGAGTGTCACCACATAATTGTCTAATCCATTATAAAAAGGGCTCTAAGGTAGCACCTAGTTTTGTGGGGCCCCTTTAAGATCCTAAAGCAGATAGGACCAATAGCATATCATTTAGCCTTGCCACCTAGCTGTCGTGCATCCATGATGTATTTCACGTTTCTATTTTAAGATGTTATATCCATGATCCTTCTCATGTATTGGATTGGGCTGCTCTATAGGTAGAAACGAACGGATGGCTGATAGTGGAGCCCATTCATATCTTGGCTTGTCAGACATTGGGCCTTCAAGGTCGAGAGCTGGTCCATGTCAAGGTCCAGTGGGGCAAATATGATGAGACCACTACCACTTGGGAGGACACATCTTCTATGAGGACTCTTTATCCTCAACTTTTTGAGGACTTCAGGGAGGAAGCCCAAGCCCAGGGTGGAGGATGTAGGAGCCCTGCTTAGTACCGCCATTATGGTGGGAAGTGATTTTACATTTTATTACTATGGTTCTATGATGAAACATTATATGTTGGGTCTCCTAGTTTTCTGATTATGGCTATGGGATTAAATACTAGTCTGAGATGATGACTTTGATTTGGACCATGGTTGATACATACTTTTATATTTTCATATTCTCATTTGACTCTATATGACACTTTTTAGATTTTGTCATGTACCTTGTTTTAGTGGACTATATTTCTTATTGAGATAAAGCAATACATGATTCTTTGGATTATGTTATGTGAATTCATATACCTTGTTATGGTTGATGTGACTTATTGATATATAGAGCTTGCAATTTAATTGTGAAAATTATTGTCTCATACTATTGTGATCTAGACTCCTTTTGATGTGTATATGTATATTCTCTCATGTGCATTGAAATTGATTAAATTGGTCTAGTGAAAGAAAGATTCTTATATGTTGCAAAAATGATTAAAATGTATGTATATGAAGTAGTGATGGTTAATTGTATCTTTGCTTTAGCTATTGTTATCATACTGACAATGTGACAACAAGTGTGCAGGTTGAGCCAGTGGAGATAGGGAAAACACTTGGAGACCCATTGTGGTTTCCTAGTAAGCTGACCTAGCCTATATGGAAAGCTTTAGGTCCATTGTTAATCATGTCTATCTCTTGTGAAAAGTGTGTTGTCTGAAAGTGTCTTGTTAAAAGTATCTTGTATTGGGGGAACGTGACATTGTTGTGTAACATTGTAGTATTGTATTGGGACATGTGATTTCATGTGCTTCGTTATGTGTTGACATATATGTTGTAAAAGTGTTGTGAGGTATGTTGTTATGTGGGGAGTGTAAATAGTCCACAAAACTTGATGATAAGTCTAAATTTGTGCCTCATTGTTAGAAAAAAATTAAACCTTATCCTAGACCTAGGTGGGCCCCTCAAAAAACATAATAAGATTAAGGAAGAAATAAAATATGGGCACCTTTTTATTAGCATTTTTATTATGGATGGGAAGTCATTTTTAAATTCTTAAACCAAGGCTTTAGGTAAAGACACATGGTGACAACATATTGTCCACCTAAGGTGACAACATGTTGTCCACCTAAGGTGACAACATGTTGTCCACTTAAGGACACATGCTGTCCACTTGGGCAAACGCATGCTACCTTCAAGGACAGATGTGAGTTGGTGGAAAAAGAAGGTAAAACGAGAGGTAAAAAAGAGAGGGAAGGGGGTGTTTTTCTATTTTTACACTACTCTACAAATAAAAAGGAATTGGAGAAGGAAAACAAGCGCAACAAACTAGAGGAACAGGAGATCTTTGTGGAGCTAAAAGATTTTACAGTGAATTCCAGGTTGGGTATTCAACTCAATTACCTTGAACTTAGCTTTAAAAAAAATAAGTCAAACTGTGTTTTTGTTGTTACTGTTACATTAAAAATCATGTTGTGTGGTCTGTTAAGTGTTGTTGGAAATTGTGGTCTGATACAATGTTAAATGGTCTAAATTTGATTATCTTGATGTTATAATTTATGTGTGTCAGGGTAGAAAAGAAGAGGTCATGTGGGAATCTAAAATGGGTAAGAGTACCTAATGCTATTATTTCTAAATTTGAATAATGAATGGCTAAGGGTACCCCATGCTATTATTTCTAAATTTGAATAATGAATGGGTATGAGTACCCAATACAATTATTTCTAAGTTTTGAAAGAGTAAGAGTACCCAAGAAACAAAGACAGAAAAGGGCTCTGTTAAAATCAATGGGTAAGTGTACCCAACAAAGGAAAAAAAAATGAAGGGTATGAGTACCCATGATAAGAGAAATTCTATATAAGAAAGGCTAAATTGTCCTACAGAATGTTGTCTTTCTTTTCTACCTCCTATGTGAAGGTTTTTGTACAAAAGCCTTCTTGTGGACTATGTGTGTGATTAACCAATGAGTGTGCTGAAATTTTATGTATTTTATTATTTTGTTAATTATGTAAGTGTGTTTTATGTGGGTCAAGTGGATGGCTATGCAGTCTTACCTAGGTCTCCTTGTGTTTTCCCCTAGCTTGGTGGTGGGAAGCCACTGCCCTAGGTTGTGAGGTGAGCCTCTCCACTAGCTACACAAAGATTTTTTTTGTTAGCTTGTTACAGGCTCCCACAGGTGGTGGAAAGGTGTGCTAGCTGATGGCATGCTAACTGGAGAAGCTGCCAATAAAATTTATGCTCTAAAAAAGGAAAGTTAGAGTATCTGCCCAGAATAGGATGATGATTGATCTTCTTGTTCAAGTTGTATTTCTACCTACAAAAATACAATTGAAATTGTATTGATTTTGAAAGTTGTAAAGTTCATATGAAAGAAAAATCTATACTACTACCCTATGGGTTATATGAAAGAAAAGTAAATATTCATGTTATCATGGGTTGTCTTTGCTCCTATTCTTGTCCAATACTCTTGAATATGAGTAAAAAGATTAAACCTTGTAACCATTATTGTATGTATAAAAAAACAAAAAGATAAAAAAAATTATTCACTAATCCATGGCTGAGTTCTTCCTTTCTGTGGTACATGATGCTGTAGTAAAACATGCAATCTTTTCCCCTTATTTTAGTAGAGTTAATAGAGTGAGAGGGTAGACATTGTTAAGCACACGTCCATGATTTTCTTTTCTTTTTCTGATGGGAGTTTATTCATTTCTCATTTGCTCCACAATCATCTCTAAGAAAATATTTGTGAGTAGCAGAGATGAGAAGCATTATATATATATATATGAGTAAGAAAATGTAAAATTTAGATTAAACAAAATTTTCTACATCATTCCCTTAAGCTTATTTGAATTAAATTCCCTTGTGTGTTATTTTTTCCCTCAATGTTTTGAATCATACTCCATGATCCATCATCAAGAGAAAAACAAGAGAGGAGAAGTAGAATGGATAACTTGCAGATCAAGCAGGTTAAATAGAAAGGGATGGGGAAGAGAGGTTGCACTTAAATAGAAAGGGATGGGGAAGAGAGGTTGCACGGGGATCAAGAAACCTTAAGGGGAAACCTCCAAACAATAAATATCTAATCCTATACCCCAGCAAGCAAGCAAAGAAGTCTACTGAGGTAATAAGCACTAATCCAAACACAAAGACACAAAGCAACAAAGTGAAACTCAGAAATAAAAATTAAAAAATAAGTAAAAAATAGAAAAATAGTAAAAAAATATGACACCTAACCTACAAGCAAGGGTATATATCAGACTAAATATATATGTCAACTAATGTGTATATCTAAGTAGGTAATATATATATATATATATATATATATATATATATATATATATATATAACAATGGAAGTGTGTATATATGTGTGCACAGAGTGAACAAAAGTGAATCCGAGAAAATACATTAAAGCAAAAAAATGGGAAACTAATAAATAAACCAACAGAAGGAATAAGATAGAGACGAAGGAGTAAACAAAGGAACACAGTAGGGGAAGAACCAAAGGAATGAGAAAAAGGACAAGTATGAAAGTACACCCCAAATATAGAACAAACAAAGCAACAAAGTCAAAATGAATAAATAAGGACAAATTCTTATGCAAAAAATAAAGAAATAAAGATGAAGGTGACCTAAAAAAAATGAAAATGCATGTGAAAGAAAGTATGCATGAACCTATGTGTGCATGTATGGGTAACAAAATGTATACATGTCGTATCTATCTGTATATATACATATACATACAAGAAAACATGAATGTGTATACACATACACATTCACATCAATAAGCAAATAAATAAACAAACCTACTTCTAAACAGAAGGGCCTCGCCAAGAGAAAAGACAACAACACCCAAAGGAAGCAACTCACAACACCAAAAGTGAACACAAGGTGAAGACAACAAGACCCAAAGCACCAAAAGAAGACTAGGAGAAGAACACATACACATCAATAAGAAAATAAATAAGCAAACCTACTTCTAAATGGAAGGGCCTACCCAAGAGAAAAGACAACAAGACCCAAAGGAAGCAACTCAAAACACCAAAAGCGAACACAAGGCGAAGACAACATGCCCTGAAGGACTAAAAGAAGACTAGGAGAAGAAAATATATATATATATATATAACTATGTCTATGTGTATACACATTCATGTTTTATTGTGTGTATATGTATATATACAGATACATACAACATGTATACATTTTGTTACCCATACATGCACACATAGGTTCATGCATACTTTCTTTCACATGCATTTTCATTTGTTTTTTTTTTAGGTGGTCCTTTCATTGGTTTATTTATTAGTTTCTCATTTCTTTGCTTTAAAATTTTTGTTCACTCCGTGCACACATATATATACACACTTCCATTCTTATATATATATATATATATATATATATTACCAACTTAGATATGCACAGTAGTTCACATATATTTAGTCTGATATATACCCTTGCTTGTAGGTTGGGTGTCATATTTTTTACTATTTTCCTATTTTTTACTTATTTTTTAATTTTTATTTCTAAGTTTCACTTTGTTTCTTTGTGTCTTTGTGTTTGGATTAGTGCTTATTACCTTAGTAGACTTCTTTGCTTGTTGGGGTGTAGGATTAGATATTTATTGTTTGGAGGTTTCCCCTTAAGGTTTCTTGGTCCCCATGCAACCTCTCTTCCCTCTCCCTTTCTATTTAACCCACTTGATCTGCAAATTATCCATTCTACTTCTCCTCTCTTGTTTTTCTCTTTCTTGTTTTTCTCTTAATGACGGATCATGGAGTATGATCCAAAACGTTGAGAGAAAAAATAACACACAGTTTAATCCTGAAGCACTCACAACAATATTATAGACTATGGAAATCTGATGTCTATTAAATTTCCTTCCTTATTATCACATTATTATCTTTTGTTAAAAGCACTATTACTAAGAGCTAAAGAAGGGCAGAATATTGGTAGAAACCAAAGGAGATTTTTATTTGATGATCTTATTTAGCATAGTAATCACCCTATTGAGCCTTTTAACCAAGGGATCTCAAACTACACAAAAACCCAAATCCCTAATCCTTGTTTCAAACCTCCATCATAAATTTGCATAGTCGATAATTTATCCTTGCAGTGCGTAAGCCACAAAACCCTAGAATTCTCCTTTACTCCAAGCATGAAGACCGGTTGAAAACCTAGCAATATTGAACCAGAAAAGAAATAGTATTAGAAACCATTACAGACCAAAACGAAAGAAGAATACCCATCTGGTAGCAACACACCAGATCCTCACCGTCGCCCTGCAAATAAAACAGGAGGAGGAATGTATAGGCAAATTAAACACACAACCGTCAACCTCATGACACATTGTCTTTCTTTCCGGCGGCACTGGGGGGATTCCAACCTGCAAAAAAAAAGAGATAAACAAGGGAGGAAAAAAGAAAGCAAATCAGCACCATGGTGGCCAGCGGAAGCTTGTTGCGGACATGTTTAGGGCCGCAAAAGAAAAAAACAGAGAATGTAGAAAATAGAGAATGGATAGGGCGTGGGAGCGTGCCCTAATTAGGGCATCGACTCCCACCCCACCGTTTAAAGGGATCAACTAGGTTCACCTAAGTGCTTTATTGTTTCCTTAAAAAAAAAAACCTTGTGACGGAACATTATTAAAATGTGTCACATTTTACTATTTAGCTGAAACGGCCTACCTCTAGTTAAATGATACTTACTGTGAATGGAGCTTTCCTTATGTGAGAGGTAAGGATTTTAATTCGTCTCTGGCCTTAATTTTTTATCACAATAAGTTTAATGTATTTGTATTAGTTTTAGTGGTAGTCTTGTGATTAAAAAAAAACCTTTGTTCTTATTTTGTTTGATGCACGGACTATATGTATAATTTATTAAACGTTCTTGTCTTTTTTTTCCATATTAAAAATTCATACAGATTATTCCCCTTATCGAACCCTCTTTATAATCCACAAATTTAAATAAATCCCACCATTAAGCATGATGACTTCTGATACTATAATTGGGGAGGGTTTAAATGAGATCTGACGCTCACCTCTCACCTCTCCCCAAGATCGCGAGTATACCCATTCTATTGGGTTTGGGTCGATACGCGAGTCCTTCTTTAATGTCGGCAATTGGCATGCGGCTTTGTCATTTTATGACTTCCATGAAGGAAATGCTCTGATTGGGGAGGTGTTTGAAAGGGATTTTTTCCAGACATCTCATAACGCTGCATGTGTTTATACTGGTATCCAGTGTGGCCTGCATTTGGACTGC
This sequence comes from Cunninghamia lanceolata, assembly GCA_027924645.1. Taxonomy (NCBI): domain Eukaryota; kingdom Viridiplantae; phylum Streptophyta; class Pinopsida; order Cupressales; family Cupressaceae; genus Cunninghamia; species Cunninghamia lanceolata. The sequence continues at coordinate 9,074,754 of BSBN01000334.1, read as the reverse complement.
TACAACGCCTTCAACCGGCCCCTGAATGCACATAGGTTTCAATTGCCGGTAGGGTTGGCAGAAAGCAGAAAGCAGAAAGAGCTAAGTTTTTAATGCTGTCAAGTTCCTCATACATCATGCACCCAATCTCGCTCCTGGTCCTCCTTGTGCCCTGGGTACCCCTCTCTTTGCTCTTCCATTTCCTCTGCCACCCTCGAAGAGCATCACAACTCCAATTCGGAGTAATTTGGGTGGTGACTGTGGTCTTGTTTTTTCTATTTTTTATCACCTTTTATATATATATATATCCCAAAATGGATAATTGGGAAAAACTAGATTAGCTTGGTCAAAATCTACTTATTGTTGTAGCTCTTTAAATATACCAATTCTGGATTACCCTCCACATATGGCATGTGAGATATAAATCAAATTTTACTACATTCATAGATTTATATTTCTTATCCGATCTTTTGTGAGGAATGAAGTCAACTTCAATTAAGAATAGTAAACATCCATTTGGTGCATAGGAAAGAGTAAAATTTATGCAACTAGAACACCATTGAAAACATGAAATAATAGAAAAAGTGGTGGGAGATCAATGAGAGAAGCAACTGGAATGGAAAAGAGGAATGATTCAAATCAGACAAAAATCAATTCATCTTTAGCCTTGGGGCTAGGTGCTAGTTTGGATATCAAAGTAATAATCAGTGCCTATGCAAAGCGCTTTAAGAAATAATGGAATTTTACTTCTAGCATTACGGATTGAACAAGTTTTAGGGAAAAACCTTCCTGACTTGTTTTCAAAGAAGTTTATGAAAGATGGTGTTGTTTATGCTATTAATGCACTTATATCTTTAGGGGTAATTGTGTCAGTAAAGAATAAAAATTATGTAACTGGAACATCATTGAAATCATGGAATAATAAAAAAAGTGGCGAGAGATCAACAAGAGAAGGCAATGGGATGGAAAAGAGGAAAGATTCAAATCAAACAAAATTTAGTTCATCTTTAGCCTTGGCACCAACTTTTGATTTGGTTGTCAAAGTAATTATCAATTCTTATACAAGGTAGTTTAAGCATTTGTGCATTGCTACAAGTTTGGGTGCTCCTGAAGATAAATTTCCCACCATGCTTTCTAGGTTGACAAATCTATCTAAGAATTTAAATGGTTCCTTGTGTGATTAGAAGGGCAACTCACAAGATAATGGTAAATAGAGTTCATTTCTAGCTTGTTTGTTCTCCAAATTGTACCCACCAATTTTTAAAAGGTAGGAAACCTTTATGATTAAAATTGAGTGAAGCTTGGCCAACAAATAGGAGAATTTGTCTAAGGACAATCTCATCTACACTTTAGGCTCTGCAAATCCTAGGTGGGTCTCACTATAAGCCACTTGATATGAGAAATGTAAGATGGTGAATAACTTTAGTGTCTATCAGTAGAAGATACTTTTACAAGGAACATCAAGGATCTAAAGAATCACATCAATTCTAAGTGCAAATCCTTTCCAAATTTTGAATGACTTTGTGTGAAAGCAATAAATTCTTAAGCATAAATTACACGACACTTGTGTCGTTTATCATTTTAGTGTATAGTTGGTTGAAAAGAGTAAAATACTATAGATTGGTGCTTATCAGGGCAAACAAAGTCTGAGATCTTTATGTTTTGTACTTAGTAGTACCTACTTCTGAGGGTCACAGTAAATTTTATTGAATATCCTTATCCTTGATAATGATGAAATCCCACGAAAAGCTTTAGCTACATGAATTCATTCTTAATGCTACAATTAACATGTAAATAGCATACACATTCTTCCAGAAAGATTTACTTAGTTTCTTGGAAAGAAACTAACATGGAAGAATAACTCACAATAGCAAATGTAAAATGATGTTCAAATAACAATCCTTGATTACTATTGTCAAATTCCTACTTACATTATAAAATGGAGACAAAATTCACTTAAACTAAGCGTGTTTTTCATATAAACTCAAAACAAAGAGTTACATGCTTTTGACAGACGCATATCAAATACACAAACTTCTATTAGTATGAAAGACCACAAAAATACATACATCCCATTTGGTTTTCCAACCCTTGTTCCAACTAAGTTCATCCCTTTTATAGAATTAAGGGTGTCTCATACAATTTTTTAGATGATTGAAGCATACACTTAAACAATATTTTGTTTACAAATTGCATAGCACATGACAAGTTAAGAACATTCCTCTGGCAGTTTTACACCAACTACATCTTGTTTCACATTATGATTGAGAATGGCCACATTGGTTGTATGTTGGGAAAACCCATAATATAACCTTCCAACCTGTAGGCCAGTTATATTTGCTAATTGTATTTGAGTTGTTATGGAAAAAAACCATCAAGTGTTCCTCATTTGCAAAAGCTAAGTTGGTAGTTCTTTCTCACTATGAGGATGGTAATGATTAGGATAGTAGTTGTTGTCCAGCATTTGATTTTGTAAAAAGTGGCCTGCATAACCTTCTATACTTAGACCACCCTATTGTCATACCCATGATTTGTTAAATATTAATCATCACACCTTGTTAGTTAATATGGGGTGAGGAGGATCTATGAAGGTACTTCTCTACCTGCACACCAAGTTAATGTACTAAATGTTAGCCATTGGAAAATAGAAATTTTAACCACCTCAGACCTAGCAGATACAAACTATAGAACATATTGAGAAGAAACATTCATACCTTACCAGATTCCTGTTATGTGCAGATGAGGCTGTGTGAATGAGAAAGTTGTTGCGAGGAAAGACAAACTTTCTCTATAAAACTTGGGATGCCCTTACATAGTCTGACATGGATAAAAGGACTCAGAAATCTCATTTAAAATTCCATCCATTCATAGAGAAATTTCTTTCCTTTTCTTTAAAGGCACACAAATGCAACCAAAAATATACTAATAGACTTTATCTGAGAATGGGTATAACCCTAAAGACTCGCACACTTGATCTTATCATCACACTCCTAGAAAGATGCAACAAAACCAAAATAGAAATGGAGGCGGACGACTTCATCACCAATCACATATATTCTGCATTAGATGAGTGTACTATAGTTGTATCATATATGCTATCTATCCCTTTAATACCATTGATGACTGAAAAGAGAACCCAACTTTGCCTTTTAGACCTTTTGAAAATAGTCATCCTCCTCAACATCACATAAAAATATTCGTAGAGAATCTAAAAGACTAGAAAAACTATATTGACATGATGACATACTTAAAAAAAATATCAAATCATCACTTCATCCAAGCATAAAACATTGTGAGAACACAACCTAGCCCTATGAACAATGATAAAACCCTCATGAAACTAAATGACTGAGCATGCTAAATTATCCCTAGTACCATGCTAGCCACAAGTCAAAGACATCATCTGGAGGCCACTTGAAATAAAAAATATTTGTTACCCTACTCAAATGTAAACCATAATGGGCATCCAAAGCTATCTTTGTATCTTTGACAAAACTATCGAAACAATATTCATTCTCTTTCAAAATTGAGGAGCCTAAAGATGCCAAAAACTTTGCTAAATTCCACATTCCATGCATCAAATGGCTTAACCTCTCCTTCATCATTTAGGATTTTAGGCATGAGGAGTTTCTCCAATGCCTCAAAGGTGTTTAACTTATTCTTTAGAAGCACCTCAAGTTTTGCCTTGTGAGATGAAACACCAGTCATCAATCCCATGGTATCTTTTAATTCAATAAGGGGTACTAAGATTATATTTCACCTGTTAAGTCACCTTTACCAACTTTTCAAACTTGGGAGCCCAAATATTGGATGCCTCTTTCAATCTTGTTTCTTTCTACAAGTAATAGGAAAATGCATTCTTCAAATTGTTATATCCTCTCCATGCATCCTACAATTTTCTACGGACCCTTGTCAATCTATGTCCTAGTATGTTATCAACAAAATTCACCAATTTACTTTTCCCTTCCTCCCTAGCTATCTTCTCCACCTCTTAAGCCAGCTTCAGATCCTTTTGTAAGTCTCTCACCTATTTCTTAAGACTCTTTATATTTAAAGATAAAGTTGCTCTATCTTGCACTGATGTGTCAACTAATGTTGACTGTGGAGTCGTAGGTATTGATGAAACACCCTGTGGCTCAAAGACTAGTGGTGCAATTCTATTATACTCTTCTAGTAATTTCATGTATTTTGACTTATTTTATTGTAGTCAACCTACAATTTTCTTGATGTTGCTTCACTAAATAATGTTGTATTGAGCACTAGGAGTGCTGCCAAAGGAGCTGGTGGATCCGAGACCCTTCTAACAACCAAATTTCTTGCAATTTCACTTACATTCTTGGCAACTTAAGGTTTATTAGTTTCAAGGGTAACTGCCCATATTGCCAATGTCTCATACTTAGCACTAAAACTTGACCCAAAGTACAAGTCTCAATTTTGTTCGATAGATGTTAAAACATCTTGCTCACTATCATGTCTCCGGATAGTGTCCAAGGCAATAGCAGAAGAAATGTCCCACCCAAGAAGCAAGAGGCACCCACATTCTTCTACAATTTTTCTTCCTTCTTTAGGGGTGATGTTGTTGATCTAAAAATCAATAACCTTAAGTGCCTATTGGGCTATATCCTTCATTTCCTCTTTTGATGCTTCTCCTCTTTTATTATTCATTTTATTGAGGAAAAGCTCCATTTTCTCATAGTCAATAGATCCTTAAATTCCCCTAACTTGACAAAATCATCATCTTTTAGAGACTCAGTGCAAGAAAGAGCTCTTACACTATGTACAACTCTGTTAGCACCCTTGAAGTTCCCAAGCATTATCTATTGACAGGGATCCTTAACTACCACACTCTGAAGGGAAGAGACAGCTTATTGATTTCATCAATATCCTATGCCTTATCACCCACCTCTTCTATTATTGCATAATAAACCAAGGGTGGGAGATTTCCTTGTGCCACTGATACCTCATCATTTTGACAATCAAGTGGTTGAATCTCTTTCCTTGTTTGTTTAGGTTCCTTGTGGACATGTGTTGTTGGTGGTGCAACAATTTTAGGGGAAAGGTTGGCAACATTATCCAACATGTACTAGACTCTAAGGATAGGATTTGTTATATGTCTAAATAACTCTAGGTAGCTGGGATCTAGCTGCCTAGATATTTTTCTCCCTTGGTAATTGTTCTCATGTTAGTTCTTCTTTTGGTAACATCCTGATCAGAAATACAATTTCTAATAAGATCCTCTGCATAGTCAAATGTGTTTGAAACTAGGCCTTACTACCCCCAATTTAACCTGATTGACAAGGTGTTCATGATCAAATTATCTTCTCTTGTCAACTGCCATTTTGTAAGCCCATAGCCTTGAGGATATCAATTTCAATGCTTCCATGTCAATTATTTGAAAATCATATAAAACTAGAGATGCTAGGAGTGCTCTCTTTTTGTGATTCCTAAAGTAGAATGTGTCAACCTCATTCAATTGCCACATAATTTCCATAAAGGAAAATCTATTTGGCACATACCTCAACAAGATGTGAGGTTGAATAGGAGATCCATAAATCCCAATAACTATGTAACTAAAGTGTAGATACCAATCACCTAATTATGGTCAATATCTAGTTCATGTGCCAAATAACAAGGTCTTAGGAATCTCATAACCTTCTCAGAGAGTCTAGTGGGTATTTGACAACCCAAATTTCCCAAGAATACCTGCACAAAGTACTCCTCAAAGACTACATAATTTGAAGTGGGACAATGTACATCCTAGATGTATGTCCATCCTTGGACTAACATAGGGGTAAAAGCACAAAGTTGTGTCACACTTTAGTCCAACAAAATAATTTAGAGTGAGTCGTTTCACGTGAGTCGATCTTTGAGTGAGATACATGTAGCTGCTGGGTAAAAGCACAAAGTTGTGTCACACTTTTATAAAGGAAACAACCAACATTAATCCAACTTTTAAACTTGAATCACTAAAAAGTGACATATATATTTTGAATTTTGAAATGATGTAAACTAATAAAATATTTATTTTTTAGTATATTTTATGTTTGTATTTTATGAAAAAAATTTAAAAATTATTTGAATATAATTTTTAATAAATTGACACTATAATTTAGTTGTTGATAAAATGCTGAAAAATAAAGTTACATGAGACATCAATCTTTATATAGTAATTTTTTTTTTCTTCATTTTCTTTTGTGTATTTATAACTTCAAACTTTAGTGCATGGATATATTTTTTTCCAATTTTCATAAATATATATTTTTAAATAAATAATAAATTATGTGTGTATTAAAACATAGTTGTTTCCATTTGACGTCAACTTTCATATTAACTATTTATCTAAAATAGAAAAAAATTATACCATCTTGATATAGATTCTTTTATCTAGTGCATCATATTTTTTTCAATTATTTTTAATAAGTTTTACTATGTTTCCTTGACATAGTAATCGACCTAATGTTTTGTGCTGATAACCTACTTTTAGTAAAAATAGAAAGGAAAATATAAATAATAATTAAACTATTAAAATATTTATATTTTTGAAAACTAAACTTATAGATCTACAAAAGGGTATTTTTATATTTTTTTTAAATATTATTTACATGAATAGAAGTTGTTGAAATATCAAGTTTTTCAAATAATTTTATTTTTTTGGTAAATTGGCCTGATAGTGGTGCTACATATGTATTTAGCCAACAATTTTAGTTGGAAAAGTTGTGGACATATCTAACTTAAGTAGAATGAATCTTACAAGATCATATGTTTGACCAAAATTGATTTTTAGTTATAAATACTTAAATTCACTTGTGGTGATAAGTCGATTGAAAGTGTGACAAAGCTTTGTGCTTTTACCCCGATGCATGGCGCATATGTGGCAAGATATTTTCAAGCGATTCGATCTAGGGGCAAGATTGTTTCTCCCAAAATTATGTAGTTAAAAACAAAAAAAAAATGAAATTGCCACATTTCACGATGATTGTTTTTCGATAGCAACAGTGGGGTAGGGTTTCAAATTTTTTCGTATGAAGGATGTCCCCGCCACCTTTTACAATAGTCTCGTCACCTTGAACCAGGTATACCATCTTGCATATTCTATCAAACATTTTGTATGGAACGATGTATAGAAGTGTTTGTTTAATAAACCTACACCTTATATGATTGTATGCAAGTAAAATGGGTTTGTATGTCTTTGATTTCAATGTGCAAAATGGGTAAAATTTGTTTAAAATTTTGGCATTTTCTGACAAACATTTTGTATGGCATGATGTATCGAGAAGTGTTTGAAATAAACCCGCACCTTATAAATCACTTTTGGCAATTTGTTTAATATTGATAACATATTTTGCATCCTCGATAGTTGGGTTAATTATCTTGGTACACCTTGCCACGTGCACAGTAGAAACAAGAACTAACTAAATATACAGTGAAAATCAAAGCATAAAAAAGAGTCCTATTTTTCTACATTTTGGACCCTTGTATAAAGAAAATAATGATTAGTAGCTATGGTAAAAAATACTTGAGATTTGGTACTGAATATCTTTACCATCTTGAGTTGCCCCCATGATTGAAACACTATCAGAACAAGTAGAGAAATCAACACAAAAACCATTTTCCAGCTGGATAAAAATGCAATAAAAAGCCCCAATGTTATGGTAGCTACTATTTGTAGCATAAGAGGTAGTCTATCTGTAACCAAGCTTTTGATTGATACACAGTGTGTTGAGAGTCCAAAATTTATCACACCACTGCCATAATTAAAATAAATAGACAAAATTGATCAATGATGCAATGTCTATGTACAAAAATATAGAAGATCTTTGGCTAACAAAAGATTAATCAAACAACAAAAAATGCAAGATAAATGAAGTGTGAAACAATAGCTTTTTAGAGACATCAGATTTTCATAGTCCATAATATTATGAATGAGTTCTTCTAGATTAACTACTCATTCAAACTATCACACAGTCCATAAAAACTATCACACCGTCAATCCAAAAGCACTCATTCATAATAGCTTTTTAGTTCAATTGCCTACTCATATATTACATTTGTGTTCATAATAGGGAGTTTTTCAAGGTTTCTCTATCTTAAGTCTAATATTCCTAGCTAAGATTTCTAATGTTTTTAAATCATGGTTAGGGCCTTTCTGAATTGTTTGTCACACATATTCCAATATTATACTTTGTTACACATCATCTTGCCTTCTCATTACTGTTATCCAATAGCTAGCCTATTGATAACACCATAGGGCATGCACATTGTTTAAGTAATTATAAACATACAAGAGAATGTGGTGTATTTATGTTGAACCTTACTAGAATAATATTTTTTTCACACTCCTATATACTGTTTAGGGTAAAATTGGATTTGTTAATCTTTTGTTGTTTAGATGTTTGAATCCTGCTTTCACCCTAACATTGAAGGATCTAGGGTTGAGTGGTGAGTATTATCATACCCTAGGTCACTTACAAATCAAGGGAAGCTTGGATTAGGGAATTTAAATATTAATTTTCCTTCTCTTGTGTCTAATTAACCATTAAAACCCTCCCTATGCAAATATGACAACAAATTGACAAAAGACGAACAAAGCTCTTAAAGATGGGAGTATAATAATAAATCATAGATTACCTATTTTCTGGATTCCGAGACGGAATAGTCAGGGACACTGGTGTGGGTACCCAAGTCCAAGGTACCTACTTTTTTGGGGAATCTGGACCTCCTTCCAACACTGATAGCCCTATAACTTCTATTTCCTGAGATCTGTCTATAGAGGACATTATTGTGGGTACCCTAGTCCTGGGAGTGCTCCTTTGTCTTACTTTTCTTCAGATCTTGAATCCTTGATGCCTTCCACACCTTCCTATAGCTCCACTTTTCCCAAATGCGACACATGTAACTTGCAATCACAAGACTCAGTTTGGGGGTTGTGGTGTTTAGAGGCTTGCCTTAGTCAAGCCCTGGAGGACACTTAAGTCTTCGAACACCATTGTTAGACAAAGAGTGTGTGCCCTTGTGAGGCAGAGGAAAAAACCAAAGGAATCAATGATAAAAACACAATGATATGTCACCTGAAGCTCTCATGGAGGAAGATGCTCTTCATGCCATGAGGAGATTGATGCTCAAATCTGCAAATATCAACACACAAAACATACAAGTCTGCTCTTGCAACATAATAGAAAGCCTTGAATCACCTTGAGAACATAATAGCTTTCTAGTAATCATCTAGTTTACAAATGAATGCCTACATATGCTTATATATGCACCTACAAGCATTCCTGCCAAGATTTTAAAAATCAAAATTTACCGTGTCAGCAAAATGACCACCTAACGGTCATAAATTGACACCCAAAAATTGGGGCTGCCCCAAAATAGGGTAGGAGTATGGCGCAGGCACCCAAGCCCCCCCCCCCCCCCCCCCTATTTTGGGTAGGGTATAGCTCAAGGGGTCCTCCTAGGTCCCTTTTGTCGTGAAACCCAGGTCTCATTCTATTGGGGTGCTGAAATATGAACTAAAATGTGAGAAATGCACTCTAAAGACCCAGGAGCTAAACCTTATGAGGGAAAAGCCCCCAAGGGGACATTTTCTAACATTACATTTAGCCCCCACTTTAATGTATGTATGAATGCAAGGCCCATACATGCATTAAAGTAAGGTCACAAAACACAGTAAACACACCAAGCACGAAGAAGACATGCCAATCACATAGAAGATAGTAATAGGCAAACAAAACACGGAGAAGACAGTTACAGTCACATAGAACATGGAGTAGATAATCAATGCATAGAACACACATTAATGCATTGAAGACAGAAATGATATCTTTTCTTTTCTTTTTCTCATATATATGAAATGTAAATGCAAGTACTAGAAAGTAAACAAACCTCCCAAAATGTAGGAAGCACTACTCGAAGGTGCTGGTCTCTGCATATGGGGCAACATAAATGCAATACACGCAAAACCTCCCAAAATGCACAAAGCACTACTCAAAGGCGCCAGTCTCTGCATATGGGACAACACACACACCACATAAAACAAGCATGCCAAAACACACACACTTGAAGACATGGAGAAAACACGACAGAAAAGTGATGGAGTGTCCCTATTTCTAGGTCCAACACCATCTCAGGCACATTACAAGCACACACCGATGATTGTGCTTCGCCACAACAATCAACGAAGACATGCTTAAGGGTTGAGTTAGTCATAGAACCGCTCCCCGCCTCCATAGAGGACTTTTGAAAATTACAGGATGATGCAATCTACTACAAGAAATACACCATCCTCACCTCCGTAGAAGGCTTAAGAAAAAGGATATGCTCAATATCCCACCTCCATAGGGGGCTTATATGATTGATTGATTGATTGCAAACAAACTCAGGATGCATGATGCACTACTCTGGGGTGCAAGTCTCTACATATGAGGTAAGCACATTGCTAACATCTATAACAGACAACTTACCTTATATATGCCCCTACATTAAGGTGGTTGATATCAGTTAACGATATCAAACACATTAAGGTAGGAATAAAATACACAAGGGAACACCAACTTTCACAAAGCCCATGCCCCCAGAAGGTGACATGTACTTTACGATCACCAAATGTTCCCACAAACACATCCCTGCAAGAAACATGTTAGTGTCTACAACATCATGATAAACAACAACATCAATGCATATGATTAACCACACAAAGAGCCAAGGTTATACAATGAATTGGAGTTTGAGGATAACCATGGGCTATATCACAAAGCTCTTTGAATCGAGTACTGCCAAGGCTAGATTCAAAGGGAAACAAAGGTGCACGGAGCAGCAGTATTGTTAAGGTTTGTAAATGCGACAGAAACATCATAAAATTCACTATGCGGAAAGCACAAGTGCATCCACTAGCCAAGCATCAGATAAGATATACAACCCCATCGTCATATTAGGAACTAACTCCATTTTTTGATTGCTCTCGAAAGGGACACTAGGTCCACATCAGTATAAACTTTTGTCATCATCTTCCTGCTAGATGGAAACACTAGAGGAAGGGAAACAATAAATAAGAGGGGAGAAAGAAGTGTCTTAGGGATAGTCACATAGGAGGGTGCCCCCAAGTCACCAACCATGACACTATGTTCGTAAGACACAACACACAACAATGAAATTAGAGAGAGGAAATATAGAAGAATGATGATACAAATAGAAGGTCACAACAGAGGTAGTCTCCTAGTATCCTAAACCTTACGGGGAATCCGAGGTCATCCCAGGAGGCCTAAAAAAACACATAACACATCACGGGGGAAGTACATCATGAGAGAAATAAAGGGTTAGAGATACTTACCTGTAGGGTCCTAGTAGACTAGTGGGTATCACGAATCTTGATCTTTATATTAATAGTTAAGGCATTATCACTTCTTCTCTCTTCCATATGCTCATGAGTTTGTGAGGGTAACCATGTAGGAAAGGGTTCTCTTAATGATGGTTGAGAGGGGATGTTGCCATTGTCTGTGTCAGCTATAGGAGCATTTGAAATGCCATTTAAATGAGCTTGTGGAGGCATCCAAAAGGTATCCATTTCAGTCCCTCTATAGGGTGTTGGAATGGCTTGAATAAGAGGGATAGCTTGTTCTTCCACAGCATGTAGGATTTCATTGCTTTCCAAAGTATGTGATGGTTCATGATCAATTTCCTTGTTTAGAATGTAATTGAGAAGTTCTTGAACATCGAGTGGCAAGTTATCAAGCACATGGTCACAAAGAGAATCTTCATCATCCAAAGATTCCTTTTGTTTAGGGAGAGCAGGAAAGGATGGCAAAGTAGTGGGAGAAATATATCAATGATGTCTTTTTCTTTTTCCAATATATCCTCACCAAGTGGGGTTATGTTGGGACAAGTGTCTTTGTTTGATAAATCACCCATTGCTATGTCATTCTCATACGTCTCAGAGAGGATTTTCATTATATCATAGTGAAATGAAGGGGGAGTGGGAGTAAAGTTATCATCACTACTTTCCCCATCATTGTCTTTAGCTATAATTTTTTTGAGATTCTCCATGATTGAAGGAAAAGCATCCACAGTATCACGAAAGTTATCAAAGTAGGCTATTGAACGAAGAATATCACATGTAGCACTATTGGTTATGTCAATGCCATAGATGTATGTGATTTGATGCTAGAATTGAGCATATTTGTTAGTGAATTTGCAAAAATTATCATAGTTCACAATGTATTTATATAAGTCTTCTAAATATGTACCTTTAGGAGAATCCATGAATGCCAAATATATGTAAGAATGCTTAATTTTTTGATACGCTTCAATGCCAATGAATGAAACAAATGATGATGTGAGGATTTCAGTCAAGGGAAGAAAGTTATATTTCTAATATCAGTCCAAAATAGAAATTTAATAACTCTCAACACACTCTTGATGCAAATCCAAGAAAATGCCAAGTCAAAATATAGTGAAAATATGTCAAAAGGAGCACATTTTGACCAAAATTCAATGCAAAAAGAGCATAACAAAGAGTGTTGTGAGGAAAATAATGATGGATAGTAGATAATATCAGTAATAACAGATACTTGGTGCCAAAATACCCAACACAACATGATTTTAGCGCCACTTAAGGTAAAACCCTAGTGAAAATATAGAAAAATATGCAATTTTTCACAGTTTTTCAACTCCAAGACCTAGCAGAAGGGGTGTTGCAAAAAATTTTAGGAGGTACAGAAAAGAATATAAATAATATCAGTCACCTTAATCCATAAAATTGATCACAACATGCTTGGAATACAAACTAGGTCAAACCCTAGGGCCAAAATGGTCAAAATGTGTAGTTTTTCTCTAAATTTTCACTACAAAAGCTCATTAAAAGGGTGTTGTGAAGCTTTTTATGAGGGGAAGAAAATGGCTACCCTGATAACAAAAAATTAATGAAAAATATCCTTCACAACACACCTATAGTGCAAGTTAGGCAGTCGATAAGGCCAATTTTAGTGAAAATTGTTGTTTTTGAAGCCCTAGATTTGAAATCTTGAGACCAAATTCTATGTGAATGATTTGAAGTCTGATTTATAACTAAATTAACTTAATCTCAAATCTGAAAATGATTTTCAAGCCTTAAAATGTAAAAATGCCCATGCAAATTTAATGAAAATGCATCAAAATTGCTAGTTTTTTGTTGAAATTTTCTATGTAAAGATGCAAATATTTTAAATCTAAATACAAATTCACACTAAATTTAAAGAATATAGAAAAATGAAAATTTTAATGAGCCTCTAAAATCATTAGAAAAATCTGATAAAAGATTTTGCCTACAAACCCTAGATTTTGGAATTACTAGGTTATATAAAATTGTTAAAATTTCCACAAAACCCTAGCAATTAAATGATGAAAATGCAAGGTAAATTTCTAATTTTTTGAATTTTTATAGATTTTATATCAGATCAGATGCAAAAATCATGAATTAGGAAAATTTAGAAAGAATTGATGGAATTTAGTAAGCCAAACAATGCCATTTTTTTTGTATTTTTCCAATTTTTCAAAATTTTCTCAATGCAATAAAATAAATGACCAAATGAATGAATGAAATCAACTCAAATCTAAATAAAAATACTTAGAATGTTGTAATATAAGTCCAATAACATGGGTTCACCAAAATGTTTAGGGTAAAATTGGATTTGTTAATCTTTTGTTGTTTAGATGTTTGAATCCTCCTTTCACCCTAACATTGAAGGATCTAGGGTCGAGTGGCGAGTACTATCATACCCTAGGTCACTTGCAAATGAAGGGAAGCTTGGATTAGGGAATTTAAATATTAATTTTTCTTCTGATATGTCTAATTAACCATTAAAACCCTAATTCTACAAATACGGCAACAAATTGACGAAAGATGGAAAAAGCTCTTATAGACGGCAGTAAAATAACCTATTTTTGGGGTTCCAAGGTAGAATAGTCGGGGACACTAGTGCAGGTGTGTAAGTCCAAGGTACCTTCTTTTTTAGGGAATTTGGACCTCCTTCTGACACTGATCAGCCCTGTAACTTCTGTTTCCTAAGATCTGTCTACGGAGGACACTATTGTGGGTGCCCTAGTCCTGGAAGTGCTCCTTTGTCTGACTTTTCTTTAGATCCTCAATCCTTGATGCCTACCACTCCTTCCTACAACTCCACTTTTCCCAAATGTGACACTTGTAACTTGCAATCACAAGACTCAGTTTGGGAGTTGTGGTGTTTAGAGGCTTGCCTCAGTTAAGCCCTGGAGGACACTTAAGTCTCTAAATACCGTTGTTAGACAAAGAGTGCGTTCCCTTGTGAGACAAAGGTAAAAACCAAAGGAATCAATGGTAAAAACACAATGATATGTCACCTTGTAGTGAATCTCTCATTTAGGAAGATGCTCTTCATGCCATGAGAAGATTCATGCTCAAATCTATAAATATCAACACACAAAACATACAAGTCTGCTCTTGCAACACAATAGAAAGCCTTGAATCACCTTGAGAACACAATAGCTTTCTAGTAATCATCTAGTTTACAAATGAATGCCTACACATACTTATATATGCACCTACAAGCATTCTCACCAAGATTTTAAAAATCAAACTTTACTGTGTCGGCAAAATAACCACCTAACAGTCATAAACTAACACCGAAAAATTAGGGCTGCCCCAAAATAGGGCAGGACTAGGGTGCGGATGCCTAAGTCCTCACCCCTATTTTGGGTAGGGTACAACTCAAGGGGTCTCCCAGGTCCCATTTGTCATGAAACCTAGGTCTCATTCCATCGGGATGCCAAAATATGAACTAAAATGTCCTAAATGCACTCTAAAGACCCAAGAGCTAAACCTTACGAAGGAAAATCCCCCAAAGGAACATTTTTTGATGTTACATATACAGAATAATGTGGTGTATTTATCTCAAACCTAAATTTAAAGTGATTCAGGTTTGAGCATTTGGGGATAGATGTTGTAGTTGCATCAACCTTGCTAGACATGTATGCAAAATGTAGAAGCGTAGAGAAGGCACATGAATTGTTTGACAAAATACCTCAAAGAACTGCAAGATATGCACAAAAGAGTTTAGACATCATGTCTATGCTTCCACATTTTTTATACAGGGCTGCCAGGGCGCTTGTAATTGATACATCTGACAAAAACCCACAAGATATGCACAAAATGTGGTCTCATGGACTGCAATGATTGTCGGATATGCAAAAAATGGATTTGTTAAAAAGTCTTTAGAAATTTTAAAGTAAATGCAATTGGCTGGTGTAAAGCCAAATTCTACAACCTTTGCTAGCATCCTCCCTCATATCAATAAATACATCTATGAATCTGAATGGATATGAGGGAGTTAATAGAGCCACACCTACCCTATACCATGATGCAATAGGAAACTACAAGGAAGATCAAATTTCATCCACACAATATAAGCTAAAAATATATATCAAAATTTGAAATCATTTCAGAGAGAATTTGTGCATAAATTCTTCTTTATTGAATTTTGTGCATAAGTTTTTATCAAGGTTGTGGTGATGGAAGATTAATCACAATTTGAGACCATTCAGGAAAGAATTTGTGCATAAGTTATTGGAAAGGTTGTGGTGATCAGAAGTAGCAAGTGGTTGATGGCTACTGGTTGGGAGTTAGTTCACACATAAAATAGGTCAAATCAAGTGCTACAGCAATGCATGACATGCACTTTTATCTGTTTTAAGGTTATCCATTCAAATTTGCCCATCAAATGCTAGGGAATAACATGGTTAAGAAGGAAACAACATACACTAGATATATACATATATAATCTTCTAGAATGTTAAATAGAGTCTGCCTTGTTTAGATTGTCGAATGTTTTTTTTCTAGATTGGAAATATACCTTCTCATGACTCCAACTACTATAGAATAAAATTTGATTTATATGAATTATGATAAAATCTTATTTATATAAATTCCTATATGCCTGTCATGTCAATATGCTACATGCTACATGTGACTTTAAATTTGGATTTTCTATGCATTCCTAGTTCTATGTTTTATGGTTGATTTAGATTTGGTTGATATGCCTATTATTTATGTATTTGTAAGCATCTAAGGTGCATGTTTATTTGAGAAGCATGTGTGCATTTATATCATGGATTTTTTAAAGATTTATGTAGTAGTTGGAAAATTTATATGCAAGTTTATTTACATCATGACATACAATATGTTTGAGAGAAAATTTAATTATCATACTACAGAAAAATTTAGGTCCACATGGATGACCAATATTCACATCAATCACATCAGTCAAGTCAACCTGACGATCATGATAATTCTACATTCTATGCCGAGACCATTCAAAGGTTTCAAAGAGCTTTGGATGAACTAAATAGTACAATACACAATACACCAAACCTATCAGGTAGAGACAAGTTGGTTAGGATTAGGGATGAGATAACATGTATGATCCAAGTTGTTTGATCATACAATACCTATGATGACATTAGTGTTGACAAGTTCTATGCATCACTTTCTCAGAGTGTTGTCAGCTAGGAGAAATGGCCATCTATTTCTAAGATGGTTTTAGTAGATAATGTTCTTAGCATGTTTCCTTCTTATAGGGGAAAAGAGAGAGTGAGAGGCTATTCTCCCACCAATTGTGTGGATGCAGTTGTTGGTCCTTTCATCTATCCTAGGGTTTTGGCAGCTCATCACAAATGGCCAAACAATGATGAATTACCATTGTATTTTTGCAAACAATTATATGCTGAGTGTGAGGCCTACACTTTTTCATTTCCGTACATGTGACTATTTAGATTACTATTGCTGATACTTTTATATTTGTCAGACTATTGATCCTGGATTTTCAAACTATTAAACCTTATTATGTTAAAGGAAAACTAATTGGGTGATGTTAATTAGATGTTTGCTTTAAGAGAAAACAAATTTGGGTGATGTTAGATAGATGTTTATTTTATAGGAAAACTAATTGGGTGATGTTTGATTAATGGTTACATTACAGGAAAACTAATTAGGTGATGTTAGAAAGGAAATTGTTATGTGATTTCATTATGTTTTATAAAAACTGTGTTATGTATTAGGAATTCATGTTTTAAGCTGCTTTGGCTATGATATTTATATGTGAAATTAACCTTGTAATTGAGTGCGTAGGTTTTGACTAACAAACCACAGATACTGGAGATCATTCTGCACCTTATGTTGTGATCCCTTGTGAAGCTGATCTGGTTCTACTAAGAACTGAGATCAACTCTATGTTTGATTTAATGTTGTAATGTTGTCTTTCATAAGGTTGAATGGGTTAAGTCTACCCTTTTGTAAAATTGAGTTATGATTTGTGTTGTAAGAATTGTATTTGAATTTTATTTTTTTTAAATTTAAAATTTTGAGACCCTTTTCTTGTGTCTTAACTTGACCCTGGGTATCTTAACTAGGTTAAAGTTGACCTTGGGTTATACCCCATGGCTCTAGGGTCCCTTTGACTTGGGTAACCCTTGGGTAACCTCCATATGGTCACCTTAACTCCACACTGAAGTTAAGTGACAAATTTGGAGGTATGGGAGGGATAGGATGGGTGGTACCAACACTCAAGCCCATCCCTTCTTCCATTCCCAAGGTAAGAAATGACTCCAAGACCCACCAATAATGGAGGAATTGACTTCAAGTCACCCTCACAATTGGTGAGAGTCCCCATGGAGTTGTGTGGTCATTCATAAGAAGGAATGAAGGGGAGACATGTGTCACCCCTTTTCCTCCTTTAATTCTTTTTATTTCTCCCATGCGTAAGAGAAATGACATGTGGTAAGACATAAGGAAGACTTTAGGGATGGGTGAGTGACATAAGCCAACACTCATCCCTTGGGACATAATAGTAGTTTGGAGAAGAGTGAGGAGGTGACAAGTGTCACCTCCCCATTCCTCTAAACTCATGGAATTTGGGTTATTTTAATCCCACTTGGGATAGGGAGAGGGGGTTGTTGAATTTGGAGGATTTTTTTTTATTGAAAATTACTTTTGCGAGAGGAAAGGGGGAGGGAGTTTGGTGGCTTAGGTTGGAGGAGATTTTAGTGGAGATCTACATCAACTTCATCCATTAAAGGGCTTTGTAAGGTTGGTTTTAATGGCCTTTCTTTTGTATTCTATTTGTTGCATGAAGGATGTGTGGAAATGTTTATTTTGCTTGTCTTGTAAATTTTGTTACTAAGGGAATTTTTATTGGGATGTTGACAAAACTTCTTCCACTTGGGAGAAATGCTCATCAAGTGTGGGGTAGGGGAGGAGTGATCCTCCTCGGGTGCATGCCTTATTTCTTTTGGGATGTTGAAACCCTTGAGGGCATTTGTGTGACTTTGAGAAATTGTGTTATTTGGCTTGAGAGTCAAAATAGGAACTCCTTGGAGAATTTTGTTATCAAGTTTGGGTTGAGACCATGAGAAATTTGTGTTGATTATATTATTTGAAAGGGTGACACTCTAGAGTTGAGTGTGTCCACTCTCCTACCCCTTGTTAAACTCACTGTGGTTGAGTTTTTGTGTTGTGTAAATTATCCATGGGTGTATGTGTGTTTTGGGTGTGTTGTTTGTACCTTGTTGTGAGGTGGATTTTTGGAATACCCTAGGTGTGTGGATGAAGTCCATATCTCGGGGGTGACCCTCTTGCGGGTCTACAGTAGGGAGGAGAGTAGCTTGTGTGGTGTTTCTTCCCTTGTGTGATATGCAGGTTTTCTAGGAGCTTATTATGAAGCTTGGAGAAGATTATTTGATCTTAGAAAATATTTTATTTTCCTTAAGTCTTAAGGAGAGCCTGATCTTTTAATAGCTCCTTCCTTGTTGATTTCCAAAAGGAGAAAATTATCTCCCTATTGTTGTATAAATTGTTATTTTTGGAGTTGTGAGGAAATCCTCCTTTATTGTATTGATAGTTGTAATTTTATTGTTCATTAAGTTTTGCCATGTTGAAATGAGAAAAGGAAAAGAAAATTTGTTTTTAAAAGGATATTAGAATTGTCTATTTCCTTCTTCTCCTATTATTAAAAGTTGCGGAATTAGTTTTTGTTAAAAAATAAGTTTGTTAAAATTTATTCCTTTATAGACTAGTGGAAATATTAATTTTATGCATTAAATGAAGTTATAAATTTTGCCATTTGGAAAGGAAATATAATTTGATTAAAGTTGTGTAATTGAGTTAAATAGAAACTAATCTCATGCTTACTACTTTAGATTGAATTCATTGACTTGAAAGTTAAATTCGATCAAGAGGGAAAATAGATTTTAATTAAATCTTGTATTTAGTTTCTTTTAAATACTATTTTAAATTGTTTTTAAAATGCATTAAAAATGTAAATTATAGGAAAACCAAACTGGTTGTCTATTTTAATTTTGCAATAGAAAAATTCAATTGATAATAATAATTGATTATATATATTCTGTAAATTATACAGTTACAGACTTTATTGAAGGGACTGCAAAATTGTGTTAAAAATAAAAGGAAATTACTGTGTATATAAAATATATATATATAATTTAACACTTGATAAATTAAATGAAAATGGAAAAACAAATAAGAAAATTGCAGTTCTGTTTCCATGAGCATCGATCTTTACAGACTTAAAGAAAAAAAAAAGAATGGTGGATGGAGTGGTGCGAACCTCCCCACCACCACCACCGCTGCTTAGTATTTTGGGTGTGGGGAGGGGTAGAGCCCCCACCCACACCCCACACCTTGGGATGTGCGTGGGGGCTCCACCCCTCCCCACACCCCCGCCATATCCTAACCCCGCAGCATGTTCATAGGCCCTCACACCCCCACGAGCCGCTACCTCCCGTCGCGGCCTCCCTCTGCCATCATTCGCACCACCAACACCACAGTGGATCCTCTACCCTTACCGCTCCCTGTCCCCTGCGAACTTCTTTTGCCGCTCTCTGCGGCATCTCTGCCCATCCTCCACTCTGCACCCTCCTCCTCAGCCACGGCCCACAAACTCACGGCCATCTCCACTGTGCGTGGTCCACCTCCCCACTTCAGGCTTCTCACCATGGCTGCCGCTCCCTGTTGTCTCCATGGCTGCCGCCGCTACCCTCCAATTCTCTGCCCTACATAACAAACAAGTAAAAGTTAGGGTTTGCATAAGATCAATTAAAATATGAAATGAACAAAATTCTTGTTCTTTTATAAAGGAAAATCTAGTAAATTTACTATAAAATATTAATATATTAATATATGTATATATATATTAATTGCTCGTGATAATTTTGAAAGAGAGGCTATATTTGTTTTAAAAGGAAGAAAGAAAATTATATTAGGAGATTTTTAACAACAATAAGGAAAAATATAATTATAATTTAAAGAGAACATATATAAATATGTTTTAATTTTAAGGAAGATTTTCTCAGAGGTTTCAACAATTATCACAAATTGAATATCAAGAAAATGAAGAGGAAAATATGACCCTTTCATTTACAAAAGACACTGTGAAAATAAATGCAAACAAGTCATCACAGGCATTCCATGTGTGGCCATTTTAAACTCAACTATAGATTTAGAAAACATCCAATTGAGAAAATAAAAGAGAGAGAAAGAGAAAGAAAAACTAACATTGGAAAACAAAGAGGAGAAAATTCGTGACATTTCTGAACTGGGCTAAGAGAACTAAGTATGTTTATCCTACCGTTAATCCTGATTAGGAACAAGTTGATTATTATAATTAATACAAACGTTGAGATGAAACCTCGAGCGGAAACTTAGGAGACTAAGTCAAGTGAAGTTAGTAAACCCTGTTTCAGTGATCTAGTCTTCTAAGAAATTAGGAATAATGTAAAGGAGGTAGTAATCATGATAGAAATACAATCAAAATTAAATTTCAAAGAAACGGTTAAGTGAATGTGATAGAAATACAATCAAAATTAAAATTTAGAGAAATGGAAGAGAGGGCAAATGAACGGGCTTTGTTGAAAATGCTATGTCTGAAGGAGGAGAAAATAATATTAAATTTCAAAAAATGGAGAAGTGAATGGATGATCAGTCTTTGTTGAAAAATGATCCATAAATGAGACCAAGTGTAAATTCATCATAATTAGGGAGTTGTAGGAAGTTTGTTAACCCTACCAAGGAACCACGAATTAAGAATAGAATTTGTGTATTAAATCCCACTCATGCCCGTGAGGCGTTATGTTGCCAGAATCTTCCAGAATTTAGGGTTTAGGAGCCTTGAAAGTTCTAACCTTGAAGCGATGTTAACCACATCACGAAGACCCCCTTGTTGGCATTCTTGCACTAGGATGTGCGCACATGTACTTAGTACCCCACCGACAACTATATTGTTTTCACTTTAAGCATACGCCACTGAACCTGCTTACGCATGCGAGGGGGTTTCTAGGGAAGCGTGGGAAAAATTTTGACATTTCATGTCATGACCACATGACACATGTGGATATGACACTCGTGATGCGTGTTGTGACTGCATGGGAAATGTGGGCATGACATTTGGTATCAGAGCCCAAGTTTAAACACTAGGCATATTTGGGCACATTATTATTCTACAACTTTGATTAACTAGTGTCTACCTTGTTTTGTAGGATGCCTCCCCGATGTGTTCGACGAATGCGATCACGCAACATAGCGTCCACCGAGGTGCACAGCGATTCCTCAGCAGAGGGACGAGCACCCACAGTTATAGCAGACCCACCAGTACCACAAGCACCACCTGTACCACAAGTACCACTAGAACCACAGACACAAATAGTGCTAGATATAGGTCCACATATATTACAGACCTTACAGGCTATGTTAAAGAGATTACCGATAGCTATTACTGAGCCACGTGATGAGCCTCGTGTCAATCCGCAAAAGGAGCCACGTAAGGAGCCACGTGCTGAGCCATATGTGGAGCCTCGCATCAATTTGTGAGAGGTACCATGCACAGAGCCTTTCATAGAGATCCTTGAGACCATAGCAGATGAGCTAGGGTCAGCCTATCGTGCATGGAGTAGGAGTCCTCCGAGACTCTCGAGACGGGATGAGACCATGAGGGTAAAACAGGTATGCCATGGACCGTATGAGTATGGATTAGATGAGCTAGTTATAGGGCTTAGAGACAGAGGAGATCCCATTAGAGATTTGCTTAGGCTCAACCCACCTACTTTCGTAGGAGCTACAGAGGGAGCTATGGCCGAGGCTTGGCTGATTAGTCTAGACAGGTGTTTCACAACCGGGAGCAACATGAAAGCACAAGTGGCAGTACATCTCCTGAAAGATGCAACAGCTACCTGGTGGTGCACTGAGGAGTGTAAGCATTGACTATCCTTAGATACACTCACTTGGGATATCTTTATAGAGCACTTTAATGCACGATATTTGTTAGAGCATTACAGACAGTGCAGGATTGATGAGTTCCATGATTTACAGCAAAGAGGACTCACTGTTGCTCAATATGAGACCCAATTCATCAAGCTTTCTTGTTACGCGGAGTACCTCCAGGACGAGAAACTCTTGGTACACAAATTCATCAGAGGCCTGAATCACGGGATAGCAGGACTAGTATGTATGGCAGATCCCCAAACCATGAGCGAGGTTGTTGAAAAGGCTCTTATTGCAGAGGAAATTCAGGGACGAGGGTAGAATTCATGCCCGTAGTATCAAGATCATAATCCCCAACAACAGCAGAACTTTCGTAGGCCTCAAAATAGACCACAGAGAGGAGGATATAATTCTTCATCATTACCTCCTAGGCCTCCATAGCAGTAGCAACAGCAGTATCAACAGAGATCTAGATCCCAGCAGAGGGGTCAGGGAGGCCAGAACCGTGGTTGGCAGCACCAGGGTCAGCGTAGAGTCCAGAGACAGCAAGGATCTTCTGTAGGACCCGTAAGGTCTCAACAATCAAGTAGAGGTTCACAGGGGTCCACTAGATGGACTAGGCAGCAGCAGTCAGGTAGGACATAGTCAGTACAGTTACAGGCTAGAGGCCTGTGCTATGTATGTGGTGGGGTAGGGCATTTGGCTAGGGAGTGTCCACAAGGATTTACAGTAGGGGGCAGCCCCGTGCAAGAGGATCTGAGCAGACTATAGGTGATGTGGGCAAGTCCCACTGCATGTTTGTAGTGGTTGACAACTACCAGGCCAATTTCTAGGCTTCAGTCATTGAGA
The DNA here is from genome assembly GCA_027924645.1 of Cunninghamia lanceolata. Classification (NCBI taxonomy): domain Eukaryota; kingdom Viridiplantae; phylum Streptophyta; class Pinopsida; order Cupressales; family Cupressaceae; genus Cunninghamia; species Cunninghamia lanceolata. Next base: position 9,051,653 of record BSBN01000334.1, on the reverse strand, counting down.
CAGCAGGTGAGATTGGGGATTACCCTATCTCTATTCTTTTTGACTCTGGAGCTACCGATTCTTTTCTGTCTACATCATTAGTGGAACATTATAGGCTAGTGGCTTCTAGGCAGGACATTAGGTGAGAGGTTGAGTTGGCCTCTGGGGCTAGAATGTCAATAGATACAGTGGTTAGAGATTGTGAGATGTCCTTAGGTTCCTTCATTACAGCATGTGACCTTAGGGTTATGCCATTCGGATCCTACGATATAGTTCTATGTATGGACTAGCTTGCAGCTCATAGAGCTAAACTAGATTGTTTCCAGAGGATGATTAGTTGCTTAGATGATCATGGCACACCGGTCAAGATAGTGGGCATTCAGAAGCCCACGGCTGTTCGTATGATATCTACTCAGTAGGTTAAGTGCTGCATGCGGAAAGGTTGTTAGAAGTTTGCTATTATGGTCAGTGATAGATCAGAGGATGAGCCTGAGACTACCCTAGATGATCACACTATCCTGAGAGACTTTACCGATGTATTTCTGCCAGAGTTACCAGGTATGCCTCCATGCAGAGAGGTTGATTTCCATATCGACTTAGTACTAGGTGTAGAGCCTGTGTCTCGTGCACCTTACAGGATGACTACACATGAGCTTACAGAGCTTAAACTATAGTTAGAGGAGCTACTTGAGAAGGGGCACATCCAACCTAGCATTTCACCTTGGGGCATACTGGTCATCTTCGTGAAGAAGAAGGATGGGTCTCTTTGACTATGCATTGATTACAGGCAGTTGAACAAGGTGACAGTGAAGAACCATTATCCTCTGCCTAGGATTGACGACCTCTTTGATCAGATGCAGGGAGCCAGAGTGTTCTCAAAAATTGATCTAAAATCTGAGTATCACCAATTGTGCATCACAGAGCCAGACATTCATAAGACTACTTTTCGAACTAGATATGGCCATTATGAGTTTACCGTGGTACCCTTCAGTTTGAAGAATGCCCCTACAATATTCATGAGTCTCATGAACAAGGTGTTCTATACTTACTTGGATCAGTTCATGATCATATTTCTTGACAATATTTTGATTTATTCGCGAACCGAGGAGGAACATGTGGATCATTTACATCAAGTTTTGCAGCGCTTATGAGAGCAGCAACTTTATGGAAACCTAGCGAAGTGTGCCTTCTTCAGGACAGAGGTGCAGTGTTTGGGGCACATCTTATCAGGCGATGGCATCTCTATAGATCCATCAAAGATCAGAGCAATTTAGGACTGGCCAGCACCCACCAGTGTGACTAAGGTCAGGAGCTTTATGGGATTAGCCAGTTATTACCATTGATTTGTCGAGGGCTTTTCTAGGATAGCACATCCCATCACTTCCCTTCAGCAAAAAGGGAAAAGTTTCACTTGGACTAAGCAGTATGAGAGGGCCTTTGGGATCCTCAAGGAGTGTCTCACCAGTGCTCCCATTTTAGCAGTTCCAAATCTTGCAGAGGATTTTGTTGCTTGCATAGATGCATCATTGGAGGGTTTGGGAGCTGTGCTTATGCAGGGTGGTAGAGCAATTGCATATGAATTGCATAAGCTTAAGACACATGAGCTAAACTACCCTACTCATGATTTAGAGCTCGCAGTAGTTATTCACGCTCTTGTGTGCTGGAGACACTTCCTCTTAGGTTGATGCTTTGAGATCCATTTGGATCATCATAGCTTACAGTACATTTTTACACAGCCAAATGTGAATGCTCACCAATAGCGTTGGATGGAGTTCTTATGCGAGTACGACTTTGATGTCCACTACATCAAAGGGAAGGAGAACATGGTTGCTTACGCTTTGAGTCAGAGGTGCCACGAGATCTTGACCTTGACAGTAAGGGTGGATTTGAGAGATCGCATCTTACAACATCTGCTGGAGGATGAGTGGTTTCTTGAGGTGCAGCAAGAAATTTAGAATCAGAGGGCCCTTAAGGGCAAATTTGTAGGATATTCCCTTGAGTCTGATGGTTTGCTTAGACATCGGCAGTGCATCTATGTACCCTGTGCAGGTGACCTACGTACAGTGATTCTTGCAAAGGCTCATAGAGCACCCTATGCAGCTTATCCAGGTGTGAAGAAGATGCATGCTGACTTGCGACAGTTAAATCATTGGGCTAGGATGAGACGTAACATTGCAGAATATGTTGCTCATTTCCTTGAGTGTCAGAGGGTCAAGGCTGAGCATCAGCATCCAGCAAGACTATTGTACCCTCACGAGATACCTGAGTGGAAATGGGACACCATCTCCATGGACTTTATCATTGGTCTACCCATGTCATCACTTCGCCATGATGCTATCATGGTGATAGTTGACAAACTGACCAAGGTGGCACATTTCTCACCTATACGCACGACGTACAATGCACCATCAGTGGTGAGAGTGTTCTTAGATTAGATTGTTAGACTTCATGGAGTACCTCGCCGCATCATTTCCGACAGGGACTCCATATTCACTTCAGCATTTTGGAGAGCCTTACATTAGGCATTGGGCACATAGCTCAACTTCAGTTCAGTCTACCATCTGGAGATCGGCGGACAGACAAAGAGAGTTAATTAGGTGTTAGAAGATATGCTTCATATGTATGTTATGGACCATCAGTCTAGATGGGAGGAGTACCTATATCTGGTTGAGTTTGCCTAGAATAATGGGCATCACAGCTCGTTGGGTATGCCTCCTTTCTAGGCTTTATACGGCAGACTGTGCATAACACCATTGAGTTGGGATTGGATAGAGGACAGGGTCGCCATTGGTCCAGAGCTAGTTCAAGATATGGAGTAGCAGATTACACTAATTAGACAGAGACTTCAAGAGGCACAGGATAGACAGAAGAAGTATGCCGATACTAAGAGAACTGTTCGGAGCTTCTCAATGGGAGACAGAGTATTCTTGAGAGTGCGACTGCACAAGAGTCCAATTTGTTACGGAAAGGGCTCTAAGCTCGCACCTCGGTTTGTAGGACCTTTTGAGATTTTGGAGTGGATAGGACCTGTAGCCTATTGTCTAGCCTTTCCACCTAGCCTGTCACGTATCCACGGTGTCATTCATGTTTTAGTTTTATGTCGTTACATCTCTAACTTATTTGATGTATTGGATTGGAGTGCTCTTCAGGTAGAGGTGGACGGGCAGCTGGCATTGGAGCCAATTCACATATTGGCTCGTTGGACTCTAGGCCTTCAAGGTCGAGAGCTAGACCAGGTTAAGGTCCAGTGGGACATGTATGATGAGGTCACTGTGACATGGGAGGATGCAGCAAGACTGAGGACTTTGTATCCTCACCTCTTTGACGACATCCATGAAGAAGTACAGTCTTAGGGGGGGAGGATGTGAGGCCTACAATTTTTCATTTCTGTACATGTGACTATTTAGCTTACTGTTGCTGATACTTTTATATTTGTGGGACTATTGATCCCAGATTTTCAAACTATTAAACCTTATTATGTTAAAAGAAAACTAACTGGGTGATGTTAATTAGATGTTTGCTTTAAGAGAAAACAAGTTTGGGTGATGTTAGATAGATGTTTATTTTATAGGAAAACTAATTGGCTGATGTCCGATTAATGGTTACATTATAAGAAAACTAATTGGGTGATGTTAGAAAGGAAATTGTTATGTGATTTCATTATGTTTATGAGAACTGTGTTATGTATTAGGAATTCATGTTTTAAGCTGCTTCGACTATGATATTTATAATGGAAATTGACCTTGTAATTGAGTGTGCAAGTTTTAACTAACAAACCATAGATACTGGAGATCATTCCACACCTTATGTTGTGATCCCTTGTGAAGCCGATCTAGTTCCACTAAGAACTAAGATCAACTCTATGTTTGATTTAATGTTGTAATATTGTCTTTCATGAGGTTGAATGGGTTAGGTCTACCATTTTGTAAAATTGAGTTATGATTTGTGTTGTAAGAATTGTATTTGAATTTTATTTTTTTAAAATTTAAAATTTTGAGACCCTTTTTTTGTGTCTTAACTTGACCCTGGGTGTCCCAACTAGGTTAAAGTTGACCCTGGGTTATACCCCATGGGTCTAGGGTCCCTTTTGACTTGGGTAACCCTTGGGTAACCTCCGTATGGTCACCTTAACTTCACACTGAAGTTAAGTGACGAATTTAGAGGTATGGGAGGGATAGGATGGGTGGTACCAACAATCAAGCCCATCCCTTCTTCCATTCCCAAGGTAAGAAATGACTCCAAGACCCACCAATAATGGAGGAATTGACTTCAAGTCACCCTCACAATTGGTGAGAGTCCCCATGGAGTTGTGTGGTCATTCATAAGAAGGAAGGAAGGGGAGACATGTGTCCCTTTTTCCTCCTTTAACTCTTTTTATTTCTCCCATGCGTAAGAGAAATGACATGTGGTAAGGGATAAGGAAGACTTTAGGGATGGGTGAGTGACATAAGCCAACACTCATCCCTTGGGACACAATAGTAGTTTGGGGAAGAGTGAGGAGGTGACAAGTGTCACCTCCCCTTCCTCTAAACTCATGCAATTTGGCTTATTTTAATCCCACTTGAGATAAGGAGAGGGGGTTGTTGAATTTGGAGGATTTTTGTTTATTAAAAATTGCTTTTGGGAGAGGAAAGGGGGAGGGAGTTTGGTGGCTTAGGTTGGAGATTTTAGTGGAGCTCTACATCAACTTCATCCATTAAAGGGCTTTGTAAGGTTGGTTTTCATGGCCTTTCTTTTGTATTCTATTTGTTGCATGAAGGATGTGTGGAAATGTTTATTTTGCTTGTGTTGTAAATTTTGTTACTGAGAGAATTTTTATTGGGATCTTGACAGAGTTTCTTCCACTTGGGAGAAATGCTCATCAAGTGTGGGGTAGGGGAGGAGTGATCCTCCTCGGGTGCATGCCTTGTTTCTTTTGGGATGTTGAAAGCCTTGAGGGCATTTGTGTGACTTTAAGAAATTGTGTTATTTGGCTTGAGAGTCAAAATAGGAACTCCTTAGAGAATTTTGTTATCAAGTTTGGCTTGAGGCCATGAGAAATTTGTGTTGATTATATTATTTGAAAGGGTGACACTCTAAAATTGAGTGTGTCGACTCTCCTACCCCTTGTTAAACTCACTGTGGTTGAGTTTTTGTGTTGTGTAAATTATCCATGGGTGTATGTGTGTTTTGGGTGTACTGTTTGTACCTTGTTGTGAAATGGATTTTTGGAATACCCTAGGTGTGCGGATGATCTCCCTAGCTTGGGGGTGACCCTCTTGCATGTCTACGGTAGGGAGGAGAGCAGCTTGTCTTGTGTTTCTTCCCTTGTGTGATATGCAGGTTTTCTGGGAGCTTATTGTGAAGCTTAGAGAAGATTATTTGATCTTAGAAAATATTTTATTTTCCTTAAGTCTTAAGGAGAGCCTAATCTTTTAATAGCTCCTTCCTTGTTGATTTCCAAATAGAGAAAATTATCTCCCTATTGTTGTATAAATTGTTATTTTTGGAGTTGTGAGGAAATCCTCCTTTATTGTATTGATAGTTGTAATTTTATTTGCCATGTTGAAATGAGAAAAGGAAAAGAAATTTTATTTTTAAAAGGATATTAGAATTGTCTATTTCCTTCTTCTCCTATTATGAAAAGTTGCGAAATTAGTTTTTGTTAAAATTTATTCCATTATAGACTAGTGGAAATATTAATTTTATGCATTAAATGAAGTTATAAATTTTGCCATTTAGAAAGGAAATAAAATTTGATTAAAGTTGTGTAATTGAGTTAAATAGAAACTAATCTCATGCTTACTACTTTAGATTGAATTCATTGACTTGAAAATTAAATTCAATCAAGAGGGAAAATAGATTTTCATTAAATCTTGTATTTAGTTTCTTTTAAATACTATTTTAAATTGTTTTTAAAATGCATTGAAAATGTAAATTACAGGAAAACCAAACTGGTTGTCTATTTTAATTTTGCAATACAAAAATTCAATTGATAATAATAATTGATTATATATATATATATATATATATATATATATATATATATATATATATATATATATATATATATATATATATATATATATATATATATATATATATATATATATTGCAAATTATACATTTACAGACTTTATTGAAGGGACCGCAAAATTGAGTTAAAAATAAAAGGAAATTACTATTTATATATATATAATTTAACATTTGATAAATTAAATGAAAATGGAAAAATAAATAAGAAAATTGCAGTTCTGTTTCTATGAGCATCGATATTTACAGACTTAAAGAAAAAACAAAGAATGGTGGATGGAGAGGTGCAAACCTCCCCACCACCACCACTACCGCTTAGTATTTTGGGTGTGGGGAGGGGCAGAGCCCCCACCCACACCCCACGCCGTGGGATGTGGGTGGGGGCTCCACCCCTCCCCACATCCCCTCCATATCCTAACCCCACGACCTGTCCACAGGCCCTCACACCCCCGCGAGCTACTGCCTCCCGTCGCGGCCTCCCCCTGCCATCCTCCGCACCACCACCACCACGGTGGATCCTCTACCCTTGCCGCTCCCTGTGGCCACCACCCCTATCCCCCGTGAACTTCTTCCACCACTCTCTACGGCATCTCTGCCCATCCTCTGCTCTACGCCCTCCTCCTCAGTCGTGGCCCACAAACTCATGGCCATCTCCACTGTACATGGTCCACCTCCCCACTACGGCCTTCTCACCATGGCCACCGGTCCCTGCTGTCTCCATGGCCGCCACCGCCACCCTCCAATTCTCTACCCTACATAACAAACAAGTAAAAGTTAGGGTTTGCATAAGATCAATTAAAATATGAAATGAACAAAATGCTTGTTCTTTTATAAAGGAAAATCTAGTAAATTTACTATAAAATATTAATATATTAATATATGTATATATATATATATTAATTACTCGTGATAATTTTTAAAGAGAGGCTATATTTGTTTTAAAAGGAAGGAGGAAAATTATAGTAGGAGATTTTTAACAACAATAAGGAAAAATATAATTATAATTTAAAGAGAGCATATATAAATATGTTTTAATTTTAAAGAAGAGTTTCTTGGAAATTTCAACAATTATCACAAATTAAATATCAGGAAAATGAAGAGGAAAATATGACCCTTTCATTTACAAAAGACACTATGAAACTAAATGCAAACAAATCATCACAGGCATTCCATGTGTGGCCATTTTAAACTCAACTGTAGATTTAGAAAACATCCAATTGAGAAAATAAAAGAGAGAGAAAGAGAAAGAAAAAGTAACATTGGAAAACAAAGAGGAGAAAATGTTCAGCATTTTCAAACTAGGCTAAGAGAACTAAGTAAGTTTATCCTACCATTAATCCTGATTAGGAACAAGTTGATTATTAAAATTAATACAAACGTTGAGATGAAACCTAGAGCGGAAACTTAGGAGACTAAGTCAAGTGAAGCTAGTAAACCCTGTTTCAGTGATCTGGTCTTCTAAGAAATTAGGAATAATGTAAGGAGGCAGTAATCATGATAGAAATACAATCAAAATTAAATTTCAGAGAAACGGAGGAGAGAGTAAATGAATGGGCTTTGTTGAAAATGCTAAGTCCGAAGGAGGAGAAAATAATATTAAATTTTAGAAAATGGAAAAGTGAATGGATGATCGGGCTTTGTTGAAAAATGATCCATAAATGAGACCAAGTGTAAATTCATCATAATTAGGGAGTCGTAGGAAGTTTGTTAACCCTACCAGGGAACCACATATTAAGAATAGAATTTGTCTATTAAATCCCACTCATGCCCCTGAGGCATTATGCTACTGGAATCTTCTAGAAATTAGGGTTTAGGAGCCTTGAAAGTTCTAACCTTGAAGCAATGTTAACCGCATCGTGAAGACCCCCTTGTTGGTATTCTTGCGTCAGGATGTGCACACACGTACTTAGTACCCCGCCGACAACTGTATTATTTTTGCTTTAAACGTATGCCACCTCGTATGCTTATGCATGCGAGGTGGTTTCTAGGGAAGCGTGTGAAATTTTTTGATATTTCATGCGATGACCACATGACACATGTGGACATGACACGTGTGATGCGTGTTGTGACCGCATGGGAAATGTGGGTATGACACTGAGTTCCATTTACATTTATCTATCAATTATACATCTTTTCCTAAACATGCTAGTTAGGGGAAAGGGAGGTTTACAGAGAGACCTGAGTATAGAAGATGAGATGTGCCACCTCTTTAGAACAAGAGGTCCTTAGTTGGCCCACATCTTTTGGTTCATCTAAAACATGTGGAGCTAGAAAATGCCACCCAACCAACATTGACCCGCTCAAGATGCATGATTTTTGAGAGCATGGTGACTATTGCCAATGAGGTTGATCATTTGTCATTTGATCATATTGCTAGGTATTTTTTATGCCCGAGGATTGACATTCCATCCACTGAGGCACATCGACCAACTATTCAGATCATTACATTCATGTTGATATACCATCACCACATGATGTGGCACATATTAGTGGAGAGAGTGATTTGTGGAATATGACTAGATGCCTAGCCAATGATTTATTAGATTCATACTAGTTCATTAGCAATCAATATGGGATCCCACTTGATGCTATATTCTCACATCTCGAGCAATATTTTGGTATACGAAGGAGCCATGGTGAGTCAAGTTCACAGGATTTGGGGGGACATCAGGATGTTCCAGTTGGTACTATAGGCTCCACCCCTCTACATGTTCTAGTTCATCCTGAGGTTGAGGTTACTGCACATGATGTTATGGGAGGTGAGTATAGCAGGCTTCTTTTCAGCATTGAGACTGCACCATCTACATGTGTATCATTGTCTCTCCATGATTCTAACCTTAGTGGGATTGGGAGGGCCTTTGCTAGTGCAGTTGAGGTACAATTTATTTTAAAATTATAATCTAAATTCATAAATTATATATTTAAAAATTAAGTTCAACTTTAAATAAAATCACATACATTGAAGCTTTGACTCTTGATTGCAATCTTAAATGTACATGTGTATTAGACACAAGCTACTATTTTACAACCTAGATATGGAGATTTGCATCATGCTGGTGATCCTAGACATCATCATGAGGTATTTAAAAATTGGGTCTATATATCACATGTACATATAAGTTTGATTTAAGTGTACACACACACACACACACACACATATATATCAAGTTAACTTTCTACCTATAGACATCAAGTGTACAAATTTTCTAACTAAATACACATATGCTTATATATTGTATAAACACATGTCATAAATAGGTTGCAGGATTAGGTCATGCTTCTATTGAGACTCCTCTACATGATGCAAACTGTGTATGTCAGGTAATTTAGATTTGTCAAGTATTATTTATTTATTTAAAATCAAAACAAATTATATTTGTACATGTATATTATATATAGAATTTGAAAATTTTATTGTGTTTCATGTGCAAACCCCAACCCACAACTCAGCACAGTGCTTGGATCATGGATCAGTCGAGGGCTTTAATCAAGGATCAGGATGTCATAGCTTGAGACACAGCTTGAGATAGAGTGAGACTCAATCCACTAGTACAGTGATACATTTATGAGTTGTTATTATGATTCAAATATTTTATATTTATAGTACATTTGGACATTATGACTTTACATGTTATTATATTTTATCTAGATGTTTTTATGAGTCACATGAACTTTTATATCTAGACGTTATTGTGAGTCACATGTTTTATATTTGGACATTAATGTACACTTATGTTTTATATCTTAGAGACGTCCATTCTTATTATCAGTCACATGCTTTATATTTACATTTTGAATTTTATATTATGACTTACATGCTTTATATTAATCATTTGGACATTTGGATGTCCATTGTTTATTTTGTGAAGAAATTTAATTACTTTCCCCTTTATGAATAAATTTAATGCATTGATGTAATATAAATATAATTGCTTGGTATTATTCAATCCAAGGATAACCAAGTGCCATGTTTAATCTACTTGACATGATGTTTTCAATGGTTTAGTATGATTGAAAAATGAGCCCATTGTTGTGAAATATGCCTCCATTGTGTTGAATTGAACCCCTTCAAAGGTTATTTATCAACTTTAGAGATCACTCAAGAATACTTTTAGACAAATTATACTAATCTTGGGCATGTTAATGTATTAAAAAAAATATTCAGAGAGTCAACAAGGAATATAAATATTTTTAAGTAGTACATAGCAAATTCAAAGATATCTCAATGCTTAAATATTTTGAGTAATAAATGAAATGTAATCAAATATTAAAGAAATTTGTACATATTTTAAAAAGCTAGAGCATATAAATACCATTAAAGATCTACCTAAACTTCAACTAAAATAACAATCATCATGTTAAAATCAAAAATACAAAAGAACTCTTAAAAGAGAACTCATAAGCACATCATCTTTGAACATGTAAATTATGAACTAGATAGATCTATCTAATGTACCTGTTTGTTAAGTTTGAGACCCCTACATGATAAGGATACAAAAAAAAGAGCTTCCCTTAGCTTTGAGAAATATTTATTCTATACTGACAAGGCCAACCACGTGAAGGTGGAAGCTCAGTGGCCTCACCTAAGGCCTAAGACACCTAAGACCTAACACACCTAAAACCTAATACCCAAGACCTAGAAAACAACTAAGACCTAGAAGACACGTTTAAGACACCTAATACCTTTAAGACACTTAGAATACATACCTACTTGAAACATTTAAGATACCTAGACACCTAAGTCTTAAAACACATAAGAAACCTAAGACCTATAAGACACCATAGTACACCTCTAAAACACTTAAGAATTAAGACATATCTAAGACATCTAAGGAAATTAAGACATACAGTAACACACCTAAGACCTTTAAGACACTTACTTGGCATATCTACTTGACACATTTAAGACACCTAGACACCTAAGACACCTAAAACACCTAAGAAAGGTCTAATATGCCTAATCTACCTTTAGGACACTTAAGACATATATCTAAGACACGTAAGACCTAAGATAGGTCTAGAAGACATTTAAGACACCTAGACACCTAAGACCTAAAACACCTAAGAAATTGTAAGACCTTTAAGACACCTTTAGACACCTAAGACAATCTAAGACTATCTATATATAGTCTAGAGATCATACCTGCACAACATGAAGTTCAATTTTATAACTTGAAATCCTTATAGGCATAGACCTACATAATTGCAAAAACAAAAATCTGTATAAATAAATTTAAAGCTCGTTTGTAGCTTGATCATGTTTGATTATAATAAAATTTGAACTAAAAACCATTGAAATTAAAATTTGAAATGAAAGAACTATCAAGAATCATGTACATTTTAAAATAAATCAATAGATCAATAGATAATTCAAGTGTGCATATACCTTCATACCATGTATCAATTGGTTCAACTTGCTCTTCAATAATGTAGTTAGAGCTCTTGGTACATATAATATGGATCTTCTCTATCTTTTATTATCTCTAAAATCTTTTCGTGATCTTCAATAGACAACCTCCACTTTTGTTGGCCACATCCTCTTTTTTGTAACCTTTCCAAACTTAATCTTGTTTCTATAACTAAGTGACTGTATTGTAGAACCTTTTGTCCTTGCATATAATCAATAAATATAATACCATTTTTATCTATATTTACTTGTTGATAATATGTGCCTTCAACAACAACTGATCCAATGGGATATGATTGTCCATTACCATCTGTCATTAATTCTAACAATTTTGATTTTGCTTGTGGGCATCTTAGTAGATAGTAATCTACACCTTATGTATTGTTAGGATCTACAACCACAACAAAAATATCTCTTGTACACACCACAAGTAAACATGTTTGTACATTTGAATTGAACAATGTAAATCAAATGTTCAAAACTTTATTACAATCTAGAATATAAATCAATTCTATAACTTACCTATAACAACTAAATTTGATGTACATTTGTAATTAGATGAATATATAGGATCATATACATCTACAATGACACTATCTTCAAAAGGAGGAATTGATACTATTTGTTTCATTTCATATTGTGAAACATATCCATCCATTACATTTGGACATTGTAGAATATTTGCATTGTTCTCAATGCAATCAACACAAAAACAAGATTTTTCTCTCACTTGAATAGCAAGAGGCTTGCTATGTCCTATAGTCATGACTTGATGCAAACTTCTAAAACCATTAATAGCTTGACAATTATATGGATTCGATCGATCAATAACTACACATATGATCAAATTCTTAAGCATCTCAATTAAAACTATTTAAATTCAATTAAATCACATGTGTTCTTAAATTTAAATATTAAAGTTTTCAAATAACGAAAATTCAGTTAACATACCATTAATTTCCCAAAAATAACATTTGTTGTATATTGAATCACGGACACCAAAATGGATTTTGCACCATTCAACAATTTGACTTGTATTTCATATGGTGTTACTTGCAATTTCATGTTGGTGTTTAGTTCCCAGGTAAGAGGTTTAAGAATTTAAAATTTTTTACATGTACATCCAACTATTACAATACATGTAGATCAATTACATAAATCATAGTAGAAGTATTCAACAAGTTTAAATTTTGTAAATTCCGTATCTAGTATGTATTACCTGCAAGTTCATATTGGCAAAGTGCACGCTTTACACATGCTCCTGCTCCATCATGCTCTCTTTTTCCACGTCCACTCTCAAAAAAATTCCATATGCCAAATCTAGTATGTTGTTATGTTAACCAATTAAACACTTTTGCATACTTAAATTGTCCTATATAAATAGTTATATATAAACAATGATTTGAAAACTAAAAAGTAATTGAAAATTCAAGTCTTAAATTTTTTAAAAATTTTAAATTAAAAATTAATAATAAAATCAACACTTACCAGCACATCCATCAAACCAAATCCAGTGTTGTAATGTAGTAATGCCACGTTGTCTTAAATCTTCAAAAAATGTTCGAAACCAATGTGCTACATAGCTTCTATCATGACCAGTATCATCACTAATATAAAATTGAACCTCCTTGATGATAATTCAATCATCTTAAGTACTCTCTACCTCATCTACAAATAACTCAACATGTCTATAGCAAACTTGTACAAAGATTGCGACTTGCTCTGAATGATAATATTAACTTTGAATCTTAGTTTGAGGACTAAATGTATAATTTTTAGAAAAATCTACAATAGAGAGAATACAACCTAGTGGAAAACAATTCTTTGAATCACAAAATTGCTTAGCCTTCCATCTTCTGCCATGACAATGTTGGATATGTGGGTATACAATGTTACGAAATTTGTTCATAAAATTGTTGCAGGGCAATTCACTCTCTCTCAAAACAATTTTTCTGGATTTAGCTACTAACTTCATTGAGTATTTCTCATATTCAAATCTCTTCCAAACAACTGACATTAAATGATCAATATTCTCAAATGGTAAAAATTTTATCAAATTTCCACAATCTACACATATATTTCTTATACATTGTACATTGAATTCATATGAATCTTTTGATTTTTCACATAAGATAGACTTCACAAATTTTGTTGTACTTCCATGGACGGTTACATTTGGATTAACTATTTCCATAGGTTTTTTATCTGATTGTAGGTATAGATCAAATTCAACATGATTTTGACAATAACAAGAGTTATGTGTTTTTACAGTGGTTTTTTATAATGGGGGTTTTCGTGATGAAACCCTTAGTCAAAAATTGTGGTTTTATTGTGGCAAAGGGATTTGTCTCCAAAAATGGGAACCAAATTTTGATCCGATTAAAGCTAATATGAACTTTGTTCCTTTTTGGATCTCTTTGCCAAATTTACCTCTGGAATATCAAGATTTTTCCATTATTGAATTTTACGCTAAGAAACTGGGTTTCTTCATTAAGCATGACTTGTCCTCTTTTCAAAAGCCAGATCTGCCAATTAGGTTTTCATTAGTCCTCAATACTGCGTTCCCCTTTCCCAAATATGTTGAGTTCCACTCAAAATTTGGAAATTGGAAACAAGTAATTGTCTTTGAAAACCCTATGGCTATTGATAAGGAGGAAGTATTGCATTCAAATAAATCTTGTGATGAATCTAAAGAAGAGTTTTATGATAAAGACAATTTAGACTTTGTTAATATAGGGAAAGCATCTCTAAATCATTTTGTCAATACCACCATTTCTGAAGAAGCTCTTTAGACTTCTACAGGGTTAGAGGATGACTGTTCTTTTGAATTTGTAATCGGTAACCCTGAAGTTATTGAAACTCCTACTTTTCCTAGTGATAAAATTAAGAAAAGTCTGCTCAATTCCTTTAACTCTGAGGTAAATTGTTCAAGGGATGCAGTAAATGAACTGCCTGTTTTAGAATCGGATGGATTTTCTTTTACTGAAGAGGAAGCACAAGCTTTTGTTGAAAATACTATACGTAATGTTGCTTCTGATCTTATTGATGAATTGGTAGATGAGGTAATAGCAGAAAAGCCAAGTTCTATTGTTGATAATTCATTTCATTTAAATACCCCTGTCCCCGGTGTCAATCCTGAGAGTCGCTTTAGCTAGGGGAAGGAAAAACACTCTGGATTTTTAGGAGACATTAGTGAGGTCTATGATTTTTCTTCCAAACTATCCATTTCTCAATCTTTGAGTCAGGATTCACCTACTAAACAGAGTTCTCTCTCTTCCTCTAAGAGAGGACGCAAACCAAAATTATTTAAAACGCAAGAAGAAATAAAAGCAGGCCTGCAGGCTACTTTGGAAACATGTCTGAGATCGGGGAGAGTCAGGAACTCTCCCCACTAGCAATGAAGCTCCTCTCTTGGAATGTTAGGGGCATTAATGCCCCTAACAAAAGACGCTTGATAAAGCATCAGTTAGATTCTTCAGGTTTAGATATTGTCATGCTACAAGAGTCAAAATTATCAATTTCTCAAGCCGATAGAATTTTCCCAAGCTAGTTGAAATGGAAGTATATTCATTCTCCTTCTCAAGGAGCCTCAGGAGGGCTGATTGTTCTCTGGGATAGTACAGTGTGTGCAGTAGAATTAATTTGCTCTATTCCAAATTTTCTTTTGGTTAGGATTACTTCTTCCTCTATTAATTTTTGGTTATTTAATATTTATGGTCCTACTGCAACTAGAGAAAAAAAACATTGTTGGGATACTCTCATAGCACTTCTAGAGCAATTGTCTAGAGAGAAAGTTATTTTAGGGGGGGATTTTAATGCTTTATCTTGTCTGTCAGAAAAGACAGGTGGAATTTCCCCACCCCAGAGGGTAATCGAGGATTCAAAGGGTTCATAACTGATAATGCATTACTAGATAGCCCGCTACTCAATGGGAATTTCACTTGGTCAAACAGGAGGAAAGGCTTTTTAAATATAGTAGAAAGATTGGATAGGTTTCTTTTTTCTCTAGAATGGTGTCTTGAGGCAAATATTTCTGGCACTTCTATACTTCCTTTTACAACTTCAGACCATTTTCCTATTTCTTTTCAATTTGGTGTCATTCATCAGAAAAAAAATATGAGGCCTGCATTCAAATTCCAAGCTATGTGGTTTAGAGATAAAAATTTCTTATCCTTATTAGAATCCTGGTGGAAAAATGCTCCTTTTGTAAATGGTTCACGTATGTATTGGGTTAATGAACATTTAAAATATATAAGGAAAAAAATTATGGATTGGAATAAATCCTCTTTTGGTAACATTTTTCCACAAAAAGCAGCCCTACAACTTTAGTTACAACAGTTAAATGGAACAATTATTTCTAATGGCATGGATAATGTATCTCTTGAAAATATAAAAATGTTACAAGCACAATTAGAGGAAATTTTATCTTGGGAAGAAATCTTTTGGAAACAAAAATCTAGGGAAGTATGGCTAAAGGAAGGGGATTGAAATACTAAGTTTTTTCATGTCTCGACCATGCTAAGAACGCACCACAATTCTATTTTTTCCATAAAAGATTCTATGGGTAACATTTTACATGACGACTCTCTTATTCAAAAAGAAGGAATTAACTATTTTTAGAAACTACTCTCTAAAGATTTAATTCAGATTCCTAGTACAACTGTCTATGAAGTCCTGGATAATATTCCTAATCTCATTTCCCCTGCAGATAATTTGGAATTGATGAAAACATTTACCATGGAAGAAGTTAAGGCAATAGTCTTCTCCTTAGAACTAGATAAATCACCTGGCCCAGATGGTTTTACTCCTCTTTTTTTACAAAAATGCTGGGAATTTGTGGGCAAGGATATTTTGCTGGCTGTAGAAGAAGCTTGGCGAAATAGAACTGTTCTGAGAGAGATTAACTCAACATTAATTGCTTTGATCCCCAAAATCACTTCTCCTTCCTCCTTTGCTGATTTTAGACCCATTTCATTATGTAATACTTTATATAAGATCATTTCCAAAGCAATAACGTTGAGACTAGCTTCACTAATTCCAAAAATTGTTTCTGATGAACAAGGTGGCTTTGTCCCAGGTAAGGAAACTTCAGAAGGTGCTTTGATTGCTCATGAGGTAATTCATTCAATTCATCAACACAAACTTCATGCAATGATGATTAAACTGGATATGCTAAAAGCTTATGATAAAGTATCCTAGGATTTTTTATTCAAAGTACTCCTCAAATTTGGATTTTCTTCTAAATGGTGTAAATGGATCCAATCTTGTATTACCGGTGTCAGTTTTTCAGTATTGATTAATGGCACGCAATCTGAATTTTTTAAATCTTCTCAAGGCATACGACAGGGAGATCCTCTTTCCCCTTTTCTTTTTATTTTAATGGCTGAAGGTTAATTCTGAGTCAGAATACATTAGGTCATTGGAGAGGGATTAATATTCCTAGAATTCCTTTTTCTATCACTCATGCATTGTTTGCAGATGATACTTTGTTGTTTGGGCAACCTGTGATGGGAGATGCTAGAGTTCTGAAGGAAGTTATTTCTAAATATTGTTTGGTATCTGGTCAAAAAGTGAATAATAGTAAATCTAAAATTTTCTTTTTCTTCTCTTCTGATTTGGTGCAAACTAGGATAGCTAAGTATCTTGGTTTTCAAATTGACACTTTACCCTCAAGGTATCTAGGAATCCCTCTTTTCTCGGGTTTGATTAAAACAATGTTCTGGGATAAGCTTCTATCAAGTATAAAAACTAAAATATCTTCCTGGAAAGGCAAATGGCTTACTTTGGCAGGTAAACTCTTGATGATTAAAATAGTTTTATCAGCAATTCCAGTTTACTTGCTATCAGTTTTAAAAGTTCCAAAAACTATACTTACTTTTATTGTGAATATGTTACGGAAATTCCTTTGGAATGGTACTAATTTACAGGGGAGAAAGATTCCACTCCTTTCTTGGGATAAAATATGCATCCCAAAACAATTTGGTGGAGCTGGCATCCATGATATTGCAACTCAAAATAAAGCTCTCAGAGCTAAACTTGTTTGGAATTTGTATGAAAAATCAACCTCTGAATGGGGTAAAATAATGTATGCCAAGTATCTAGATTCTTTAAATCCTGAAAGATTATTTACTCTTCGAAATCCAAAGGCAGGTTCTCACATGTGGAATTTTTTGATACATTGTCGAGAAGTTATTTCTTCTTATTTATCTTGGGTTATTCATGATGGAAGTTCTGCCCTTTTCTGGGATGATTCTTGGAATAATCATCCCCCTTTAATTAACACAGAAGGTCTTCACGAGATTAAATATTTGTTATGTCAGGTGTGGGGACCAAAAGTTAAAGATTATTATGAAATTGATCCTAACTCAGCTTTTAATTCAGTAAAATGGAAAAATTTTGATGAGTTCATGGTTCCTGAAGAACAAAAGACCCTTCTTAAGAATATTTTGAAGGATTGCAGGCTATTTATCTCAGGTGAAAAGGATAAGTTAGTCTGGGCTCCTTCGAAATCAAGTTGTTATATAGTTAAGCAAGGTTATCTAAGTATCGCTAGTAAGGATTCTAATCCAAATCTTTCTTGGCCTTATAAGCTTTGCTGGAGTGATTCATGTCTGCCCAAAGCAGGAGCTTTTTCATGGTTAGCATTGCATTCTCAAATGCTTACTAGCGATAGATTAGTTAAGCTTGGGGTTGCAAATCCCTTCTTATGCCCCTTTTGTCAGGAAGTGGAGGAATCTGTAGATCATCTTTTATTGAATTGTGATTTCTCATCACAGGTTTGGTTTTGGCTTATTTCTAGATTGAACTGGTCAGGTCCTCTTCCTTGTTCTTTACTACAAGTCTTTCAAAGTTGGCCTATTCTATTCTTGAAGTCTACTTTTTCTGCTCTGTGGATTGTATCGCCAAGCATTGTCATTTGGTCTCTTTGGTTAGAAAGAAATAGTAGAATATTTAAAAAACTAAGTAATCCACTTCCTATTGTGTTGGGCAAAGATGAAACATCTATTTCAGAAGTAAGTTTAGCATCTTTGTTATCAAAGAAGGTGGGTTCTCTTATTTTTACAAGTTGGGATGATTTGATTTTGCAAAATTGGAAGCAGTTAAAAGTGCCTGATAATTCTTGCTTTAAGTCTGAAGCTTTGATTGATCATTCTATTATCAAATGGATCCCTCCCACTGAACCCTTTGTCAAGCTTAATTTTGACAGTGCTAGCAGAGGTAATCCAGGAAACTCCAGTGCTGGTTGTGTTATTTGAAATCATCATGGAACAATTATTAGAGCTTTGTCAATTAAACTTGGTACATTAACAAATAATGAGGCTGAGGCTTTGGCTCTAATTGCAGGCTTGAATCTAGCATTAAAATATGGTTTTACTAGCATTATTGTGGAAGGGGATTCATTGAATATTGTTTCAGCCTTCTCCAAGAACTCTTCTCTGAGTTGGAAAATAGAATATATTCTTAAGTCAGGCAGAGATCTATTAAATAAGTTTCATTCATTCCAGATTAGGCATACCTATTGAGAAGGTAATCTTTTAGCTGATTTTATAGCTAATATTGCTTTTAATTTTGATGAAAATGCTATCGAATGGACTTCTGACTCTCTTCTTCTGATTCCCGGTATAAGCTATATTTTGGCCAAAGATTCAATTGATTAAGGCATGATATTTTGGTTCATTTTTTAGATTTTACATTTAATCATTAGCTTTATTTTATGGTTTACATGATGTTTAGCGGACGTTGTTTTAAGTATTGTGAATTATTTCGAATGATGGATTGTACCCTGTTGATTACTCCTAAAGACGGCTGGCAGAACTCGCATAAGGGAATTGGCATTCCACCATCTTCTATCATTTATGAGATATGCACATCACCTCTCGCATTTATTTGGTTTCATTTGTGTTCGCTGCTGCCATAGTTGTTTTGTTTCTTGTTCTCTAATCTTCCCGGTACAAGGTTCTGCTCTTTGCTTAGTTAGTTGTGATAGTATTTTGGCTTCTATTTTACAGCAAAATTTTGTAGATTTCTATGGGTTCCATTCACCGGAATACTAGAATCTCTTGGCCAATTCAGAATTGGGAACGTCCCCTTCTAGGCTGTTTCACTTTTAATGCATTGCAGGAAGTCTTCTAGGTTTATGAGGCACCGGGGGGTAATGCTATTCTCTAGGTCTGTAATTTACCAGCTCTTTACACTCCAGTTGCTATTTATCCCTCTCAGGTTGCTTCCCATTTTTTGTCCAATGCAATGGATCTTTTCCAGTCTAGCGACAGGGTAAGAGATTTGGGGCTAAATTTTATACAAAATGTGCATTTTTCTGTTGACATTTTTAATTCTACTTTAGTTGATTATGATGTGCATGAAGGGTCTGCTCCCGTTGGAGGGTTGTTTGACTGCAGATGTTTATTTCAAATTTTTGGTTTACACTACCTGTACAATGCTTTTTTGCATGGTCTTCGCAACAACTGTATCATCTCCTTCCAGAACTCCATTCATTGTCATAGGTAGGAATTGGGCCCTCAATTGGCAGATACAGCTTTCAAAGTGTTTAATGCGCTGCTATTTCTTTTAAATTATGTGCCTCCTCCTCCGCCACCTCCTCCTCAACTTGCAGAGGCTGATGAACACATCGAAGATCAAGACTTGCAGGTTATTGAGATAGAAGATTAATGGGATTCTCTTTCAAGTTTTTTTACCTTCAGTGGATGCCTCTTTTTCTGGATTTTGTATTTGCCAGATGCTTTGTAATTCCTTTTTAAAAAATTGTATATTCTCTGGCATGATTCCAATCATTTTTGGATCAAACTATGTTTTTGAGTCGATTATGTATAATCTTGTTAAACTCAGGCTACAACCGGAGGTTTTCTTTGCTGATTCTTTCTTGCCGGTATGCCGTTTCTAAATCTGACATTTTGTAACTACTTTTTATTAATATATTTTAGTGGTTTAACCACTTTTTTGCAAAAAAAAAAAAACAAGTTTCACGTACTTTATTTATATGTACAAAATGTAGTCATAAATTATTAAACATTATTTGATAAATCTTCACCTGTGAAAATTCTTGCTTGAATGCTTAAAAAAATTCACTTTGTGTTGTATCTATAAAATGCTTTGGATGAGAAATTTTTTTACCATCTTTGTCTTTTATTTGTATAGTGTCCCTTCTATTGGAAGAAACATGGGAGTTCTCGATCCAATATCCAATTACTTTTTGTTTTACATCTTTTGAAATTCTATCTCTCTGAGGGACTTGACAAATATTTACCCAATTATTTCAATATTTTCATCTAATCTATTTCTCTTATTGATATATCTTTGAATAGTTCTCCTAGATACATTTACTAATTCGCCAATTGCTTTAACTTGTCTTCTATGTGATAATTTCTTACTAGAAATTACAATAATCAATGCTCTATGTGTAGCACTTAAATCAGAACTTGGATTGTTGGTTTGAATAGAATCTAATGTTGTTTGCAATTTTTCAATTACTATCTGATTTACTAAATTTGAATATTTTTTCTTGTTATCAACTCCTAACAACTCCAAAAAAGGGGTCATTTCTTTTTGCCTAAATAACTTTGCACATAATTGTGCTCGTCCAATTAGAGATTTATCTTCAAAAAATTCATCCCAAATTCTTTTAGAGTGCAATTTTAATGTGCTTTCAGGTAACATATATTTAGGTGAAATGTTTTTGAAAAGAGCATCCTCATCCATTTCCATAAGATTTTTCATTCCATGCAAAAAAAATTCTATCACTACTACCAATTTCATCTTGTACTTGTTCATTAACACACCCTTCAACTTGTTCATCAATAATTTCAATGGGTTGTTCTTGACTAGATGTTCCTAGGGTTTTTTCAACTCTTTTTCAGTCATACAACCTTGATCTAATTCTTTTATTCTCCATCACAAATTGCTTGTTTTAATTCACCTACACACACATATACATCTTAATAAATAACTCATGAAGTTTAATTTCTACATGGTAAAATGAGTAAATAAGTTGGGACTCATGTTACATACTTGAAAATTTGTAGCCTCTCTTGCTAAAAAAACTTCTTTTATGTGGTTTCTCCAAATGCTTGAATTGAAAAAAATTAAAAAAAATAATTTTTAGCCTCTATTGTGAAAAATTCTGCTTCTATTTTCACCTTGATGCTTGAATTGAGAAAAAACACAAAAAATAAAGCCATATATATAACTAAGTTTTAAAACAAATAAACAAACTGCTGATCAGGGGTGGTCACCAAAAATATATAATTTTGGGCAAGTCGATCTCGTCTGACTTTAATATGGGTGATTCAAAATTGGGCGAGTTCAATTCGCCTAAAATTATCTATGTGGCATTCCACTTGGTAGCCACCTCATCATTTTCTATGGTTTTATGAAATTCTCAACTTAAATTGAATATTTATTCAATCAGAATGGATTATTTCAAAAATAAAAAATAAATACCCTTTTGTAGAGCTCTAAGTCTAGAGTCCAAATATGTTTTTTTTTAATATTTGAATCAGTTTTAATATGTTTTTTTTTAAATTATTGCAAGTAGGTTGTTAAAATCAGATATGACACTGATTAGAAATTAAAAAAATTATCAAAACACATCCAATTTTTTTCAAAATTATATGGTTAACTAGAGGAAAGAGTCCTCTATAAAAGGGTATAATTGGTTTTGTGAAAATGATAAAAAAATTATTCAAAAATTGACGTGGAATATTATGAATAAAATATCCATTAAAAACTAATTGTTTTTCTCCATGCACTAGATATTGAACTCATCTATTTGGGAAAACAAATTAGGAAAAAATAAAACTGTTTGCTCTTTTTTTTTGTGATGTGGACTCAAAGTCACTTTTTCCTGAAATTTTCAGTAATTCAAAATTTGCTCTTAAATTTATAAAAAAATGTCAAAATAATTTTTTAAAATTTTTGAAAAATTACAAGCATAAAATTCATCAAGAGATCTACATTTCATTAATTTACATCATTTTAAAATTCAAAACATAAATGCTACTTTTATGAGGTCGAAGTTCAAATTTTTTTTTCTATTGGCCAATTCCTTTATAAGTGTGACATAGGTTTGTGCTTTTACCCATGAACTTCTATGCTTTGGAATCCATACCACCCTATAACCATGCTTATCTTTTTCATATTCCCTCGTCAACAAGCCTAGGTCAATTGGGTGATTTTCTTCGGGGTCCAAGTTGAAAGATTAAAAAATATAATCTCTATCTAGTCTAAACAATTCACCCCTTGTCCTACTTACTACTGTCTTAGTTTTGGGATCATATATGCTAGCAAGTGCTCTAATCAAATATACATTAACAAACACATTTGGCACTACCAGCATCCCTAAGTCTAATGTCTAGATGTTCAACAAAGTACTATGATCTTTTCCATTGTTATAACAGTAGCGGAAAAAAATCCCACGCCTGGTGAATTATGATAGCATCTCTAACATATGCCACATTTTCCATGAATCTATTAGATATGACCCAAGTTCCCTAAGAATGTTTGGCCCATTTGGAAGAGGTAGGGAGCTAAATCAATATGTCTTCATCCAATTCCCCCTTCCTTTTTCCTAGGAGGGTTTCAAGGCAATTCATTTTTAGGGTTCTAGATAGAAGGCTACACTTAATAGAAAATAGCAACTTCATTTTTGGAAAATTACACAGAACTCCCTCAAGACAGTCTTTGGAATTTTTCAATATAATGTTGGAGACACAAAAAAACCTATGTTCAAGTTAGAATACAAAAGAATTTCACTTACCTTTGTTCGGCCTCTTGAAAACTTGGATTCTTCTACCACCTACGCTCTGAAAAAAACCTTTGGTAGCACTAGTCTTCTTTCTCTTAGCAACTCCGTTACCTTCAATTTGAGATGTCTCAAGAGAATTAATTGTTTTGAGTGGTGTGGTCAACCAGCCATCACTTTTTATAGTAATGGCTTGAGGAAGCGAAGATTTGTGTATCACTTAGTAGTTCTTCCTTCCTTTTAAATGTGAGTCATTGATTTGTATTGGGAACTAAAACAATCGACAACTGATGCTTCATCATGGAAGTTATTTGAAGCTATTTATTAAAATAGTGTCACATAATTCATTTTCGATGCCTCTTAGAGATTGACACCATGGAGACACGTGGGGGCATGGCACACCATCATCATCCCATCGTACAACCACCTTCACAAGATATGAAAAAGGAAAAGGTTTTGGAGGTGAAAGAAACACTACCACATAGAAAACCCAACCCATGACTTGCATTAGAAGTACAGACATTCTGACAATGACACTTGGCCAAGAATCATAGCCCCACACTTTTGACAAGTGGGGATACTTTTAGAATGCGACATGAAGTAGCCTCTATGATACCAATAAAAGCTTTCCATGCTGGAAAGGGATCCCAGGTTAACACACACGTGTCCATGTGTCTACAAATCATGCACCCATAAATTTTATAGTGCATACATATAGGAAATGTGATGTAGGAATGAACGCAATACAACCATAATATGACATGTAGCACGACAAGGACATAAGTGGGGGACATTGTTATATATAAAAATTGGGGATGATGAGGTTGATGGTGTGTTTTAGATAGATTTAATCAAACCTACCTTTCACATATAATCATTGAAGGACAGAAACTAAGTTCAGTCTCTTATCTTGCAAGAGGACATAGCTACAAGTTTGGTGTCACTTTGAGATGATAAGGAAAGTTGGAATATGTTGGTAATTTGCTAAACCCTAATCATATAGAGCCTTAAATCCTAATTATATGAAATTGTAAACAAACAGATGAAACATGACAAATGATCACACAGGAAGACACTAAATGCATATTAGAAACATACCAGGATTTAGATTCTAGAAACTAGAAAATTTGGGGACACTGGGGAGGGCGTCCTAGTCCAATAGGCCACGTTTTCTATAGATTTAGAATTGTAAGGTGATGAAGTCTACAACTTGCTTTAGATTTTCTGACAACAGCAATCTAGTGGACATAGGGGTGGGTACCCTTGTCTAGGAAGGAATATTCTTCACTATTTTCTTCAAATCCCAAATTTTAATCCTCTGCTCTGATCTCTTGCAACTCCTCTCTGCATGATTCTGTACCTATAACCTACAATCACAAGAGAGGGGTTGGGGGTTGTGGTGTTTAGGAGCTTGCCTCGGTCAAGGCCTGGAAAGGCATGAAATTCTTCCAACATTGTTGTTAGCTAGAGTGCGTGTCCTTGGTAGACAAAGGCAAAAGCAAATGATAAAATAGATTGATTGAAAACACAAAGTAGATGTCACCTCGGAGGTGAAGCCTTCACAGGGAAATAGAGACCTTTCACACCATGAGGAGATGGATTGATAAAGCCAAATCTACAACAAAATATATACAAACACAACACAATACTGCTCTACAACATAATGAAAGCCTTGAATATCTCCAACATAATATCACAAGTTCATGTTATTCATCTCTAATGAAAATGAAGTCCTAAACATGTTTATATATGTATTCCAGCTAACCTTCATAAATTAAATTGACAAGACTGACAAAGGGAAACCTTCTAATAGTCACTTTGCTAACAATTTAAATTTGGATCTCAGCAAAATAGGTCTAGACTAGGGCATGAGTGCCCAAGTCTAGGGCCCTATTTTTGGTCATGATTAAGCATTTAGATAGGCCCCTAAGCCCAATTTGTCATGGGTTTCAGGGAAATTTGCTCTGGGATGAGTTTTAAACATGCATGATTAAACTAAGGGGACCCATGAACTAAACTTAGGAAGTACAAGTCTTAGAGGGACATTTTTCAACATAACAATTAGCCCCTACTTTAATGTATGTATGATCTAATGACCCATACATGCATTCAAGTATGGTAAAAAACACATCAAACATGATAGGAACATAAACCTAACACATACACAAAGATTGAGGAACTATTTCTAACTCCTAGTCTTAGGTAAGCACTAGAAGACACATTGAAGATACACAAGACACAATGAAGATAGTAGGAAGCACACAAGAAACAGAGAAGAAAGTATTGAAGACATGCAAAACATGATGAAGATAGTATTGAAGACACACAAAACACGATGAAGATAGTATTGAAGACATGCAAAACACAATGAAGACATGAATAAAATACATGATTAAGCAATTACATATCTATATATGTAAAATGCTAATTAAATGAAACAAACACACAACGTGGGGAGGAACTCATCACCACACAACTTTAGACCATGCAAAAACATGCAAAACACACAGAGCGTAGGGAGGGACTCATCGCCACACAACTTTAGACTATGTTGCAAACATGCAATACAAAACATAAAGTGTATGGGGGACTCATCACCGGACCATTGATACTACAACAGGGAAAAGATACATGGAAGACACG
The DNA here is from genome assembly GCA_027924645.1 of Cunninghamia lanceolata. Lineage (NCBI taxonomy): Eukaryota > Viridiplantae > Streptophyta > Pinopsida > Cupressales > Cupressaceae > Cunninghamia > Cunninghamia lanceolata. The sequence continues at coordinate 9,025,854 of BSBN01000334.1, read as the reverse complement.
GAATACATAAGCACCATATAGCATGTCATAGATATACTATATGTCCTAAACATAGCAAACATAGGTGATGGAAGGAGCATATTGCTATGTCCCTACCAACTAAAACACACTGTAGACACACCTAATGGTTGGGGTTATGCCACAACAACCAGCAAAGACATGCTTAAGGGAGGATAGCTCAAGATCCATAGAAGGGCTTTTGTTATATAAAAGGATATGCACTAGCTCAAGAGATACATTATCCCACCTTGCAAAGAGGGCTTTTTTATTGCAATTGAGATAAGGATGTCCACTAGCTCAAGATATACAACATCCCACATGGAGAGGGCTTAAAAACACGCTTCGTTAGTCCAAAATCATCAGACAAATACCATTATATATGCCCCACCTTAAGGTGGTTGATACCACTTGCCGGTATCAAGCACATTAAGGTAGAGAGAAAACATGCAAGGGAACATGAAATCTCGCAAAGCCCATGCCCCCAAGGTGACATGTTCTTACAATTGCCAAATGTTCCCACAAAAACATTGATAAGATATGCTAAGATAATCAAGAAGAGATGTTAGAAATCTTACCGTACTAAATCAAATCACATCATATAAGTTATACATGGAAATAAGCACATTAGGGACCAAGGATATACTCATGGGTTCGGAGCTGAGTATAACTGTTGGGCTATATTGCAGGCACCTTAGAACCGAGTGTAGCAACAAGGTGAGATACCAATCAAAGTATGCAATTGTAGACTGAGTTGATTGTAAAATGTTAGTAACAAGAATTACCATAAGACGATACATCACACGGAGTGATTCTACTAGTCAAGCATCAGATATATATATATATGTATATGTATGTATATGTATATATGTATGTATATGTATATATGTATGTATATGTATATATATGTATATGTACATGTATACATATATACATGTATATATATACATATATATACATGTACATATATACATGTATATATGTATATATATATACATGTATATGTGTATATATATACATGTATATATACATACATATATATACATATATACATACATACATACATACATACATATATATATATATATATATATATATATATATATATATATATATATATATATATATATATATATATATATATATATATATATATAACATTTACTCTTCACTTGTGGAAAGGAATGAGCATTAGTATTATAACGTTCAGTAAAAGAAACTTAAAAAATGTGATGTCTTATCAATAGCATAGACAGTAATAAAATGCTAAGTCTATGGCAGCCTTTAGGCTGACCACAGCTGGCCCTTGCTTTTGCTATGGGAGTCATGGCTCCCACAACACCCACAGCTTATGTAAGGGTAGCTGTGGCAATCACGGCTACCCAACACAACATCCTTCAATACTTCAAACATACAATCTTCTGAAAGAACTAATTTCACTTTCAACTCAGAACAGAATATATACGTATTCTACACAGTAAGGAATCTATTAAATACAATATCAATATTATAGTATTAGCCATGGAAAACTTAACCAATATTAATGAATAAGGAATAATTAACAATATAAAGAAAAAAACTTACGAAAATGTTGTATGCAATACTAATCAATGAAAGTAGATGAAAATGAATTAAACAATGTTTTGTTTGATATTTTCAACAGTATCAAACTTATAAAACTGTACTACCAATCAAATATTGCATTCAATAATTATTAAAGATGGAGTTATTTACATGAACTAGGTTTGATCACTTATTCTCTACTCTAACCAGATAATCTTTCTATTCAGAACATTGTATAATCAACATTCAAATGGTTCAGGAATGAAGAAAATATTATAGAATATATATATATATATATATATATATATATATATATATATATATATATATATTACACATCCAATTTCTCCAACAGGTAAACACTTATTAGAAATCCTCTTCATAAACCTACAAAACACAAAATAGAGTAGCCCAGTCCTGCTCTCCACCCATCCATAGGACCGATTGATTCCAACCCATCCCCGAGATAGAAATAAAATACATTGTTCAAAAAAAAAAAAATCAGAAAATAACTAATAAATTTTGACTCACACATGTGAAATCCGCACACTAAATTCTTGTTAAGGGAAAGAAGGGGGATTCCTCTTGGGGCACAATTATAACTCCCTTTTCTTCACACAACTCCATACTCCCATTATCATAGCCAACCATACATCTTCCCAACTCACATTCATTCTCCCAATCACACACCAAAGTTTTACTCTCATTCTCCTTTTCTCCCAATGCAACTAGACCACAACACCATCACAAACTCCACAAAACCCCCAGAGAGGCTCCCCACCCTTCTTAACCCCACATGAGGGAAGCTCTCAGCTAACTTAGAGGGTAGTTGCCTTTGCACACCAAAACCCACAAGCATGACAACACATATTTTCACATTGACAAAATTACCAAAACACTAAATTTTTACAAGAAAAATCATCCATACCTTGGCTATCAAAGTTAGGATTAGCCCGTCTAATTCACCAAAAAAATGCACAGCCTATTTCCAACCAACAATCCATGATCAAGCCATCTTTTTCACCCCAAAAATCCTCTTCTTTTTCATCCCAGAAGCATTCAACAATTGGAAGAATCAAGAAAGGTCACATTTTTTTAGAAAGCTATAGAACTTCCATTTTCAAGAATGAGGAAAAATTATTCACACTTCCCTCTTTTAAAAATAAAACCTTTTTTTCCAACTCTTTACATTCCCTTCTCACAAAATAAAATAGATACTTATTTTAATTCAAATAAACATACTAAAATAACACATACTTTTGACACTAAACCCCCCTTACAAAATAATAATAAATAATAAATAAATAATTAAACAATAGTCAAGATTTGAGCATATGGATTTTATCTCAAATTTCTTAAGGAACTTGGGCCACTGTACCTGCAAAATCTCATTAAAACATGAATATATTTTGAAACTAATAGCTGAAGCAATTAAACATTTAACTTTATCATTTATAACATCAATTAATTACATAATCTAACATATCAAAACAATAACATATATATTTGTGGAAATTAAACATATAACCATTAATATTCGTAATCCATTATTTTACTAATTAGACATTATTTCTTCTTAAACAAGCAAATAAATAAATAAATATCTAACAACAATATAAAGTAGTTATTTTCATAGTCATAATAATAATAATAGTATCCATAGTCCATAATCTCAATATCAACCAAGTCTATTACACCCACACACATCAAAATATAAAATCAAACCAAAATATCTAGGATAATACTAGTTAGGCCTTACATTCTCCCCCTCTAGAATTAGGCTTCCTCCTAGAAGCTATCAAAAAGATAAGGAAATAAGGATTTCATCTTGATTTTATCCTTCCATGTATCAAAAGATTCATCATAGGGGTTCCACTTAACCCTGACCTGATCTAGTTGTCATTGATGTAGAACTAGCGTTCATTGATCCAAGATGCCGAGTAGTTCCAATGTTAGCTTTCCATCCTCTACCACCTATAAAGAATCCCATTCTAATATTTGAGAACAATCTGATACATATTTATTAAACAGAGATATATGAAAAACATTGTGGATACGAGATAGGCTAGCTAGCAAGGCTAAGCGATATGCAATTGGGCCTATCCTCTCTAGGATCTTAAAAGGGCAAACAAATCTAGGTGACAACTTAGAGACTTTTCCATAATGGATAGAGCTCTTGTGAGGTTGCACATGTAAGAAAACTCTCTCCCCAACCTAGAACTCATGATCAACTCTCCTGATATTGGCATATTGCTTTTATCGATCTTGAGCTATCTGCAATTCATCACAAATCTAAATCACCTGCTGCTCCATATTCTAAACAAGCTCATATCCAATATTGAATCAATCCTTTAGTGTGTCCCAACTCAAAGGAGTACTACAACATCTACCATATAAAGCCTCAAAAGGTGATCCCAAGTGAACTATGATGTCGATTGTTAAAAGAAAACTCTACTAGATACAAGGAGTCCTCCCAACAAGACTACTGATCCATAAGATACATCTTGAGCATATCCTCCAAAACCTAGTTCACTCTCTTAGTCTAACTGTCTATCTTTGGATGATAAGCAGTGCTGAAATTGAGTTGAGTACCCAAAGCTTTATGAAGTGAAGACTAGATCTCTATCAGAAATAATCCTCCTCAGCACTCCATGAAGTCAAACCATGTCATGAAGAAAAACTATGGCTACTGAGGTGGCATTATAGTAAGAACACATTGGAGAAAAATGCTCCACCTTAGTTAACTTGTCCATAGTCACCATAATTGCATCATGTTCATGAATAGTCAAAGGTAAACCCACAATGAAATCCATAGGTAACACATCCCATTTACACTTTGGAAAAGCATGAGGGTACATTAGGCCAGCTAGATGTTGATGTTCTTCTTTTACTCTTTGGAACTAAAGACAATGAGCGACAAACTCTACAATATCCTTCCACATCCCTGCCCAGAAGTATAGCTTCCAAAGATCTACATGTATTTTCTTAACACTAGGATGAGCTGCATAAGATGCTCTATGAGGCTTAGCTAGAATCAATCCTCTAAGGTAGCCAAAAGGAGGAACATAAATACATGATCCATGATGTCGAAGCAACCCATCAACATCAACTAATTATCCCTCAAACTTGTCCTTCAAAGGACTTTGGAAATGAATAACCTCACAGTATAATGCATCATGAGGAAACATCCTTTGAAATTTGTTTTAATAGTCAAAGCTAGCAACTCATGTCATTGCCTACTAAGGGCATCAGCTACAACATTCTCCTTCCCCTTAAAATAATGAATATCAAAATCACACTCAAACATAAATTCCATCCATTTGTACTACCAAGCATTCAAATTATGTTGAGAGAAGATATACTACAAACTCCAATGATTAGAATGTAACTTGAATCTATGCTTGAGAAGGAAATGGTGTCATTTGGTCAAAGTATGAACCACTACAGCCAACTCCAAATCATGTGTCAACTAGTTGAGCTCAAAACTCCTCAACTTCCAAGACTCAAAGTATATCACATAACCTTCATGCATAAGAACAGCTCCAATACTCTCAATTGATGCATAAGTACAAACAACAAAATCACCGGTAGGATCTGGAATAGCTAAAATATGTGCACTAGTGAGTTTCTCTTTCAAAATTTTAATATGTCTTTCACACTACTCATTTGAACCAAACAAATTTCTTACCTTTCCTCTACAGAGAAGTAATCAGATGAGCAATCTTGGAGAAGCCTTCCATGAACCTTCTATAGTAACTAGCTAAACCAATAAAACTCCTAACCTCAACTACATTAGTTGGAGCGGGCTATTCCAAAATAGCCTGAATCTTAGAGGGATCCATAGAGATTCCATCACCTAAAATAATATGCCCTAGATACTAGATTTCTATTTGGAATAATTCACACTTTGTGATGTTTGCATACAATTGATTTTATCTTAGACCTTGCATAACCTACCGTAAATGCTCCTTATGCTCCTCCATAGTGTGAGAATAAATCAGAATGTCATCTAGAAAGATTACCATGAATTGATCTAGAAAAGTATGAAAGACACCATTCATCAGGCTCATAAAAACTATTGGGGTATTAGTCAAACCAAAAGGAACAACAGTAAACTCATAATGACCATATCATGTGTGAAACGTTGTCTTATGGATGTCAGCTTTAGCTATCCCTAACTGATGATACCTAGACTTGAGGTCTATTTTAGAGAAGATCTTCACTCCTTTAATCTATTTGAAAAGGTCATCTATCCTTGGCATAGGATAATGATTATGTATGGTGAGCTTATTTAACTATCTATAGTCTATACAAAGTCGAAGAGTCCCATCTTTCTTCTTCATGAAAATCACAAGTGCACCCCAAGGAGATACACTGAGATGAATATTACCTTTCTCTAATAGTTCTTCCAACTGTAGTTTGAGATCCTAAAGTTCTTGTGTTGTCATTCTATAAGGGGCCTTAGAAATAGGTTGTACTCTTGGAACCAAGTTGATATAAAAATCAATCTCTCTTCATGGTGACATCCAAGAAAGATGAGAGGAAAGAACATTAGAAAACTCTCAAAGAATAAGATGATCATCTAAAGAAGTATCTATCTTGTCCTCTAACCTGTCACTAATGGAAATGGAAAAGAATTGGCATCCTTTTCTCAAACATCGCTTAAGCTGCATGGCTGAAATCATCCTAAGCAACAATGATCTCTTAATTCCTGAGACTACCACCATTTTCCCCATATCGTCTAAACACTCTACAAAGTTGTGTTGGCAATCTAATTTGGCCTCCTGAGCATTCATCCAATCCATACCTAAAATTATATCATATAACCATAATGGTATCACTCTAAATTTTGTTTTGGTAGAAAAAGAGCTAAGCTATATTTGGCAATCCCTAACAAAAGAATTGATGGACATCCAAACGCTAGTAGCTAACTCAACATCACAATTAACATCTCTTTTTTTTTGTGTTCCTGGTAAACTTTGTTCACATGACCGGTGAGGCTGGCATGACATGCCTTGCAGTACCATGGGATGGGGGGAGACTGGACCTCATGACCATCTTTACTGCAATAGAATTACTTAGCCAATTGAGCTAGGGCCCCTACCCAATTAATATCTTTCTTAGTAACCACTATGGATGGGGAATTAAAAGAATCTGTAGCTCTAGAATCAAAAAGTATAGAAACAACAACCTTACAAACTTTTCTAGGGACCTCTATAATAGATGCTTGATGGTTTGCTTGTTGATTATCAATAGCTACAAAGACTCAATGAGATCTACCCACATCTCTCACTGTAGGCTCCAAAGATGCTACCTACTGAACCCCTAAAGCTACATTGTTCTGAAAACATTCCTGAGAAATGTGTCCCCTACCTCCACAATTATAACAGGGACTCTTAGGTGGTGCCAAAAACTAAAAACTGGATCTACTAAGGGTGAGATGATGCAGCAAACTATGTCTGAGTTCTCTAATCTCCTCTCTGTGATGGAACTTGTCAAGACCTAACTAAACCTCCTTAAGCTGAGTTTGCTTTCTAACTTTACTATGACTATTGTGGTGTCAATCTAGTATGAAAAGAGTTTTCCCTACTCCCACCTATAGGAGGTGTAAAAGAGTGGAATTAATTGTGGTTCTAATGTTGAGGCAGATTCTGATGATGATCATGATGCTTTAGGTGGATGTCCTCTGCCATAAGTTCTTTCTCCACTACCTACCTCACAGTAGTAGGCTCGGATAATCGTACCGGATCTACAATGCTATGATTAAGTCCTCTAATAAAACAGTTTACCATTAGCTTTTCATTTTGAATGTAATCAACATACTATGATAATTCAAAGAATTTGTTCTCATACTAGGCTGCTCTAAGTCCACTCTATTGGAGATCATGAAACTCATCTACTTTTCATTGTCAGAAATGATCAGAAATATCTCTTCTTAAATATCTTTAGGAAATCTTCGCGAGTAATATTCTCTGGAATCAAATTCCTTTCCTTTCTTCTTGTCACCACCAGGTGTCTGCATTATCCTTGAGTAGGTTTATTACCAGTCTAGCCTTAGGATTACTCTCATAGGTTTTTAGTGCAAAACATTTCTCAAGACTAATCAACGAAGATTTTGCCTCTGATCCATCAGTAGAACCAGAAAAGTGTTGTGGTTGAAGTCTAAGGGAATCTCAAATCAACTTATCTACATCAGCAAAATCCTCCTTCTTTGGTCAAGTGTTACGAGGAGGATGTGAATAATGCTCTAATTATCCTTCCTCAGAACGCTCCACACCTCCCTGAATAGGACTTCTACTGCACTCTTGGGGAATAGAATGTTTCCCTTCTAAATAATGTTGACCTTGATTATCAATAAAAGGAAGTCTCTCCTGAATAACATCTACTAAGTTTTGTAAAGCTTGAAGAATTTGAGGCCCATGATCAATCGGTTCCTTGAAATGATCTGATGTAGAATGACTACGCCTTTATTGATGAAGCATATCCTATAAACAAGAAACAAATTTACATTATTATTACATTTTCCCCAAAGCTCCCAAGTGTTGCAACCTAGTGCTTTGATACCTATGTAATGCCCTACCTTAAAAAAACTATTAATTAAATTAAATTAAATAAGATAATATTAAACAAAGTAAAATCAAGAAAAATAGATAAGTGATCAATGCACAATCTGTAGAACATATAAGTTAAGAAGATCAACTTATCCTAGAATGGAAATGCTATATAAAATGGAATCCAAACAAACTGACAGAGGTTTGTCCAAGATCATTGAACCAAAAGTCATTTACTACATGTGAGATTTATCAACTTTAACACAATGAAGTAATATATTTTTTTATTGAAAATAGCTATATAGTTATTGTCATAATATTCAAAAATATATTTATAAATGATTAACATAATAATAAGAACTATGCAATTTCATTATAAAAGTATATATAAATTCCCATATAATCGATGAAAATATCAAACTAAAATATTGAATTATGATCAAATATTCACTAACATGTGTGTGTATATATATATCTCTGTGTGTGTGTGTTTTTCCCATAATCACTACCGTTACATGATTCCTTGAACAGTTATGAAACTTTAACAGCATACTTTTATTCTATTCAAAAGTAACAGATAAATGTTCATAACAAGCAATCATTATTGAGCGAATGCATACATATACACTCATAATTAATATATATATATAACATTTACTATTCACTGGTGGAAAGGAATGAGCCTTAGTATTATAACTTTTGCTAAAAGATACTTGAACAATGCAATGCAATTTCTTTAACAAGTAATCACTGATCAGAAATCCTCTTCATAAACCTACAAAACACAAAATAGAGTAGCCTAGTCCTGCTCTCCACCCATCCATAGGACCGATTGATTCCACTCTACCCCCAACCTAGAAACAAAATCCATTGCTCCAAACAACTAATAACTTTTAACTCACAGATGTAGAATCTGCACATGGAATTCTTGTTAAGGGGAAGAAGGGGGATTCCTCTTGGGACACAATTATAACTCCCTTTTCTTCACACAACTCCACAATCCCATTATCACAGCCAACCTTACATCCTCCCAACTCCCATTCATTCTCCCAATATCCCATCAAATTTTTACTCCCATTCTCCCTTTCTCCCAGCACAACCAACCCACAACACCATCACAAACTCCACAAAACCCAAAGAGAGGCTCCCCACCCTCCTTAACTCCACATGAGGGAATCTCTCAACTGACTTAGAGGGAAGTTCCCTTTGCACACCCAAACCCACAAGCATGACAACACATATTTTCACATCAACTAACACATCCCTTAGATTCAACATTTACAAAATTAACAAAACACTAAATGATTCACACTTCCCTCTTTTAAAAATAAAACCTTTTTCCCAACTCTTTACATTCCCATCTCACAAAATAAAACAAATTTACTTCTTTCAATTAAAATAAACATACTAAAATAACACATACTTTCGACAACAAACCCCCCCTTACAAAATAATAAGAAATAATAAATATATAATTAAACAGTAGTCAAGATTTGAGCATATGGATTTTGTCTCCAATTTGTTAAGGAACCTAGGCCACTCTACCTGCAAAATCTTATTGAAACATTAGTAGATTTTGAAACTTATAGCTGAAGCAATTAAACATTTAACATTATCATTGCTAACATCAATTAATTACATAATCTAATATATTAAAAATATAATATTTATTTATGTGGAAACTAAACATATAACCATTAATGTTTCATAATTCATTATTTTACTAATTAGATATTATTTCATCTTAAACAAATAAATAAATAAGTAAATAGCTAACAACAATATAAAGTAGTTATTTCCATAGTCAAAAGAATAATAATAATAATAATAATAATAATAATAATAATCTCAACATCAACCAAGTCCATTAGATCCACACACATAAAAATATAAAATCAAACCAAAATATCTAGGATAATAATAGCTAGGCCTCACAATTGCTTTCTCATGGATAGGAACCGGATCATAGATAGGATCAAGTTTCTTATGGATATCGTCTTCATAGATAATATCTTAATCATAAAGAAGGTATAAGTTGTGGATGGGTTGAATGGAAGTGATTTGATCTTGATTGGAATAAGGGCTTGATGTTTCCACATGCTTAGGATTAGAGTCTTGAAATAACTCTTGACTTTCTTGAATGGAAGTGGAAGACTCTTGGAGAGGCTTCATATTTTCTAGATGGTTAGCAACATGGGGATATAATGGATCCTGATTTGGAATTTTGGTTGGAGATTCTTCAATAGGATTGATATGTTGTATACTACATGATGGGGTTGAAGGATTAGACATGGTATTGGAAAACTTTTTGATAGGCTCTTAGATAGGTGTTTGGTGACATAGTTGATTCTTTGCTAATAGCCATCGGATCACATCTTTCATAAGTGTATGGGTGGATGAACAATATAATGGATGGATAATAAGGGTGGAAGTTGTAGGCTTATGATTAGGATTAGGTGGAGGGATAATGGGTGTGTTGGATATATTAGGATTGGGAGTGGATAGATCCCATGGCGGAGAGATAAAAGGGGTGGAAGATGTTGTAGGCTTAGGATTTTGATTTTAACTGGATGGAAGGTCAAAGGGATTGGATGAATTGGTATTTGGATTTCTCTTGCTAGATGGGATTAACATCATATGGGTGGCTTTAGATGACTCCATATGTTTTCTTTTGTAATAGTTGAATTTCGGACGTGGAGTTGATGGAGGATTAGATGATGGTGAGGGTAATGAAGGGCTCGATGGATTAGAAGGTGGAGGGACCAATGAACTAGGATTGGGCTTACATGGTGTGTTGGTATAGGACTAGTGGGCTTTTCGATTGGCATGTGATTGGATGGTGAGGGAGGATACCCATAGGATGCATAAGCTAGAGTGGTGTCTCCCTTGTCAAAGGTATCATGAGGACTTGAAAACACTTGATCTTGTTGTAAAGGGTAACTTGGATAATAGATTGTGAATGGATGGATTTATACATATGTTGAAATCTTTGTATTTCAGCTTGTTGTTCAAAATATGCATCATAATCTACAAGATTCTAATCATCATTAGGAGGAAATTGGGGAACTCCTCGGATTATGATTTCTGATTTTGGATTTTTCTCATCATTGAAACTAAAAGGAGGACCCTAATGAAAAGGGATACTCTCCCTTACAAATATGCAACACAATACTCAAACAAGCCTATGCAAGAAGGCTAAAAATAAAATATTTCAGATGAAATATAAAGAGAAATCTGTAACTTGTATTTTATTGAATTCAAAAATGCATTACAAAATTAGGAAGCTTATGAGATTCTAAGAATAACACATCCAACACCTACAACAATGTAGTTTCTCCACATTCTAGACTCATTCCCCAGCATCTAGGTCTATAGCAATTTTCTTCTTCTCAGCTCTAAGAAAAAACTTGTTACTTCCTCTTATCACTGCTCCCTCATTTTTCTAAATTTTCTAAAATGGATTTTGGGTTTTGTGCAGTTCCTTCTCATCTTTCTTGAAAATTTTTATTTTTTTTATTTTGATACGAAATAAGAAAGCTATGTCCATTTTGAAAGGAAGCTAGGTGTGCGGAAATCACTTCCTACACTAATCTAATGAGGGGAGGACAGTGCAAATTCAAATTTATCTTAACTATTACAGAAACATTAAACCATTAACATGAGATATTACAGAAAACATATAAGGAAGAAATAATGATAGAAGAAGAGAGACACAAGATATACGTGGGGAAAACCCTTACAGGTAAAAAACCCCACACTCAAAAACACTGCTCAACTGTATTATGTAAGCAAAGAGATTACAATAAAAAATAGAGGCAATGCTCTTGTAGGAGTCTTTGACTCGTATCTGGAGATGATCCGGCAGCATAACAGTACTTGTAAAACTTGTAGTACATCACCTCCTCAAAGCACCTCTTTACATAGAGTTTACATGGCAGTTTTGGCTCTATCATGGAATGAGCATCCAACATGGCCTCATGACCCAAAACCTACACCTATGGACACTTGTCCAATCTTCTAGAATGTTCCTAACACTTGTCAAGTCACCCCATCCCAAAGAGGTTGCCTATTCCAAAAATGGGTAATGACACATGCTTCTACGACTCTTACGATCATCATAGAATTTATCATAGCATAATGACTTACAGCTGTAAGAGAATCTATCATACGCATGCTATAAATAGCATATTCTCTTACAACATTTCATAACTCACCTTGGGCTACCCAAAGATGCTCTTCTACACTTGTTTGTACCTGTGATAGAATCTCCTATTTCTCACTCTTACATGTCATAAAACTGTCATAGGAATCTGTCATGACCGTTTCAGTCAATATTCCCTTACACAACATCCAAGATGCCGACACATGGCAAAATATTCCTACCACTAAGTGGGATGCCTATCTCCTCATGTGAGGAAAAAATTACAAGTTGTCATCTTCCATGTAGGATGACACATCACCGTGCCACATCCCACAAGATGACAATATGAAATTTACAATTAATTTACATCATAGGCAATGAATAAATAAATACAATCAAAATAATACAAGGAATTACCAAGGTTGAGACACCTTAATTCCCAACATTCTCCCACTTGTTGAACACCTTGTAAGAGCCAATAGAATAATAGGATTTAACTGCTATAGGCCGAGAGGCCCATAGACTCCGAACACCATCAAAATTTCTCTGCGCCCACTGGCTTCATCAATGCATCTGCAACATTCTTCAAAGTATCTAACTTCTCCAAATTTACCTTCCCATCCTCTACCATGTCTCGCACAAAGAGAAAATGTACATCAATATGCTTTGTTCTAGCATGGAAAGTTGGATTCTTCACAAGGCAAATTGCACTCTGACTGTCACAACTGATTGTAATTTGACCTACATCAACACCAATATTTGAACACAATCTCTTAAGCCAAATGGCTTCCTTACAAGCATGAGTTACAGCATATACTCAGCTTTTGTAGTGGACAAAGCAACCATAGGTTGTTGCTTACTCATCCAACTAATTGCACCACCAAACATTGTGAACACATATGCATTATTGGATCTCCTACTATCAATGTCACCTTTCCAATTAGAATCCACAAATCCATGAATACAAAATTAATGCAGAGGTCCTGTAGCATTACCATGATAACATATGGAATATATTAGAACACTCTCTTAACTGCATCCCAATGTACCCATCTAGGATTAGCCATAAACCTTCTAATGACTCCCACTGCTTGGTCAATGTCTGGTCTTGTACAGACCATAGGATACATCAAACTACCAACAACACTACCACAAGGTACTCTACTCATGTCCTCTACCTCACTAGGAGATTTTGGACAATCACTAACAGATAACTTTGTTCCCAATGAAACAGGAACACTCACTAGTCTACAATCTTCCATGTTGAACCTGTCCAACATGGTCTTCACATACTTACTCTAGCTTAACCAAAGTTTTATGTTTGCTCTGTCTCTTCTGATCTCCATTCCTAGAATGTACCTGGCTGCCCTGAAATTTTTCATCTCAAACTGTGCTAATAATTGAGTCTTCAAATCAGAAATCATATTCTTACCATTCCCAATCAACAACATATCATCAACATGCATTGCAATAATGAGAATGCGATCATTGTCAAACTTGTAATACACATAATGATTCAATTTTGATCTTAGATAACCAATTAACAACACAAAGGCATCAAACTTCAAGTACCACATCCTAGGAGACTGCTTCAAACCATACAAAGACTTGTTAAGCTTGCAAATCAAATTTTCTTTACCTTTCTCTATGTAATGCTCTGGCTGTGACATGTAGATTTGTTCCTCCAAATCAACATGAAGGAAAGCCATATTCACATCCATCTGTTCTATCTCTAAATCATAAGCATATGCAAGAGATAACAAAAATCTAATGGATGTCATCTTTGCAATGGGAGAGAAAATTTCACCATAATTAATTCCCTCCAATTGTGAGTACCCCTTCGCAACCAATCTAGCCTTCTACTTTTCAACACTACCATCTACACCAATTTTTTTCTTGAACACCCATTTGCAACCAACGGGTTTTCATCCATCAGGTAAAGGCACCAAGTCCCATGTTTTTTTCTTTTCCAAAGAAGCCATCTCATCCTCCATGGTCTCCTTCTAGGAACCTATATCTTTCATGGCCATAGCCTCTTTCACCATTCTAGGCTCATCAGTGTTAGAAAGTAAAGAAAAAGTACAAATAGAATCAAGTAATGAATAACCAAACCTATCAGGTTTCTTTCTTATTCATGTTGACCTCCTCAATGACTGAGGTTGAGGTTTTGCTTCTTCTTCTTCGCTTCTAGGGCTGCTAGAGCTCTCCTTATCATCAGGCCTCACAGGGTCTGTCAGTTCAGTTTTCTCATGGGTAGAAGGAAACTGAACCATATCTTCTTTCTTTTCTCACTATTCTGGCTATAGAACAATGGAAGAAGGTGTTAGCTCTTTGAAGATAACACTTCTACTATACAACACTTTTTCAGTCATGGGATCCCAAAGATTGTATCCTTTCACACTGACACCATAGCCAATGAAGATACATTTAACAGCCTTGTTCTCCAACTTAGACCATTTCTCCCTAGGCACATGTGCATATGCCTCACAACCAAAAACATGAAGATGCATTACTGAAGGCTTCTTACCAAACCACACCACCATAGGTGTTTTACCAACAAGAGCTGATGTAGGAGATCTGTTTACCAGATAGGAAGCAATGGCAACAACTTCAGTCCAAAACTTTTGTTTGAGCCTTGATCCACTAAGCATACTCCTAGCCTTTTCTATCAGTGTCCTATTCATCCTCTCTGCAACTCCATTTTGTTGGGGGGTGTATGGAGTTGTCTTATGCCTATGAAAGATACAAAATATATAGATTTTGAAATTGAAGGAACATTCATAGGACCAAACACATCAGAATGAACTAGATCCAATACACTAGAAGACTTGTGAGAACTAGAGTAAAACTGAACATGATTTTGATTTCCATAAATGTAATGTTCACAAAAGTCAAGCTAGAGATTACAATCATTTAACCCCTCAATGAGGTTTTTATTTTTTAGGGTACGTAGACCCTTCTCACCAATGTGGCCATATCTCAAATGCCATAACATAGTCTTTTCAGCAAGAAGCTTGGCTTCCATGGCATGTGCACTACCATCGGAACCGGTTACAGTAGATTTCTTCACTACATGTTCAAATGGTGGGGATGAAGTGATAGTAACTCATTTCCTTGAGTCAAAAGAACTATTGCACTATGAAGTGCATGCCTGTAGCTGAAATAGAGTACCCTTCGCAAGCACCATAGATCCTCTTGTCATCTTGCATCCATCCTTTGAAAAGACAACCTGCACACCTGCATCATTCAACATACTTATAGAAAGCAAGTTATGTACAAGGCCTGGAATTTGCATAACTCTAGTGATCCCCTTCACTCATCCATTAGCGAATTGGATTGAGACTCTTCCATGACCAACAATCTTCAGATGAGAGTCATCACCAAGGTACACCTTTCCACCATCAAACTCTTCATACTTAGTAAACCAGTCTCAATGCGAGGTCATGTGGAATGATGCACTAGAATCAATCAACTACACATCATCAGATGCATGGGTGGACAGGGCTGCAATGAAGGTATCACCATCATCTTTGTTAAAATTTCAATCAGGAGCTTTCTTCTTCTTTTTCTTCTCCTCTTTGCATTCCTTTCAAAAATGCCCAGACTTGCCATAGTTCCAATAGAGAGCCTTGGACTTTCCAAGAGATTTGGATCTCCCACAGGATTTGAATTTGCCCTTCTCAACTTTCTTGTCTTTCGTTTTCCCTTTCTCCTTGGGTCTTCCACAAACCGCAAGAGCCTCTTTGGCTGCCTTAGAAGACTTTCTCCACATCTCTTCAAATAACAATGAAGATACCACTTCATCCATTGTTAAAGTTGATGCGGTGCTCCCGATAGCCATCACAAGATGATCCCATGAATCTGGCAAAGAACAAAGAAGGGTCATGCAACGATCCTCCTCCTCCATTTTCACACCCACAGATGTCAATTGTGCAATGATCATGTTGAAAACATTCGTGTGATCTACAACAAATCCTTCATCTTCCATCTTTAGAGAGAGCAACTTCTTTTTCAGGAAGAGTTTGTTTACCAAGGACTTGTCCTGATAAGCATCACCCAACTTCTTCCAAAGATCCTTCGTTGTCTTCTCCTCATGGATATTCAATAGAATAGAGTCAACTAAACAAAGTCTTATGAGGCCCTTAGCCTTCCAATATTTGAGGTCCCAATTAGCTTGTGACATTGTTGTAGGTTTCACACTAGATATAGTTTCCCATAGGTCATGATCAACAAGTAGGTCCTCCATCTTGGTGCCATTGAATTTCTCCACCTCAATCCTTTCGGATGTGGTTGACATCTCCTTGCTACAACAAGATATAGAATACTCTTCACAAGACTCCCACTCAACCTAAGATTAGCTCAAAAAACCCCTACCCAACAGCTAGAACCAAAAACTAGCCAGGCTCTGATACCAACTCAAAGGAAGTTAGGTGTGCGGAAATCACTTCCTACACTAATCTAATGAGGGGAGGAGAGTGCAAATTTAAATTTATCTCAACTATTACAGAAAAATTAAAACATTAATATGATATATTGCAGAAAACACATAAGGAAGAAAGAATGACAGAAGAAGAGAGACACAAGATATACGTGGGGAAAACCCTTACGGGTGAAAAACCCCACACTCCAAAACACTGTTCAATTGTATTATGTAAACAAAGAGATTACAATACAAAATAGAGCCAATGCTCCTATAGGAGTCTTCAACACTCATATCTAGAGATGATTCAGTAGCATAACAGTACATGTAAAACTTGTAGTGCATCACCTCCTCAAAGCGCCTGTTTATATAGAGTTTACAAGGTAGTTTTGGCTCTATCTTGGAATGGGCATCCAGCATGGCCTCATGGCCCAAAACCCACACCTATGGACACTTGTCCAACCTTGTAGAATGTTCTTGACACTTCTTAGGTCACCCCATCCCAAAGAAGTCACCTAATCCCAAAATAGGTAATGACAAATGCTTCTACGACTCTTACGACCATCATAGAATCTGTCATAGCATAATGACTTACAGCTGTAAGAGAATATGTCATACACATGCTATAAATAGCATATTCTCTTACAACATGTCATAACCCACCTTGGGGCACCAAAGATGCCTTCCCCAAAGATTCTCTTTGACACTTATCTTTACCCGTCATAGAATCTCCTATTTCTTACTCTTACATGTCATAAAACTGTCATAGGAATCTGTCATGACCGTTTCGGTCAATATTCCCTTACACAACATCAAAGATGCCGACACATGGAAAAATATTCCTACCACTAAGTGGGATGCCTATCTCCTCTTGTGAGGACAAAATTACAAGTTGTCATCTTCCATGTAGGATGACACATCACTATGACACATCCCACAAGATGACAATATGAAATTTACAATTAATTTACATCATAGGAAATGAATAAATAAATACAATCAAAATAATACAAGGAATTACCAAGGTTGGGACACCTTAATTCCCAACACATTTTACTGAGACTGGTTTTCATAATTACGATCCAGACATGGAACAACATGCAAAGCTTGTGGCCCACATGGTTTCATTAAAATTTTCCATGGTTTCACTAAAACCATCAACTTGAACCACCTCTTGTAAATCCACACTCTTCTTGGAGGTTACAATTTTATAACTAAAAATAGGAGTTGTTGACCCAGTTATGACAGAATCCTCCCACCAATTTAGCTTCCCCAAACAAAAATTAATGCATATTCCCAAGTGGGTGCCTAAGAAAGATTCTCCCCACTAATGGAGGAATTTACAAATTACTGGGGTGTTTTTCTTTAAAATTACATTTATTAATATACCCCATGAAAATACATTTGTTGCAAATTTAAATATTATTTCCCAAGCCCATAAACCTTATTGAAAATAAACAAAATTAAAATAACAATATTTTTGGTGATGTAAGATTGCCATTGATCGTGGATGCTCCTGCA
The DNA here is from genome assembly GCA_027924645.1 of Cunninghamia lanceolata. NCBI lineage: Eukaryota > Viridiplantae > Streptophyta > Pinopsida > Cupressales > Cupressaceae > Cunninghamia > Cunninghamia lanceolata. The sequence goes on along the minus strand of BSBN01000334.1, from coordinate 9,007,661 downwards.
TTAGACAACCATGGTAAGAATACACTCACAAATATGTTCACCAAAAAAATGATATCTCTTTTTCCTCTTTTTCCAGCATCTACCTAGAACACTCTGCATCTTCCTCCATCTACTATATATTTTTCTCTCCTTCACCCTCATGGGACCGAACCCACTACAACAATCTGACCACCTCCACCAATATGCATTCAACTCTTCATCTTCATACATCTCATTCATCTCTAAAACATTCAAATCAACATTACTTTCATCTTCATAAGATTCAAGAAAACAAGGCATTACCTCATCTACTACAACTTCCTTTTCACTTTCATCTATAGTCAATGCAAGCCATTCTTTTTCAACTACTACAATATTTTCTTTTACCTCATCCTCTTGCATGAGGATATCATCTTCAATGTCACATACTTGAAATTCTGCTACAACTTCTCTTTTACCTGTAAACAAAACAATATTAGCATAATCATTAGACCTTTCTTCTCCCATATGCATCTTCTATATCTCCTTATCACATTCATTTGACTCTTTCCCTTCAAATAAGATATCAATATTTCTTATCTCCTCTTTAAGTAGGATATCTTCTTCATCTTCACCAAATTCTTCATAAAATATAGGACCCTCAAATTCCATCATCTCAACTTTTTCTGCACTACTCAAATCAGCAATACTCAAATTTATTGCCTTTTTCTCTTCATCTCCATTCTTATCTTCATTCTCAACTACAACATCTTTATCCTCTTCAACTACTGCAACCTTCTTCACCACCTCTTCCATGCCTTTGAAAAGACATGCCTTAGCTTTAGATTCAAAAAGTTCTTCCCACTCATATTCTTCTTCCTCAGTGTCACATGCATGAAACTCTGCTTCATTTTCTTTCTTTCATGCATTTAAAATATCATTAGAAAGATAAATAAAATTCTTACCTCTTTTCTGATGAAGTACTCTTCTCCTTTCCAACTCTGCTGCAATTTCTTCCACTTGTTGCTTCCATTCCCTAAATTCTCTCACCCTATCCTTCCTAAGTCTTTCTCTGATTTCCTCAAGTCTAGTAATTGTCAGAATCCATCGAATAATGAAAGTCCTTCTTCTCATTCTCTTTTCCATACTCAAGGCTTCACAAAGCCTCAAAACACAAGTTTTCAAAACCCTCTAAATAGTTTTTCTTCTTGCAAGTTGCATATACACATGCAACAAATCTCTCACACAATCCAACCCTCAAGTCCTGGTGCAAACTACCTCACATTTGATAGTCTATCTACACACAAATCACACGCACGCACACACACACACACACACACACAAACACACCACCACCACCACCACAGGTCCTTGTACAAACTACCTACACACTCAAGAACTCCCACTCTGATACCACTGATGAAAAGGATACTCTCCCTTACAAATATGTAACACAATACTCAAACAAGCCTATGCAAGAAGGCTGAAAATAACACATTACAATAGAAATATGAAGAGAAATTTGCAACTTGTATTTTATTGAATCTAAAAATGCATTACAAAATTAGGAAGCTCATGAGCTTCTCAGAGTTACACACCCAACACTTGCAAAAAGTTAGTTTCTCCACATTCTAGACTCATTCCCCAACATCTGGGTCTATAGCAATTTTCTTCTTCCCAGCTCTAAGAAAAAAGCTTGTAACTTCTTCTTACCACCGCTCTCATTTTTTAAAATTTTCTAAAATAGTTTTTGGGTTTTGTGTACCTCCTTCCCATCTTTCTAGAACATTTTGAATTTATTTATTTTGATAAGAAATGAGAAGTTTATGCCCATTTTACCAATACTGGGTTTCATAATTATGACCCAGACATGCAACAACATGTAAAGCTTGTGGCCCACATGGTTTCATTAAAATTCCCATACCTTCAGTAAAACCATCAAATGAAACCACCTCTTGGAAATCCACACCCTTCTTGGAAGTTACAATTTTAGAAATAAAAAAGGGAGTTATTGACCCACTTATGATAGAATCTTCCCACCAAATCAGCCCCACCAAACAGAAATCAATGCATATTCCAAAGTGGGTGCCTAGGAAAGATTCTCCCCACTAATGGAGGAATTTACAAATTACAGGGGTATTTTTCTTCAAAATTAAATTTATTAATATACCCCAAGAAAATAACATTTGTTGCAAATTTTAACATTATTTTCCAAGCCCATAAACCTTATTGAAAATAAACCAAATTAAAATAACAATATTTTTGATGATGCAAGATTATCATTGACCATGGATGCTCCTACATCAGGTCTCCTTGGAGTATGAGTTTGGGTGTTGGATTTTTCTCATCAGTGGTGCTAAAAGGAGGGTTATCTCGAAGTATGAGTTTGGGTCTTGGATTTTTTTCATCATTAGAGCTAGAAGGAGGGCCTCCTCAAAGTATGACTTTGGATCTTGGATTTTTCTCATCATTGGAGCTAGAAGGAGGGTCTCCTTAGAATATGAATTTGGGTCTTGGATTTTTCTCATTATTGGAGCTAGAGGAAGGGTCTCCTCAGAGTATGAATTTTGGTCTTGGATTTGACCTAGGCTTGTTAATGATCACAACCTTTTTGACAAGAGATGTATTAGAACTCGAATGATGATGTGGAATGATTAAGATATTGTTAGGATATGATTATGAATGATGGGAGTGGATGATTAGGTAGATGAATTAGATGATGGGGATGATGAGATTGATCTATGGATGAATAGGAGATGATAATTGACTAGGATGATAGTGATTGGATGATTTGGAATGGTTCCCCTTCGAGATGACAGGCGGGGATGAAAGACACGAGTAGACTCTCGAAATGGCTTGGGGTGGATAATGAATATGATGGTGTGGATAAGACAAGTAGGATGATTAGGATTTGGATTTTGATAAGGATGACTTGGCTTAGGATGGATGTGATGACAACGACACTTAAAATGATGTAGAATGTGATTGTGTTGATAGATTGATTTTAGCAATTTTCAAACAAATCATTTCACATGTACATGCATGAATCACACACACAAGACACAATAGCAAGTTTGAATTTGAAAACTTATTGTCGTGATTATGTAGGCACTCGAGACACATCAAGAAGCCTAATATTGGTGAAGGGGGTGTGGCCAATCGGTCTTAGTCTAGGATGTACAAGTTCGACTAAGGATGTCCCTGATATACACAAGGTACTAAGAAGGCCAATTCCATGAAATGAAAGTGAAATAATGCCACATGGTTGGGAGATGGGGGTAAACTACTCTCCACATTCACTTCCCCAAGGTATGAAGTTCTATGGGGATTAGCCTGAATGACATGATTTCAACTTCCAAGAGGGGTGTCTTTCGATTCACTCCTTGCTTTTTAGACTCCACCAGAATGCTAGAGTCAAGGTCATCCCTTTGAGTGGTGTGTCTACAAGCATATCTCCTAGGAAGGGTGACACAAGAAAATTGAGTGAGTACTTTTGATCTCTAAGGTCACCTTATGGTGCAAGGAGAGAACATACACAAACTAGATTCACACTTGCAATGTTGACTTCCCCTTTAGATAAATGAAATGTGTGTTGTGAAAGTGAATGGATGAAAGATGTTTTTGATTCTCAAGGTCACGTAAAGCGCATGAGAAGAGCATACAAACCCTTAATCAAACCCAAATCCACCAAGAAATGTAAGCATAAGTTCATTTTTAGACCCAAAGACAAATGTGATAATGAAGACACACGTTCCTTTTAAACCCAATTTCAAAGTGTGATTGCAAACATTAGTTTGTTTTAGCACCAAATCAATGTGTGATGGAAAACAAGATTTTGATGAAATGAAAGACAAGAGTTGGATTGAGTGCACCTGGAAATGTTGTATTCATGTTTGATGATGAGTCACACACTACAATCTACAATCAAGTCCACATTATAAACCAAGCACAAGGTTCCAAATGATGTCTATGACAGGTAAAATCTACAAGCCACTTACGAGTAGTTTGATGAAAACTATCATCGATAAATGATATGGCTTCAATAAAAAGTTAGTGACAAGGAAAACAAAAAAATGCCTATTTAAAATGCAAAAAATGACTATTTTATGGAAAACAAAAGTACTAGCTAGTCTAAAAAATTTGACAAAAAATTTAAACTATGTTAAATTTAAACTATATTAGAATTAAGAAAAAATAAAACTAAAATTCTATATCAATTAAACTAAATTAATTGACGTAGATTAAAAATTAAATCAATGTTAAAACTAAATTAATATCTACATTAAAAATCTAATTTAAAGTTAAAAACTAAATTTAGACTATATTGACGTTAAAATTAAAAACATCTAAATATATACTAAATTTAATAAAAAAGCTAAATTAAAATTAAAAACCAAATTAAAACTACATGTTAAACTAAAAAGCTAAGGAAGAGTACATAAAAATTTAAATTTAAATTAAAAAACATTTTTTAAAAACTTATTTAAAAGATTCTAAAGTAAATAAAGCATGTATCGATGTAAAAACAAATTGAAACTATTTAAAATGAAATCAATGAAAAATTTGGCACATGAGGGGTTGATGAGAATAGCAGATTGGAGGTGAGCTCGATGGAAGGTATGGAGAGGGTTGTGTTTATAGGTGGTGGCGAGATGACAACTTTGGTAGAGACAAGGGTTGTTATAGCAATGACAAGCATTTTGGAGGGCAAATCAGAGAGTGGTGACTAAAGATCCAAAGGAGAAAGGGGGTGGAAGATTGTGACAAAAGGAATGGCAGGGAATTTTGGTGTTGACAAGAATTCAAATATGGTGAAGGGTGTGGTTGATGGAAATTAAAACAGGAATGAACAATATGAAACCTACAACAAGGAAAATTCATGAATCAATGACCAAACTTAGAATGTTAAACTTGTAGCATAATTAGATCACCATAATGGGATTTGAGGGATTTGTGACAAAAGTAGGAACTGGGTATCGACCAACAGTTGTGAGAGTGATGCAGAAGGAGCAACAACCTATATAGTGGTAGTGATAGGAGGAAAAAATCATGTGGGATCTTATGATTGGATGGAGGTCAATGGAGTTAGCTAGGGAGAGAGTGAAACGATAGATTTGAGAGGGGATGAAGGTTGTAGAGTAGGGTTTGGTGTTGACAAGATCTATGGAGGGTGGTGGAAACTATGATAAGAATACAATAGAGAGGGATAATTTTGCAACAAGAGTGTGAGTGGAGATGCGATGAGGGAGGTCAATGGACCTACAAGAATAAGAAAAGTTAGTGGGGATCCTAGGGGGGAGTGGAAACAAGAGATCAATTGAAAAGAAAATTCAAACAAACTATGTTAAACATGTAAGGAGATCTGATCAAAGGAAATGTAACATACACCTTCCACCATGCAGTTTTGCTCCTATCGACAGTGAATGATAGAGGTTGGTGATTGTTAAAATGAAGATCAATGAGAAATATTTAACAAACGATGAGTGGATTATAGAGGTGACACAAGGGATTTGGACTAGGAAAAATCAACCCTACAGAGTTCAAAACACCGACGATTAAACAGTCGATAGATAATACCATACAAAACCTTTCCTACTAACAATTAGGGATGGAAGAGGAAACCACTACACATTGTGAATCCATATAGTATGGATTCATACAGATCCGTACTGTATGGATCTGCAAGTAAAAAAAACTAAAAAATTTTCAAAAATTTTCCTGTGAGCAAAACATAGCAAATTTTATGTTGATCTTTGTTTGCAAGGCCTCCCAGACTCAATGATGAGGTTGGATTTTGCATAGGAGATCACTTGAAAAAGCTTCAAACCTAATCTTGAAAAAAAAAATGTGGTTAAATTTGAAAATTTAAACACACAAATCTATAAAAAGCAAGGGTTAGAGCCACCAGGCATGCCAGAAATGTGAATGAAAAAATGGATGAAAGATAATATGAAGATAGTGCAACAAACCCAATACATTTATCTTCAAACCAAATATTCAACACATGATAGAACATAGTAGGTTCACCCTAATCTACTAGGTATGTTCTATATGATGAATGATTGATAGTGAGATGTTGATTGCTCATGATTTATGCAGCATATCAATAGACTGAAGATACTAGATATGGAGATCTAGAGTGATTTTGATAGCATGATGATACTTGAAGATGGATCCCCCCAAATGGCTTGGTTGAGGCTTGATTTATAGGAGATGATAGATTAGGATTGATGGCTAGGATTGAAAGGTCAATTGTGTGATGTGGACGGCTAAGATTAAAAGGTGATTCCTTCAATGCCCCTTCATTTAATAAAATATAGTGGTGTGACAAGTGTAGATATAAGAATAGAGGTGACCTAGTTTAAATAATAAAATTATTTAAATTAGTTGGCAGTGCAACAAAGCATTAAATGAAAGTTATAGTATGGTTGTAGTATGGCTATAGTATGACACATAATTCAAATAAAAAATTACTTAAATTATGAGAGAGTGACATGTGTTGTGATGAGGATAAAGGCGAGGGCTAATTTAAATAAATATTTTATCTAAATTAGTTGGAAGAAAGGTGAGAATCAATTAAATAAATATAATTTATTTAATTAATTAGCTAATTTAATTTTTAAAAATATATTATTTATTTAAATTAGAGGAAAGGTGGGAAATTATTTAAATAAATAGGATTTATTTAATTAATTGGCTAGTTGGATAAATTGGATTAAAAATGGGATTAGGATGGGAATTAGTTAAATAAATATGATTTATTTAACTAATTAGGTGATAGAGGGATTATGTAAGGGACCTAGGACAAAATGTCATAAGATGTCTCAAGTAATGTATTGACAAGGTGATGTTGTAAGAAATGGACAATTTTAGGAGTCTATAGTCCCAATAAAATTAAATAATTTAGTTTCATCCTTGGTTATATCATTATGAGTCCAAATTGATTCTAGAACAAAAATAGGTTATATGGCTTCTATTGTATCTTTTTCAAGTACCGGTAATTTAATTATGACATTCATCTTTCCTTTCTTTTGTTTTTCAGACCCTCTGGTGTTTTATGGTGGTTTTCTTTTTTATTTATCTTCTCCTTTGTTTTTGGCACCTAATCCATGGTGGCCTCCATGAGGCATTCAACAGTTTGATGTACATTTTGTTGTTTCCAATAAAGTCCTATAAGACCATTCATGTAATAAGGTCTATTTGACCAATGCATCTCATTTTAGTTTGTAACTAGGTTCATTTTGTAAGTCCCAAGGACATTTGTCAATTTGTAATCACAAAGGTTGTTAGGCAATTAGGAGGTTGTTAAACTGTTGTCTCCCAGCCACTTGGAGTCATGTTGGTGCTATCAAGATTGTACTACTCTAAGCGAGTAGATAAATACCCAGAGACAGATCAAATGTAATAAAAGGGGTAGTAAGTTGTAATAGACATCAGAGATCAGAGTGATATGGAATTGTGAAAATAGAGCATCTGTGTGTACATTTCTCAAAGGCATAATAAACAAAGTCCTATTTTGTGTATCTTTCAGTCATTCGATTTCGTTAGGTTTTCTCCGTGCAATCGATTTACTATTTTGTGGCCGAGATGGATTCTTAATCCATTCAACCAGTTAGATTTCTTCAAAATCAGTGGAATGGCTATACAGTTCATTTTTATTTTTTTGGTTTTGTTCATTTGTGTTTGCAGGATCGCATACATTATGCTCTAAGAGATCCTAGCATCCTCATGTGCTAGGTTGGCAAAGTCAAAGATCTGTGAAGTTACAGGAGTCGTGGAGTTGTAAGGGAGAATTGGTAGTTGGGCCGAAGATACATTGTATGACCTACATGGAAGTCAGACAAAGATCCATTGAAAAAGTCTTCTATAAAGCAAATTGTGTTTAGATGCATTGAATGACCTCTGATCGCTGGTGAATCGCCTGTTCATACATCTGATGACTAGTTGGAGATGGTGACAGTTAAGTGTTACATCAGGAGAATTGGAGGTGTCAGAGAGAGAAAGTTGAAAGCTTCCGATATTGGAAGTTTGACCGATAGTGTATCGGCATACAAGGAAAGTCAATGGTCAATCTCACTGAATGCATATTCTGAATGCATGTTCTAAATGCATATTCTAAATGCATGTTCCGAATGCATATTCTGAATGCATGTTTTGAATGTATCTTCTAAATGTATATTGAGAATATACATTGCGCATATACATCGTGTTAGATGCAAGAGTCGACCAGCAACAGCGGTGAAGGAAACTGGTGATCGCAAGTCGGTGAAAGTATATAGAAGTTGTTCCATCGGTGTATTGGGAGCACATACAAAGCACTCACTGACGAGGAAGGTGACACTAAAAGTACATGTCATCAGACAGACTTAGGGTATCGGCAGGAAAGAGTTTGGGTTGACCGATGCAAGGAGTCTCGCCAAAAGCAAAGCTTTGTATTAAGCTTATTGGGGAGACATATAGATCGGTGTAAGGGTTTTGAGTTACACTGACAGAAGAAGTCATAGCAATAGTGGTGTTGGGGACACATTGGTATAAGGAAGGACTTCAGTGTGAAAGTTATTTGGTTGGCCGATGGCATATGGTCTTTCCGATAGGCGAGTGATGCAAGGAACATACATCAGGGAGTGTTGAACATCAGGGAGACAAAAGGTAAGGTGGCTGATGGGGAATGTTTGGATGATAAGGAGTAGATCGCTAAGACATGGACCATCCTCTCACTGATTAGTTTGTATGATAGAGTTTTTGGCTCTGCATCATATTGGTATCAAACCCAACAAAAAGTCTAAGCAGTTGTGTGTTCGGTTCTGTCATTGAGAAGATAGAAGTAGAGTTGAGGAAGAACTGAGAGGTTACAGAAACTAGTTAGCAAGATGCCTCCAAAAAATGCTAGCACTGCTAGAGAGTTGCAAGAGATGAAGGAAATGCATGCTAAAGAGGTGAGGCAGATGAAAGAGCTTACAGAAGCCCTTCAAGCCAAGCTTGTAGCCTTGGAGATGAACAAAACAAGAGAAGTGGAAGAAAGTGAACTAGAAGAAGAAGAGAATGATGAAGAATTTGAAGATGTAGATGAAGATCTAGATCCTGAAGATCAGAGATTTGCAAAAATATTAAGGGCAGTCAAGAATGAAAAACCTAAGGTAAAGATTGATGTTCCAAAGTATAATGGAAGTTTAAATGAGGAAGAGTTACTTGATTGGATTGCTGCATTAGATAATCATTTCAAATGTGAGGAAGTTCCTGAGGATTAGAAAGTAAAGATTGCAAAGACAAAATTGGGAGGTCATGCCTTGGTATGGTGGGGTTACTTATAGTCAGAGAGGAGAAAGTAGGAAAAGTCAAAGATTTCTTCATGGGACAAGATGGTAGCAAGAATCAAAGGTAAGTTCTTACCCAAGGATTATGAAGTTCAAATGTTTAAAAAGCTTCAATTTTAAAGACAAAAGGAAATGGATGTGAAAGCATATACTAAGGAATTTTATAAATTGAGTATGAGGTTTAGTCATCATGAGAATGAGATTCAAAAGGTTGCTTGATACTTCGCTGGTTTGAGATTGAACATACAAGATGAATTAGTTTTGGCTAACCCTAGGAGTGTAGAAGACTGTTATCAAATGGCAATCAGGTTTGAGGAGAAGATGAAAAGGAGATAGGATAAGTCCATGAGGGGAAGAGGATCAGCCCCTACAACAAGGCAAACCAATGAGAGTCAAGAAGAGACTAGTAAAGGACAAGAGCAATCTAATTTTAGGGGTGGATGGAAAGGAACAAGAAGCAGATTTGGAGGTGGTAGAAGTTCTAATGCTTTCACTGGGAGATGTTATCATTGTAATGAAATTGGTCATCCAGCATTCAAATGTCTAGAAAGGCAAGGTTCATCCTCAAGAGGTAATAGGAAGAATGACAAGAGGGGTCAATATGTGCAAGAAGAGGAGGTAGATGAAAGTGTTAACTCTCCAATTGGGAGTGCAGCCCAAGTCCTAGATGGAGAAGCATTGATGCTAAGGAGAACACTCTTGAAGACATCTAAGGAAATGCTACAAAGGATAGCTCTTTTCAAGACCAACTACAAAAGAAAAGGTAAAATATGCAAGGTAGTAATAGATTCTAGTTCAACAGATAACATGGCATCTCAAGAAATGGTGGATAAGTTGAAATTGGAAAGGATTCCTCATCAAAATCCTTACAAAGCATTTTGGGTGAGTGATAATCAATCACTTTTGGTATATGAACAAGCATATGTTGAATTTGAGATTGGAGAATATCAGGATAGGTTTTATGTGATATTTTGCCCATGGAATGTTGTCACCTACTTTTAGGTAGGCCATGACAATTTTATAGGTGAGCATTGTATGATGGATATGTTAACACCTACACCATTAAGAAGGATGGGAGAACTTTTTTGATGACACCACTGTAGGAGGATGCTGAAGCAAAGAAGGCAGCCAAGGTCATTTTGGTGGGTAAGAAAGAGTTTGTGAAGCTCAATGAAAAAGACACAAAGAAAGTTGAGGATACCTCAAGGAGTAGGGTTGCTAAGGATCACAGTTTGAAGGTAATTTCAGTTTTGGATGATGGAGATCAGATGGATCAGTGAAAGGTCAAAGAGCAGGTTTGCAAGTAGCCACAAGTTGATTGGAAAGACAAGGATGCAGTCATAGTAGGGACCATTGTTTGTCCTCTAAAACCAACAAGAGTTGAAAGGCAAACATATTCTACCATAGCAGCAATACAAGAAGCATTACCCAAGGTTTCCAATGTAGGTGTTCAGGCAGAGATGATAGTAAGAAAGAACAGAAAGCAAAGGATAGGTTTGATGGCAAGTAGTCAATCATCGCAAGGTATGAGTAGAGCCTACAAAGTTAGGCATGAGTCTTTGATTCCATGGAAGTAGGTTGCAGTCTAGAGAACATGAGGAAGACATGACACAGTAGAGGATATAGGTAGAGTAAAACAAAGACTTAACTCATGGGGCATGAGTTCTTTTCTCTGTGGGGTGTATGGTACAGGAGCACCTAATCCATAGTGGCCTCCATGAGGCATTCAACTATTTGATGTACATTTTGTTGTTTCCAATAAGGTCCTATAAGACCATTCATGTAATAAGGTCTGTTTGACCAATGCATCTCATTTTAGTTTGTAACTAGGTTCATTTTGTAAGTCCCAGGGACATTTGTCGATCTGTAATCACAAAGGTTGTTAGGTACTTAGGAGGTTGTTAGACGGTTGTCTCCCAGATGCTTGGAGTCATGTTCATACTATCAGGATGGTACTACTCTAAGTGAGTAGATAAATACCTAGAGACAGATCGAATGTAATAAAAAGGATAGTAAGTTGTAATAGAGATAAGATATCAGAGTGATATGGAATTGTGAAAACAGAGCATCTGTGTGTACATTTCTGAAAGGCATAATAAACAAAGTCCTATTCTATGTATCTTTTTGTCATTTGATTTCGTTAGGTTTTCTCCGTGTAATCAATTTACTGTTTTGTGGCTGAGATGGATTCTTAATCCATTCCACCGGTTAGATTTTTTTGAAATCGGTTGAATGGCTGTACAGTTCATGTGCTAGGTTGGTGATGTCAAAGATCTATGAAGTTATAGGAGTCGCGGAGTTGCAGGAGAGAATCGGTAGTTGGGCTGAAGATACATTGTATGACCTGCATGGAAGTCAGGGGAAGATCCATTAAAAAAGTCTTCTATAGAGCAAACTATGTTTAGATGCATTGAATGACCTCTAATTGCCGCTAAATCACCTATTCATACATCTAATGACTAGTCGGAGATGGTGACAGTTAAGTGTTACATCGGGAGAACTGGAGGTGTCAGAGAGAGAAAGTTGAAAGTTTCTGATATTGGAAGTCTGACCGATAGTGTATCGGCATACAAGGAAAGTCAATGGTCAATCTCATCGAATCCATATTCTGAATGCATCTTCCAAATGCATATTCTGAATGCATGTTTTGAATGTATCTTCTAAATGTATATTGAGAATATACATTGCGCATATACATCATGTTAGATGCAAGACTTGACCGGCAGTAGTAGTGAAGGAAACTGGTGATCGCAAGTTAGCGAAAGTATATAGAAGTTGTTCCATCGGTGTATTGGGAGCACATACAAAGTGCTCACCCATGAGGAAGGTCACACTGAAAGTACATGTATTAAGCAAGGAGTCTCGCCGAAAGCAAAGCTTGGTATTAAGCTTCTTGGGGAGAGATATAGATCAGTGGAAGGGTTTTGAGTTACATCGACAAAAGAAGTCATAGCGATAGTGGTGTCAGGGACACATCGGTATGAGGAAGGACTTTGGTGTGAAAATTATTTGGTTGGTTGATGGCATATGGTCTTGCTGATAGGTGAGTGATGCAACGAACATACATCAAGGAGTGTTGAACATCAGGGAGATAAAAGGTAAGGTGGCCGATGGGGAATGTTTGTCCAATAAGGAGTAGATCACCAAGACATGGACCATCCTCTCACTGATCACTTTGTATGATAGAGTTTTTGGCTTTGCATTATATTGGTATCAAAGCCTAGTAAAAGGTCTAGGCAGTTGTGTGTTCAGTTCTATCATTGAGAATGTAGAAGTAGAGTTGAGGAAGCACTGAGAGGTTGCATAAACTAGTTACCAAGATGCCTCCAAAAAATACTGGCACTGCTAGAGAGTTGCAAGAGATGAAGGAAAAGCATGCTAAAGAGATGAGGGAGATGAAAGAGCTTACAAAAGCCCTTCAAGCCAGGCTTGCAGCCTTGGAGACGAACAAAACAAGAGAAGTGGAAGAGAGTGAACCAGAAGAAGAAGAGAATGATGAAGAATTTGGATCCTAAAGATCAGAGATTTGCAAAACTATTAAGGGTAGTCAAGAATGACAAACCTAAGGTAAAGATTGATGCTCCAAAGTATAATGGAAGTTTAAATGAGGAAGGGCTACTTGATTGGATTGCTACATTAGATAATCATTTTGAATGTGAGGAAGTTCTTGAGGAGCAGAAAGTAAAGATTGGAAAGACCAAATTGGGAGGTCATGCCTTGGTATGGTGGGATTACTTACAGTCAGAGAGGAGAAAGTAGGGAAAGTCAAAGATTTCTTCATGGAATAGGATGGTAGCAAGAATCAAAGGTAAGTTCTTACCCAAGGATTATGAAGTTCAAATGTTTTAAAAGCTTCAATTTTTAAGACAAAAGGAAATGGATGTGAAAGCATATACTAAGGAATTTTATAAATTGAGTATGAGGTCTAGTCGTCATGAGAATGAGATTGAAAAGGTTGCTAGATACTTCGCTGGTTTGAGATTGAACATATAAGATGAATTAGTTTTGGCTAACCCTAAGAGTGTAGAAGACTGTTATCAAATGGCAATCAAGATTGAGGAGAAGATGAAAAGGAGATAGGATAAGTCCATGAGGGGAAGAGGATCAGCCCATACGACAAGGCAAACCAATGAGAGTCAAGAAGAGACTAGTAAAGGACAAGAGCAGTCTGATTTTAGGGGTGGATGGAAAGGAACAAGAAGCAGATTTGGAGGTGGTAGATGTTCTAATGTTTTCACTGGGAGATGTTATCATTGCAATGAAATTGGTCATCTAGCATTCAAATGTCTAGAAAGGCAAGTTTATCATCAAGAGGTGATAGGAAGAATGACAAGAGGGTTCAATATGTGCAAGAAGAGGAGGTAGATGAAAATGTTAACTCTCCAATTGGGAGTGCAGCCCAAGTCCTACATGGAGAAGCATTGATGCTAAGGAGAATAATCTTGAAGATATCCAAAGACATGCTACAAAGGAGAGCTCTTTTTAGGACCAATTACAAAAGAAAAGGTAAAATATCCAAGGTAGTAATAGATTCTAGTTCAACAGATAACATGGTATCTCAAAAAATGGTGGATAACTTGAAACTGGAAAGGATTCCTCATCAAAATCCTTACAAAGCATCTTGGGTGAGTGATAATCAATCACTTTTGGTATATGAACAAGCATATGTTGATTTTGAGATTGGAGAATATTAGGATAGGGTTTTATGTGATATTTTGCCCTTGGAATGTTGTCACCTACTTTTTGGTACGCCATGGCAATTTGATAGGTGAGCCTTGTATGACAGATATGTTAACACCTACACCATCAAGAAGGATGGGAGAACTTTGTGATGACACCACTGCAGGAGGATACTGATGCAAAGAAGATAGCTAAGGTCATTTTGGTGGGTTATAAAGTGTTTGTAAAGCTCAATGAAAAAGACACAAAAAAAGTTGAGGATACCTCAAGGAGTAGGGTTTCTAAGGATCACAGTTTGAAGGTAATTTTAGTTTTGGATGATGGAGATCAGATGGATCAATGAAAGGTCAAAGAGCAGGTCTGCAAGCAGCCACAAGTTGATTAGAAAGACAAGGATGCAATCATAGTAGGGACCATTGTTTGTCATCTAGAACCAACAAGAGTTGAAAGGCAAACATATTCTACCATAGCAGTAGTACAAGAAGCATTACCCAAGGTTTCCAATGCAGGTGTTCAGGTAGAAATGATAGTAAGAAAGAATGGCAAGCAAAGGATAGGTCTGATGATGAGCAGTCACTCATGGCAAGGTATGAGTAGAACCTACAAAGTTGGGCATGAGTCTTTGATTCCATGGAAGCAGGTTGCAGTCCAGAGAACATGGGGAAGACATGAGACAGTAGAGGATACAGGTAGAGAAAAATAAAGACTTAACTCATGGGGCATGAGTTCTTTTCTCTGTGGGGTGTATGGTGTAGGAGCACCTAATCCACAGTGGCCTCCATGAGGCATTCAACTATTTGATGTACAATTTGGTGTTTCCAATAAGGTCCTATAAGACCATTCATGTAATAAGGTCTGTTTGACCAATGCATGTCATTTTAGTTTGTAACTAGGTTCATTTTGCAAGTCCCAAGGACATTTGTCGATCTGTAATCACAAAGGTTGTTAGGCAGTTAGGAGGTTGTTAGACAGTTGTCTCCCAGCTGCTTGGAGTCATGTTGGTACTATCAGTATGGTACTACTCTAGGTGAGTAGATAAATACCCAGAGACAGATCAAATGTAATAAAAGGGGTAGTAAATTGTAATAGAGATCAAAGATTAGAGTGATATGTAATTGTGAAAATAGAGCATCTGTGTGTACATTTCTGAAAGGCATAATAAACAAAGTCATGTTCTATGTATATTTCTGTCATTCAATTTTGTTACATTTTCTCCATGCAATTGATTTACCGTTTTGTGGCCAAGATGGATTCTTAATCCATTCCACCGGTTAGATTTCTTCAAAATCAATGGAAAAGATGTACAGTTCATTTTTGTGTTTTTCATTTTGTTCGTTTATGTTTACAGGATCGCGTACATTATGCTCTGAGAGATCCTAGCATCCTCATGTGCTAGGTTGGTGAAGTCAAAGATATGTGAAGTTACAGGAGTCACAAATTTGTAGGGGAGAATCGGTAGTTGGGCTGAAGATACATTGTATGACCTGCACGGAAGTCAGGCGAAGATCCATTAAAAAACTCTTCTATAAAGAAAACTGTGTTTAGATGCATTGAATGACCTCTAATCACCAGTGAATCACCTGTTCATACATCTGATGACCAGTTGGAGACGGTGACAATTAAGTGTTACATCAAGAGGACTAGAGGTGTCAGAGAGAGAAAGTTGAAAGCTTCCGATATTAGAAGTCTGACCGATAGTGTATCGGCATACAAGGAAAGTCAACGGTCAATCTCACCGAATGCATATTCTGAATGCATTTTCCAAATGCATATTCTGAATGCATGTTTTGAATGTATCTTCTGAATGTATATTGCACATATACATCGTGTTAGATGCAAGAGGTGACCGGCAGCAGTGGTGAAGGAAACCGGTGATCGCAAGTCAGTGAAAGTATATACAAGCTATTCCATCGGTGTATTGGGAGCACATACAAATCACTCATCGACAAGGAAGGTCACACCAAAAGTACATGTCATTGGACAGACTTAGGTTATCAGTAGGAAAGACTTTGGGTTGACCGATACAAGGAGTCTCGCTGAAAGCAAAGTTGGTATTAAGCTTATCGGGGAGAGATATAGATCGGTGGAAGGGTTTTGAGTTATGCCAACAGAAGAAGTCATAGCGATAGTGGTGTCTGGGATACATTGGTATGAGGAATGACTTCAGTGTGAAAGGTATTTGGTTGGCCGATGGCATATGGTCTTACCAATAGGTAAGTGATGCAAGGAACATACATTGGAGAGTGTTGAACATTGGGGAGACAAAAGGTAATGTGGTCGATGGGGAATGTTCAGCCGATAAGGAGTAGATCACCAAGACATGGATCATCCTCTCACTGATTAGTTTGTATGACAGATTTTTTGGCTCTGCATCAAGATGATACTTGAAGATGGATCCCCCCAAATGGCTTTGTTGAGGCTTGATTTATACGAGATGATAGATTAGGATTGATGGCTAGGATTGAAAGGTCAATTGTGTGATGTGGACGGTTAAGATTAAACGGTGATTCCTTCAAGGCCCCTTCATTTAATAAAACATAGTGGTGTGACAAGTGTAGATATAAGAATAGAGGTGACCTAATTTAAATAATAAAATTATTTAAATTAGTTGGCAATGCTACAATGCATTAAATGAAAGTTATAGTATGGTTGTAGTATGGCTATAGTATGACACATAATTCAAATAAAAAATTACTTAAATTATGAGAGTGGGACATGTGTTGTGATAAGGATAAAGGTGAGGGCTAATTTAAATAAATATTTTATTTAAATTAGTTGGAAGAAAGGTGAGAATTAATTAAATAAATATAATTTATTTAATTAATTAGCTAATTTAATTTAAACAAATATATTATCTATTTAAATTAGAGGAAAGGTGGGAAATTATTTAAATAAATAGGATTTATTTAATTAATTGGCTAGTGGGATAAATTGGATTAAAAATGCGATTAGGATGGGAATTAGTTAAATAAATATGATTTATTTAACTAATTAGGTGATAGAGGGATTATGTAAGGCATCTAGGACAAAATGTCATAAGATGTCTCAAGTAATGTATTGACAAGGTGATGTTGTAAGAAATGGACAATTTTAGGAGTCTATAGTCCCAATAAAATTAAATAATTTAGTTTCATCCTTGGTTATATCATTATGAGTCCAAATTTATTCTTGAACAAAAATATGTTATATGGCTTCTATTGTATCTTTTTCAAGTACTGGTAATTTAATTATGACATTCATCTTTCCTTTCTCTTGTTTTTTCAGACCCTCTGGTGTTTTATGGTGGTTTTCTTTTTTATTTATCTTCTCCTTAGTTTTTGGCCTCTATATTAGAGTTTTATGTTCCCTTCCTTTATCTCTCCTCTATTGGATGTCAAAATACTCCTTCCCCAAGATTTTCTCAAAATCTCTCTTAATCTCTTCTCTCTCTTTCTCACTATAAACTTGATCTTTTCTTAAAATTCTTCTTTCTTTATAAGGCACCTGGGGTGACTCCTAGTTGAGGGGGTGAGATTATTCAAATTTCCTTTTCATTCTCAAGGATACTTTTTCATTTGTAAACAATAATATGTTTTCAGTAGGTGACTTTTCACTCTTTTTCCTTATACTTTGAGAAAAACCCCTTTATATACCACATCTTCTCTAATCTTCATTTTACTTTGATTTATTGATGGTCTAGGTAATCTGCATCCAAATTTAAGGGTCAAAGGTTCCGCATAGGATTTAGTAAATCTTCCCATTATTTTTCAACTCTAATTTGAGTATTAAAACAATTATGTTGAAATTATAGAGTTTTATATATTTGTAGTAGAGCTAGGGTTTGGTTATGTTCTTCCCTCCACATACTTCTTAACTGATCATATGCATCAATTCTTCTTCCTATAGTTTTTAGAAGTTCTGTATATGCATTGTGATAGGATTAGGATTACCTATATCTCTTTGTATCAAATTTTGTGGTAGCCTCTATGGCTTCTTCATCCATTATTTCTTTTCCCTTTCTATCCTTCTCTCTGATAGCACCAACCTTGGTGCACTCGGCAACATCCTCATTAGCGTGCTCATCCAACTTATTATTTTCTTCCACAATTTCTTTCATATTTTCTACTTGCTTCTCCTACCTTATCCATCCTTCTGTGGTACCTTTCCTGATATTCTTGGGTTTTTTTTGTCTCTCCTCTCTACTTAACTCCATTCTGGTTAGTATAGTTTCATTGATCTCCCTTAATCTTTTGTTATACCCTTTTCCCATGGGTGTTTTTTATTTAGTGTCTTATTAATCCTTATGTATCCCATGGTTGGCTTATCTTGAAGAGTTACATCTTTTCAAGGATCCTTTCAGATCATCCCCTATTCCATTTTCCATCCCCTTAAGTGCCTTCCCCCCTCTCAGAAGGGTAGGAGCTTAAGAGAATTCAAAGTCTGTTGCAGATCATAAAAAATATCTTGTTACTCTAGTTTCCTTACTTGCGCTACTTTGCACTTTTCCTTTTTATTATTTATCCTCTCTTTTATTCATTGTCCTTTTCTAGGGTCATGGGAATGGAACCAAATGTTGGCAAGAAATGGGAGGGATACTATTCTAGAGATCTAGTCTTCTGTCAAGTCTCTAAAGTCTAGTTTATACCCTAGTCATAGAGTGAGAGAATCATAGATAAACACTAAGGAAATCACTTATGGGTTACAATCTTAGTTAAGTAAAGCATTCATAAGACACATATACACATATCATAACCCTTATAACTCCCTTATATATATTTTTCATCAATTGGTACATATATATTCATACTTTTTGGTATGAGTCACTACCTTGTACATATTTATCTTACGCTCATACTCTCTTACACACTCTTACATTCTTACACTCTTTCAATTGCTTACATGTGTCTCCTATATATCTACATAGAGCTGTGTCCTTTCCCAAAATATCTCTTTATGTGTCAACTCCATCCTTTGCATGCCCTTTGTAGTAACTTGTGGTAGGTTGTGCTACATGCCCTATACTCTGCCAACATGGAAGATCTAAATTTTGAAGGAGAGATATATATGATGATGATAGTAACCACAAAAACAAGTTTTAGGAGGTTGTAGAAGTACATATAAGGAATGAATCAACAAGAAGATCAATAAATATATTAGGGGCTAGTAGAACACACAACCTAAGAAAGATTGAGAAGTTACCTAGTAAACATATTGCAAAGGACAATAATGCACTACAAATTTAGGAGGAGAATGGCAGCATGCCCTACCATGATTGATAAAAGATTCATCAATTCAATCACATCTCCATAGGTGTATCACATATCAAGCTACCAAGTCTGTAGGGGTAGGAGCCTATGCTTCAAAAGATGTGGTAGAAGCTTTGGAATTGGATAACCTAGAGATGAAGACATGGATGGTCCCAAATAGGTGGAATATATAGAAGAAGATACTAGAGAGATTTGCAAAGCAATAAAATCAACCGCAAATCAGAACCAAGAATGTATTAAGTATGATGAAAATTAATGGAAAAGTGATGGAAGATAATGCATAGATGGTTGTACTAGACATGAAAATTAGAGTGACTACCGCAAATATAAAAAACATACTGCACACGATAGAAAGCACACAAAAGATAGAAAAGAAAATGCAAAAAAGGTGTGGTACCCCAAAAGAAAATATTTTGTATAAAAAAAGAATATGATGACATCCACCATGAGGGAAAAGATCCTACAAATAAATATATGAATGTTAGGGAGGAGGAAACACAAACTAAAGTTAAAAGAGAGCTGATGTCAATTTTTTTTATAAAGCTAAATCAATCATGAGACAATGTTTTGGGCCTAGGGAGGATGTTAGCACGTGATTAGTAGTACCAAAAACAACATCATTATAACTTAGATGATATTATCATATGAGACATAGGGTTTGTGGTACCATAAAATGAAGTACAAACATCCTATAGAAACATAAAAGAAGACTAGGTGATATCACACAAAAAGAGTTCAAGACTACAAATTACACAAGAGTCCTTGTGGTACTAAATAGGAGCATTAGACACTCAATGGAAGGAGATAAGAGGTTGTTCATCAGCATATAATCTCCACACATGTCATTTAGATCATTCCTAGACACATTTATGGGTCGCATAGGCCTTAAATAGCCTTAAACATGCCCTAACACACCTATATAAGCTATAATAAGGATAAATATCATAAAGCAAAGGGTGAACGCATGCAAAGTGTTTATAAAAGGACATAATGGAAACACACTATGAAAAGGTATTAAGAGGATATATAAGGAAGAGGAAAGTGAGAGAGAGTAGCATGATAATAGAGGAAAATAGAAGATATGACAAGAGATATAGATATGATGATAAGAATGAGAGATATGTAAAGGATATATATGATATATTACATATGTATGTAATGAATATATGAGAAGTTAATAGAGACTTAACTTAAGTATAATATATGAATATATATTTCATTTTATTATTCTATAGTCTATCACCTATCCATAGATCTTACTGCACCACATTAGATTGTTAGCACTGGGGTATAAAAATTACAAGTAGGACACCAAGGCTCAGAATTTTGGTCTATCACCCCCCTCATCTTGCCAAAAATCTGAAAGGCATAGGTGGATTTCATAATCTTTGTTTTCACATAATAGACATATGTTTATTCCAACCAATGTGTCCTCCCAATTTGATATTGTTTTAAGCTTGCGTACAAATAATTACATTTGCTTTTATGCATTAGGATTTCATCATATATATAAATTAATTGGTTGAAGTACACATTATATTTTTCAACCTACAGAAGTTTAGTTCATGCTTTGTAAAATGTGGTTTTGTGGTCATTTGAGGTTTTACCAAATGAATAGTTAGATTTCACAAACTTTATCTTCATGTAAGAGAGGTATGTTCATTAAAACAAAAGAGTGTTCCTAATTTTATGTTGTTATAGGCTTGTGTTAGGATTTCATTGTATATAAAGTTACAAGTTGAATGACACCCTTTATTTTTTACCTTGCACAAACTTATTTTTGTTGAAGGCACAACATAACTGAGAGGCGGGGGGGTGAATCAGTTGTATAAAAAATTTAACCTTAATTGATCGATTTCACAATCACATTAACTTGTATTATAGAAATAAAACTTAAGAACATCAAGACCATTCACACATGAACACTAGATTTTTATATGGAAAACCCTTAGAAAGGGAGAAACCACAGTGAGTGTCAGCTCACAATATAGTATAGTAACAATACCAAATATCTAAGAGGCTCACTTCCAAGAGGGCTCACTACCCAATATGATGTCTCACTACTGATGGATTGCTCACTATCAATGTGTGGCTCATTGTCAGTGCATTGCTCACTACCAAGAGTTGAATTGATGTAGTAGCATCTACATCATGCTTGAGTTCAGTTCCATTGAAGCACAATATATATCTCTTGCTCTTCCTTTTCACACACACACTTTATCTTCTCATCTTGACACACACTTTTAATTTCATGATAACATTACATGTATTTATACATATCATCAACCTTGGAATGTACATCAAGGTTGGCATTTCAATCTTCAACCATTAGAACTTTCTCCAAGGTCAGTATACATCATAATTTCAAAATAGGACTAGACCTAAACAAACTTACAGAGGAAAAGAATGAAGGATGAGTACATCATGACTTATCTTGGACCCAAATACATCTTCATATGCTTGTACATGCTTCTAATATCCACGAATTATCTCTATAACAATTGTGACTAACCAGGTCAACCAGAACAAGTATACAACATAAAGAATCATTTAGTCACACACTTTCAAAAACATCATTACGGCTTACGGATTAGGCACATGCCTTCAATGCATTCAGGGGATATCTTTTAACACCATAGATTTATTTGGAACCCATCAAATCCAACCGCAACAGATCTCGACTTAATTTTCTTGAGGATGGATCACAGACTGCTCTCAAGCAAGCCCTATCAACCTCTGCTAATAAAAAACTTGATTTTTGGTTCACCAAATCAAAAAACCTTTGGAATGAAGAAATCTAAGGACTTTGTAATCTTATGTCCAGAATCACAAGACCAAAGAACATGCTCCAGAGGAATGTAGAGCTAAATACTTTCTCTCTGTCATACTGCAAACTTTGTCAAGCACAGTCTTCACATTGGTGAATGGAACTTCTTCTACATAGTGATCTGAACCACCAAATTCTAGATTTAGCATTTTCAAACACTTCTCTAAAACATATCCAAATCTCATACTCTGATCTTCAATATTGAGGAAATATGGAGAAAAACTCAGACAGTTATTCTATAAGCCACAATACTCTACTACACACTATTTCCACTTGGAGAGCAAATTTTCTCAAAAGCACTCGAAAACTCAATATCAAGAATATCTTCTCATCATCTTCAACACTTATATCATCACAAACAATCATCAAAACAAGAGCACAATTGACACTAATGACAAGACAGATATGTTGACATCAATGACAACAACGATTAGCATGTACTTGCAACAATCTCCCCCTTTTTGACTGATGACAACATATGATGTGAAAAACCATCAAGACAAGAATCTACATTCATCACCATCTCCCCCTTTCTCTTGTCACATCTGAAACAGTTTCTACCCTTGAGTTTTTCACATGATTTCTCTCCCCCTTTCACAACAATAGCAAAGGACATCATATTTCCTTTACTACAGATACTTGTACATTCTTCTCTAATCATAACCATTCTTTACTCCCCCTGACTGGAACAATCATCTCAGATCACTACCTTCTCCCACTAAAAGGTATCCCTCTAAATCAGTCCAAAAGAAAATATTCTTTGAGGCACACTGGACTGATGCATCTTCTTATGCACCTAGTTCAATGAAGGAGGGCCAATAACCCTTAACTTTTCCTGGAGATACTCAAATTTGCCCTTTGGGAAAGCCTTTGTGAATATGTCAGCAACTTGGTACTTTGTAGGCACATACTCAAGCTTCACTATATTCTCTGCAACTTTTTTTCTCAAAAAGTGATACTTAATTGAAATGTGTTTTGGCTTTGAGTGCATCACTGGATTCTTTGAAATATTTATGGCACTTGTGCTATCACAAATAATGGGGATTGGCTCCTCATACTCAAATTTGATATCCTTCAAGGTTTGCTTCATCCACAACACCTAAGTGTAGCAAGTTACTGCAGTAATATATTCTTCCTTTACAGTAGACAAGGAGACTAATTCTTGTTTCTTGCTATGCTAGGACATTGCCCTATCTCCAAGGAATAATACACCTCCACTTGTGTTTTTCCTTTCATAAACACAATCAGCCCAATCTGCATCTGTATAGGCACTTAGGGAGAAGTCATTATTCTTTGGATACCATAGACCATGATCTAGAGTACATTTCAAGTACCTAAAAAATCCTTTTCACTACCTTAACATGTGATTCTCTAGGATCTGATTAAAATATACGCACAAGAGAAACTACATGCATGATATCTAGTTTGGTGGTAGTCAGATGAAGCAATCCTCCAATCATTGACCTATACTTGGTCTTATCAACCTTAGGAGATTCATCATTTTTTCTCAACTTACATCTAGTAATAATAAGAGTGCTCACCGATTTAGAGTCTTCCATTCCAAAATTATTTAAAAAGGTAGATCTGAGATACTTTGATTGAGAAATGAAGATACCTTTGTCTGTCTGATTGATTTGTAATCCAAGGAAGAAATTCATCTCACCACACATGGACATCTCAAACTCCTTTTATATCTCATCTACAAAATTATTACACATTCCTTCATTTCCATGAAATATAATATCATGCACATAGACTTCAATCAAGATTTGATCTTTACTTGCCTTGATATACAAATTATTATCTGTAGACCCTTTATTTAAACCCTATTGTAGTAGACACTTATCCAATCTTGTATACCAAGCTCTGGGAGCTTGCTTCAACCCATATAGAGCCTTTTTCAACTTGCACACCATATATGGTTGGTCTGATAATTGGGATCCATCCAGTTGCTCTATGTATACCTCTTCTTCTAACTCACCATTCAGAAAGGCAAATTTCACATCCATTTGATACACCTTGAAATTTTTATGTGCACCAAAAGTCAAAAATAGTCTTATTACTTCCTCATAGTCTATACCTTCCACTTGTGAGTAGCCTTTGCACACAAGTCTTGCTTTGTTTCTCACAACTTCTCCAACCTCATTCAATTTGTTCCAAAAAACCCACTTTGTTTCAATCACATTCTTGTTTATAGGTCTAGGGACAAGTTCCCAAGTCTTGTTCTTCTCAATCTGCATTAATTCTTCTTCCATTTCCTTGACACAATGTTCATCATTGCAAGCTTCATTTACTTTCTTAGGTTCCACCTTTGAAAGTAAGTAGAGATTTACTTATTCTTCTATATCTCTCCTTCTTGTCAATGCACATTTCCTTTTATCACCTATAATATGATCTTTTGAATGGTCTCTCTACACATACTTGGGAGTCTTTAGAATTATTTTAGCAGCATCTTCTTGAATTTCTTCTTCTTTAGGAGTAACTTGTACTTCATTCTAAACTTCCTTTACTTTACCCTTTTCTACCTTCTCTATGACAACAGATTCATATGATTCATATCCATCTAATTGAAGATCTTCATCTACCTTTACATTTGCACTTTCAATGATCTTTTTAGTCTTTTATTATAGCACTGGTAAGCTTTGCTCTTGGTTAAGTAACCTAGGAATATTCCTTCATCATAGCTAGCATCAAACTTCCCTAATTCTTCATCTCTTCTAATATAGCATTTTCTTCCAAAAACTTTTAAATATTTGACTGTAGGAGTCTTACCATACCATAGTTCATAAGGTGTCTTGGTCTCTTTTGCTCTGACCTGTAATCTATTTTGAATATAAACTGCAGTGTGTATTGCTTCTTTCTAGTATACTTTTGGTAGGTCTGCTTCCTTGATCATTGTTCTAGCAGCTTATTAAACAGTTCTATTCTTCCTTTCAACCACTCTATTTTGCTGAGAAGCCTAGGGAGCAGATAAATGTCTCTTTACTACATGTTCTTCAAAGAAAGCATTGAACTCATTTGAAGTAAATTCACCTCCTCTATCAGACCTTAAGCACTTGATTTTGAGATCCAATTCATTTTCAACCATAGCTTTGAAATTTTTGAACTTGTCTATGGCTTCTAATTTTTCTCTAAGGAAAGTAACCCAAGTAATTCTTGAATAATCATCAGTAAGAAGCATGAAATGCCTGTCACCTTGCAGACTTCTTATTCTTGTAGGACCACAAAGTTTTGTATGTACCAACTCCAGTAGATCAACAGAGAATTGTTCTTTGCTTTTGAAGGTGGTCTTTGTCATCTTCCCCAATTGACAATCTGTACATGTAACATTGGCAGGCTTCACAATCTTAGGTAGATCTCTTACAATCTAAGAAGTACTTATTTTCACTAGATCATTAAAGGTTATGTGACCCATTCTCCTATGCCATAGCCAACTTTCATCTATTGTAGCTAACAAACAACAGTTGTCATTACCATTCAAGTGATAGAAATTGCCATGAGTCTTTTTACCAGTAGCAATTATAGTTCTGGAGCTTTTTCTTATCTCACATCCTTTGTCCTTGAACACAAGATTATACCCTTTGTTGCACATTTTTCCAATACTTAGAAGGTTATGCTTCAAGTCCTTGACATAAAGAACATCATCTGTATAATCTTTCCATCAAAAGTAATTGATCATTTTCCACAAATCTTACCAGCTGCATCATCTCCAAATCTTACTAGTCCTCCATCATACTTTCCAAACTTGACAAACTTAATTTTGTCTCCAGTCATGTGATTTGAACATCCACTATCAATGATCCATTCATCTTCCTTTTCAACATGAAATGCAAATAGCTCTCCTGGATTTCTATCCTTCACACAGCTAGCAAGCTTAGTGTAGTGCCCCCTCATCGTTGGCTTGTGATAGCGGTGGTTCTACATTGCTCTCTGTCAAATTGGCAACAGTTGTTAGTCGTTCATTACATTGATTCAGTCTAAGACAGTTGATTAGTAGATCATGATTTATGTTTATTTTGATGAACTATGTTTGACTGATATAATTAGACAGGTGTTATGAGTTTATGATGGCACTACTATTATTTCAGTTATGATGTGAATTAATATCATCATGTGTTATTTGAATTGTGGTGGTTGAATTCATATAAAAGTTGTTATGATATTGTTTCAAGAGCAGAGACGGGTAGTACTACTCACTTCGAGTACCCTACTATGTCGCGATTCTCTGACTCTGTGTGTGTGTTGGCATATATGTGTTTGATTTTATACAACCAATTGCTCGAATGCAAGCTGAAGGTACCGAACCTTGACTCCACCTGATATAGCAGGTTCGAGCGGGTTCTTACACCAATGGGTATTAATGATGGGAGATAATGCAAGCTCTATTCCACTAGGTCAGTCCTTGTCTTTTGTTATTGTCTCGAGTCATGGTCTTGCCTTGTTATGTTGGGTATCTCGTGTTCTGATGTATAGTTGAGTCATGTTAATAATGTTTATTTGTGGTTGGAAAAATACTTTTATGATCTATTATTAACTAATAATGCTTCTATTATGATTATGACATAATATTTGGTTGGTTTAGAACTTGGAATGATTCCTTGGTTGGATTTTTAAAATAGACTAGAGTTGATTATCTGCTGTTCAAGAGCATTTATGTCATTACTTTAGAATTATGGATTATCAATTTATATTGGCTCAGAATAATTTTGATATGGGAAATAAATGCCTTGAGTTGTCAAATATGAATTCTCTAAGTTGTGGAATGGAGATAACATGAGGTTCCCCAGTTGTTATCATTCTCAATAAGGATGAGTTCTCAGTCTTAGGTTCTGTCAGTTTGGTCAGTGTGGAGAATGGTTGTGAGTCTCTGTTGTTCTATAGAGTGTTGTCATTGGAAATGTTTGGCATGTAATTTTGAGTTGCTTGTTGTTGGTTTAATTGTTTCATTTAATAGATATTATTAATCTATTTTGTAAATAAATAATATTAATTTTGTGAAATATTAAATATTTGATAGAAATTTAATTAATAATTTTAATAGTAATAATAGATAAATTATAAATATTTAATATCATATTAAATGAGTAAATATTCTTTGTTAGATACTATTTTATATTGTATTTATAAGTTTAATTTTCTTAATAGTGAGTTTTTGTATGAGTTGTTATAAATTATAAGATTGGAAGAATCTTTCTGGTGATGGAAAATTTAATGTATTTAATTTTTGAGGAAGTGGATTCCAGTAACGGGAGAGTTATGGGATGGAATTTATGGTTTTGGCTATTTTTATGATAGTAGGAATATATGAAGGGGGTTCATGGAAAATTTTAGGGGGAGAGTTTTTGCAGAAGAAGAATGGGGAAAGAAAGGAAATCAACGGGAAGGAAATTTTGAAGCTCAAGAATAAGATTCTAGGTATGCCTTTTGAATAATTGAATCAATGTTATTTGTGATTGTTGTGTCTCTAAGTGGGAATATCTCTCTCTTTCTCTTATGTTGTTTTAATCATCTTTGCATGCTTGTTAGTTTGGGCATTGTTCCTCAAATCTATCATTTCATGTTGCCTATTGCATCTGAGGTCTTCCTGTAGTTCTTTATCCATGGCATTCTTCTAAACAGATTAAATCCTCACCAAATCTGCCCTGGCAAATAGTAGTAGTATAATTTATAGGTTTCAAATTTTAAGAGAGGGCAGCAATACCATATTTATACTCTAAGCCTTCTTCATCCATTTCTTTCAATCTAAAATCATAGTAGCTGGAAAACAATTCTATGGGGTGGAGATCTAAATTCCATCTCTCTACAATCATGCATAAACAAGTTGGTTATTATCATGGTGTCTTGGCATGCAAGCTGACCCTCCTATAGCATCAACTTGGTCTTATATTGAACACCTGCTCATGTCACTTGTTGATCAATCCATTTTGTGCACATCCTTCTGTTAAGATATTAGGTGCCTTCCCAGTTGCATATGATTAAGCTCACATCTTGGTCCATCTAAATTTGAGAATCTTGAAGTGTCTTATTCAGGTCATCCATCAAGCATGTTTTGTGTATCCAAAATAATCCCAAATGCTAACCTATTTGTAATAAAATACAAATTGAATAAGCCCAATAGATCAAATTGAGATAAACAATTCAATCCACACTGAGCAAAATAAAATCAATGCTTAAATGCTTACTTACTCCGAGCAAGGTTGAAGAGATCACACACCCCTTACAAAGCTCTCTTATGGTATCCTGAAAGAAATCTGAGATTGCAACTAAGGAAAAATGAGGATGCAGTAGTTAAAAACTTAAAATATTGTTTTAAACTTGCTAAGCATTAAGATAGTATATTTAAATCATTTTCTTTCCCTTATAGAATTAGTTACTATCATTAGAAGTTAGAAAGTATTCTAAAAGGATAATGAATTAAGTTGTAGTTTGTTACCAAAATGAAAGAAAATAATTACAAATTTATAATGTAAATGCATATAAGTGTTTAATTCTTATAAGATATATGAGGGAAAAAGCCAAAGTTTTGTACAGATTGAAATAGTAATAATATTGGTAGTGAAATTAAAATTGAATTGTCTTTGGAATAGAAAGTAAGATATTAAAATTGTTATTTTATATGTTAGGATATAAATTAGTAAGTGTGGAGTTAGAAATAAGAATTCTGCATTAGTGTTTAACATGTATTTAATGTAAGTTTTAGTGGTTTAAGTTATTATAATTATAATGACTATAATAAAGATATGTAGCTTTCCTTAGAATGAAAAGTAGTTTCTTTTTAAAGAAAAGTAGTTTTCTTTTATTCTTTTAGAATCTTCTATTTACATTCTAAATTTCTCATTTGGAAGAGGAGTATTTTACTGATTAATAAATGGAAAGAGGAGTATATTTTTAATTATTAATGAAATTAATATTATAATGGAATGTTATTTATTAGATAGAATTTATTTAATAAATTGTTATTATATATAGTTTTATCTCCTAAGTATGACAAGATATTTATGAGTTTATATAAAATTTATCATATTTTGTTAAATTAGAAATATCCTATGTAATGAGCATGTGAAATTACTATGATATCTTTAAAAGAATTTAATTTAGATAGGAAGGATAATTTTATCAATAACTTTTTTTTAAATTAAATTATGATCTTGTAGTAAGAGTATGTTTTGTTTTTTTATGTTTATATTGGAAAAATCAGAGATGTATATATTGTCAATCTTATAAGGAAATAAGCTACTAACTTAATTAGGATAAGATGTCTTGAATTTATACTTATTCCATAGTCTCAAGTTATTTCTTTTGTTAAATGAAAACACTTTTAACTTCATCATGAATTATTATTATTATCTTTAGCTATGTTTAAAATGGTTAGTCAAGATATGGATTTCATGGTAGTTGTTTATATTAGAAATCTTAAGTGGTAAAATAATAGACGGTAATCCATGCTCATATGAAAATACATAAGTTTGATTTGATTTTTTTTATAAGTGGTTAAATGTTAGGAAAATATATACGTTTGTAGTGTTTTTGATTTGAAATGATATTTGGTAAAAAGGTTAGTTGGGCATCTATGCCTATAGGAAATTGTATAGGTTTATAATGGTTGTTTTATAATGTTTGTATTTGAAGTTGTAATTCAAATAATGGTCTTGGCATGTGATCGGTCTTGTGAAACATAAATGTAATTTTAGAAGATCCATTTATGAATGATGTTGTAGCATGTCTTTTAAGCTTGTATGGGAATTTAAAGGTTTCAAGGTTGTTTTTACGATTGGTAAATGGTTTTAGGAAATGTATTTTCTTTAGTTGAAATTATAAGAAGTATATGTTAGGAAAATGCGCTTATAGATTCTCATGGCTGTCGCAATTGGATTTGTAAGTTGGTAAGATGCTAGCTCCTAGGAAATTATATATATGTCTTAGCGTTGAATTGAAATTTTAAATGCTTGATGATAATATTTGATCATAAGAAATATCCTTGTGAAGTTTATAGATGTCATTAGAGATTGTATTAGTTAGAGCTTTTGTGTTTTTCGAGTTATAATACTAGATTTCTATAGTTATGTCCACGTTAATGATATATCATATGTTAAATCATTTAATTACGTTGAAAGTAAAAGTCTTGTATGATAGCCAATTTGTATCATCCATTAAGGGTTATGTCAAGTCTTTTTCAAATATGGTTTGTGGGAAATTTCGTTGCTGGAAGTAATGATGTCTTTGGGTAGAGATTTCTATGATATATTATTGTAGTAGGTAACTATTGTGAGGGAAATTATAGAAGGATTTGAATTACTATTTTTAGTTCATGGGTAATAATAGTTTATTGATCTCCTAGTTGAATTTTAATTTGCTAGTCACGCTTGTGATATTCCTTGTCGTGCTTTATAAATGGTGGATACCATCATTTATGTTATTTCACTTCCTTTTAGCGACTTGGAGCTGATTGTCAGGTTAGACAATTTATTGTTGTTAATGCCATGAACTTGAATTTTCTTAAATCTCATAAGTTGTTCTCATGATTGAATTAGAAGTTCATTGAATATCTTTTGTCTGATTATCCTTATGGTCGTACCTTTATGTTTGTATTGGAGTATTATATTACCTTGGGGTGGAGTTTGGTCTATGTTGGTTTGTTGTGAAGTAGGAATCTTGTGTGATGTTATGGCCACTTGTTGACAATGTGGAAGTGTTGACCTTGTCTGATTATGGTTTCTCTATCTTTGGTTGTACCTAACTCTAGAGGCGAGGTGTCTTGATCTTTGCTCCAAATAGTGGCATGGCAATGTAATGGAATATTTGGATTGTCGTGCCCTGTAATCAATGGGGAATGGCCCTTGGATATGGTACTTGGTTTCTAAATGGTATCGCTTCAAATTTTGATGGAATTCTAAGGACCCTTTTGTTGTGGTCTAGTGAATGACGTAAGTTATGAGTCAGAACTGAGTTGTGACTTTTATATCTGTATGTTGTGGTATGTTTGTTGTTCAGAGAATGCTAAGGGAGTGGATTTCATGGTGGGCCGGTGCCTAGTGAGAGGTCACCTGGGTAACCCCATGGAAGTTGTAAGCATGTGGAAAAAACTTAATAACTTAATCAAGAGGGTTGGGGTATTAAAACACTTAACAAGATAAGTAAGAGACCTCACCCATGCCTTGAGTGCTCTCACAGGCTAAGGATGGGATGAGAAGGCCTTGTTGGCAAGGCTGACCTCCTTGTCTCCATGAGAGGACCTGTCGGCTCTGCATGTGTCACCCTATGGGTCTGGTGCCTAGAGAGAGGCTGCTAGGGTAACCATAGATGGGGGCCAGCTTCTGGTGATAGATAGCCTGGGTAACCCATGTTAGGACCATGCAATGACACTCTCCTTACGCAGTTCTATTGTTTCTTGGTAGTGCCTCTAGAGTGATGTCTTGTCTTGTGCAGCTTTGATGATATGGTCAGTTGTGTCAAGTCAGTTGTCGTTCTTTTATTTTTGGATGTTGTTTCTTGGCTTTGTGGAATCCTCGTCATTATCTGCTAGCTCGGAGGGGTGGGCCTTAGGGTTCCTCATGGTTGGGTGGCAAAGCTCTCCATTGGTCTTTTTGGGAGATGCGGTTCAAGTTCTACGTAGAGGTGTTCTAGTTCTAGTTTGCTTCCTACCTTGGGTGGTGTTGTATACTTTCTTATGCATTCTTTTGTAAACCGATGTGATCGGTCTTGTAATCATGTATTGTAACTTTTTATATTAACTATCTTGCAAAGGTGGAAGTTGATCTTATCTGTAACAACAGTATAACGTATATCACTTGTGTGGTTTTGACTTTGTATTCACTGATGTAGTTATGTTTCCCTAGAGGAGTTGAATGTGCACTTTTCTTTATGTTGTGTATTATGATATCTTGGTTACTGTGATCGCATTTACTTGTTTAAAAAAAAAATTATTTCTGGAATTTTGCTCTTGTATGTCTAACTCTCTAGGGTTGCATGATGGGGCATTACACTTAGCAGAAATAGTTTCTTCTCTAAGTACAATAAATAAGAATTCTCTACTATTGTTATCATCAAAACTATCATCATTAGTTACACTAATGCAGAGCTCACCAACACAAGACCACAAAGGGATCAAACTAACAACACAGGAGGAAGGAGATAAAGGGGATGGCAGGGCAAACAACTCATGTAGGCCTCAAATAGAAACAATTGACTTCAATTTGGACTTGACTGTCCATTCCTTCTTCGTTGCTTTAACACAGTATAATAACACCATTTATAGGTTCATACTTATGGGGACCTTCCCAAACCTTCTAAGGACCCTAGACTAACTAGGTTTGACTGTCCCAAGCTCACAAAACTCACTAAATGTACTGAGGGTACCTCCTTGTACCACTTCCTTCACAAACCCACTCACTTCCTTGTAGCCCTACTTTTAGGACTGTCATGCAATAACTTTTGTTTCAGACCTTTTCTCCAAACTATCAAGGGATTTTTGGCTACCCATTACCTTTTTTTTTAACAGATTAAACATACAACATAGGTTGTTTTGGAACACTACATCCAAAACTTGACTGTACCCTGCTGTCCCAAGGGCTAATTAGCCCACATTTACAAAGGAAGTACATAAAATCTCAAGCCCACAAACAAAATTTCAATTTTATGAGCCTAAACACATTCTAAATAGACCAATTTCAAAGGTTTTATGGGTCTAAGATCAATTCAACTGATTTGATGATCAAATCTTCACTCCACCAAAGCTAGTTAGCTAAAACAAGGTGCAATAAGGCGTCAAAGGTTCCAAACTTCAACTTGTGCTTATCCCCTGCTCCTGCATGCAAGACCCATTAGAGAAACCACCATTCTACACTCATTCCACAAATTTTGGGATTCTAACACATCAATTTAAGTTGGGAAAACCAAAAACCTCTCTAAACCCCCAAATCAAGTGTTTGCTGACATGACACAGGCAGTCTTAGAAAAAATGCGATATCTCCTTCTAGAAATTGAATCAAGACCCCAGACTAGAACCATTTGAAAGGTATCTCAATCCTATTTCTATAAATATATAGTTTTCCCCTATATCTGTCCGTACAAAGGCGTGTAATGGCCGGGAACAGGACTGTTGCAGTCAAAAAAATAGGGTTTTGGGCAGCTTTAAGCAAAAACATGATAACTTTCACAAAAAAGAACAAAATGACCTCAAACCAATGGAATTGGATAGCTATCTCACCCCTCTATCACATCCAATATTTTTTATGGCATAAATCTTCTGTACAAATGCGTGGTACAGTCTGCAACAACAGCAAAATACAGAAAAAATAGAATTTGGGACAGCAAAACAATATTTTTCTCATTTCCTTTTCTTAAACTTCATCAAAAATCACCATACCTCTGACCACACACCTTCTACAATCCTTCACCTTATGTTTTTCACCTTAATTCTCTATTACATGGATTCCCAACATGGGAAGAGGCTAAAAATAGCCTATAGCTGACTGATTTCTCATAAAAGATTGCTTTTTCTAAAAAAAACTATCTAATAATAGACTGTCACAAACTGACATGGACTGCACACCACTAAAGGTAATGACTATTTTCCTATCTCCACTACATATTTATGTCTTTCAAGGCTTTATTACATTTTTTCTTTTCCAAAACTTATTTTGCCTTATAACTCTAAAATTTTAAAAATTTGATTAAATGCCTATTCTAGGTGCACTGCACCATACATCATCATCATCTCTAACATAGTAACTCTTTCTTACCATATTTCCTTTACTTTTATTAAATTTTTGAGGCTTTGTCAAGACATCTTGAAGCCTAGTGACCATTTTTTTGACAATTGAAACATTTGAAGGGTAACTTACCTTTGAATTTTCCTTTGCTACCTCTTTTTAGTCTGCTTGTAAACTTTACCTCAAGTTCTGGAAAATCTTCTTCATCTAATTCCACAACATACTTCTCTGATCTAGAAGTCTTTTCTTCCTTGGCGTTGAAATTAGTCTCAATTTCACAGGACCATTAGAAGTACCAAATTCCCTTATTTCAAAGATAATTAGTTTACGAAGCAATTGATCTTTTGTAAGTTTACCCCGACTCAAGCAATTCTTCAATGGTAGATACCTTGTGACTATAGGACTTTGGAAGAGTTTTGAGTATTTTATCAATAACATCTTCATCTTCTAACTTTCCACCAAGGGCCTTGATGCTGCTGACAACTTAATCAATCTTTTGTATGTAATTTGTTATGTTATCATCTTCAGACATTCACATGGTTTCATATGGGGTCTTTACATTTTGCAACTTAGCCTTCCTAATAGATGCATCACCTTCATAAACATTCTTTAGTTTCTCCCAGATTTCATGAGAAGTTGCAAGATCCTCAACTTTTGCCATTTCAACATTTGATAAAGCATTCAATAAAGCATTTTTAGCTTTGTGCTTCAACTCAAACTCCTTGATTTCTTCTTTAGTCTCTAGACCATCTTTAGGTGTTTCATATTTATTTTTTACTATCATCTAAACACTTTAACCTATAGAAATAAGATAACTTTCCATGCATAGCTTCCAGTATGTGTAGTCAAATCCATCGAACTGTGGTGTGTCCTTTTTGTTTGCCATCCTAGATCTACCTCAAGTTGTTAGGCTTTCTTCCAAGGAACCTAGCTCTAATACCAATTGTTGAAGGTACAACATAATTGAGGGGGGGTGAATCAGTTGTATCAAAACTTTAACCTTAATTGATCAATTTCACAAACACATTAACTTGCTTTAACCACTTGATCTGATTTGAAGAATAAACATGAAACTTGGCAGAAACAAAACTTAAGCACATCAACACCATTCACATATGAACACCAGATTTTTATATGGAAAAACATTAGAAAGGGAAAAACCACGGTGAGTGTTATCTCATGATATAATGTAGTAACAATTCCAAATATCAAAGAGGCTACTGCCTAATACAATGGATCACTACTAATGGATGGTTCACTACTAGTGGGTGGCTCACTACTGGTGGATGGCTCACTGCCAAGGGTTGAACTGATGTAGTAGCATCTACAACATGCTTGAGTTTAGTTCCATTGAATCACAATATATCTCTCCTGCTCTGCCTTTTCACACACACACTTTATCTTCGCATCTTGACAAAAACTTTTACGTTCATGACTATATTACATGTATTTATACCTATCATCAACCTTGGAATGTACATCAAGGTTTGCATTACAATCTTCAACCATTGGAACTTTCTCCAAGGTCATCATATATACATAATTTCAAAATAGGACTAGACCTAAACAAAATTGTACAGGAAAAGAATGAAGGATGAATACATCATGACTTAGGTAAGACCCAAATACATCTTCATACACCTGTACATGCTTCTACAATCTACAAACTATCCCTACAACAATCGTGACTAACCAGGTCAGCCAAAACAAGTATACAACATCAAGAATCCTTAAGTCACACACTTCCAAAAAAATTATTACATCTTGTAGATCAAACACACACCTTCAATACATTAAAGGGACATCTATGAACACCATAGAATTATTTGGAAACCATCAAATCTAACCACAATAGATCTTGACTCACTTTTCTTGAGGATGGTCACAAACTGCTCTCAATTAAACAATGTCAACCTTTGCTAATCAGAAACTTGCTTTCCACAGCACCAAATCACAAAACCTTTCAAATGAAGAAAGATAAGGACTTTGTAAGCTCAAGTCCAAAACTACAAGACAAAAGAACATATTGCAAAGTAATGCGGAGCTAAATACATTCTCTCTATCATACTGCAAACTCTATCATGCACAGTCTTCACACTAGTCAATGGAACTTCTTTTGCACAGTGATCTGGATGACCAAATTCTAGATTTAGCTTCTTCAAACACTTCTCTAACACATCCAAATCTCATACTTTGGTCTTCAATATTGAGGAAATGCGGAGCAAAACTTAGATAGTTATTCTGCAAACCACAATACTCTTCTACATATTATTTCCACTTGGAGAGCAAATTTTCTCAAAAGTACTTGGAAACTTAGTATCAGGAATATCTTCTCATCATCTTCAGCACTTAAATCATCATAAACAATCATCAAAACAAGATCTTAGTTGACACTAATGACAACACAGATATGTTGACATATGACAACACTGGTTAGTACATACTTGCAATAATTTCATGGTATCTAAGATGTGTTTTTATGGTCATTTGAGCTGAAATCAAAGGAATGGTTGGATTTGACAGCCTTTATATTCACATAATAAAGGTATGTGTACCCAAAAAAAGTGTATTCCTGGTTATATATAAAGTTCCAAGTTGAACGACACATTGTGTTTTCCATCCTACACAATGTAGTTCATGTTTCCTAAAATGTGTTTCAAACTTATGCCTCTCCTAGTTGAATCACATACTGATTCATAATTTTTTCAATAGATTTATACAACCTATTATTAATTTGATGTTTGTGGCAGTAATGGAAGGACATAATTGGTCATTCAAGGTTATGCCAAAGGCATCGGTGGATTTTACAACCTTTCTCTTCATGTAATGTGCATCCCAACCAATGTGTCATATACTTTTATGTTTTGTCAGGCTTATGTATAAATAATTACATTTTAGTTGGTGTGTTAGGATTTTACCATATATATAAAATTGCTAGTTGAACTACACATTGTGTTTTTCAAGCTACACAAGTTGAGTTGATGATTTCTAAGATGTGTTTTTGTGGTCATTTGAGGGTATCTAAAAGGCCTTTTTAGATTTCACAAACATTCTCTTCAAATAATAGAGGTATGTGCAACCAAAAAAAAAGTGTATTCCTAATTTTATGTTGTGGAGGGTTCTATTAAGATTTTATTGTATATATAAATATGTAGGTTGAACTACAAATTAAGTTTTTCAATTTGCACAAGTTTAGTTCATAGTTCATAAGATGTTTTTTTGGTGGTCATTCAAGGTTATCCCAAAGGAATGGTTGGATTTGACAA
Source organism: Cunninghamia lanceolata (assembly GCA_027924645.1). Lineage (NCBI taxonomy): Eukaryota > Viridiplantae > Streptophyta > Pinopsida > Cupressales > Cupressaceae > Cunninghamia > Cunninghamia lanceolata. The sequence goes on along the minus strand of BSBN01000334.1, from coordinate 8,970,659 downwards.
CCTTTATCTTCATGTAAAAGAGATGTGTGCACCCCAATAAAAGTGTATTCTTGATTTTTTGTTCTTGTAGGGTTGCATTAGGATTTCATTGTATATATGGAGTTATAGGTTGACTGGAACACTATGTTTGCTAGCTTGGACAAGTTTAGTTCATGTTTCATAAGATGTGTTCCAAAATTATGCCTCACCTAGTTGAATCACATATTGATTCATAATTTTTTCAATAGATTTAAACAACATGATATTGATTTGTGGTTAGTGGCAGTAATGAAGATGTTCCTAAATGGTCATTTGAGGTTATCCCAAAGGCATCAGCGGATTTCACAAATTATCTTTTCATGTAATCGACATATGTGCACCACAACCAATGTGTCTTCCTAATTTTATGTTGTTTTAGGCTTGTGTACAAATAATTACATTTCATTTGGTGCATTAGTATTTCATTGTCTATATAAAGTTATAGCTTGAACTACACATTGTGTTTTTCAACCTATACAAGTTTAGTTCATGGTTTATAAGATATAATTTGATGGTCATTTGAGGTTATCTCAAAGGAATGGATGGATTTCACAACCTTTCTCTTCATGTATCAAAGGTATTTGCACCCAAACAAAAGTGTATTCTTGATTTTGTGTTGTTTTAGAGGTGTTAGGATTTCATTATTTATAATGTTGTAGGTTGAATGACACACTATGTTTTTTTGCATGCACAACTTTAGTTCATGGTTCCTAATAAGTGTTTTTGTGGTTATTTTTAGGTTATCTCGAAGGAATGGTTGCATTTAAAAAACTTTATATTCACATATCAGAGGTATGTACCCCCCAACAATAGTGTAATCCAAAATTTATGTTTTGTAGGGTTGTGTTAGGATTTTATTGTATATAAAGTTGGAGGTTGTGTTAGGAATGTTCTTTAATTTTTTTATTCATCCATGGGTGTTTTTTTGATCTACATTGTGCTAGGGTTTATCCCTTGTAATGCCTAAGACTATTTGCATTTTGAGTTTTTCGTCTTTCCATGGTTGCTATTATATTTTGTTGTTGATTGGTTTGATCGGTTGAAATCCTTTAAATTGCTTTCTTGAGTCTCAATAGTTGTCATTTTACAAACCCATTTGAAAAGATAACCTATTGTTTCCCATCGCCATGAATACTTTACCTGGTCCATTTAAATATTGTTGTCGCATGAAATTGCACCCTATTTGGACCTATTGTCCAAACATTCCAATTACACAATGGGAATGATCTCAAGGTGTAGGACCTTGCAAATGAAATTAGATCTCCAAAGTTCAGTTCCTCTCTTAGCCTAAAGCTTAGATAACTAAACATATTCTAATAGTCACCAAGGAAAATTGGACAAGCAGGATAACAAAAAATTAAAAGGTGATGCACCAAATTTACTTTGGAGACTCATATATAAGATTGTCATGCACAAAATAACATCAAATAGTGAAATAACATGCACAATTCATAGAAACCCTAATAGAGGTAGAGGGACATACTTGAAACTATAAGGAATTAGCCATTCACAAGATAGAACAAAAACCCCAAATACTACATAGTACAAGATTGAAGAATGAAATGACACAAATCAATTGCTTATATTTATTAAAGAGGCAAATACAACAGGTACAAAGTCTTGGTGATTGATACAAATATCCAAACCTTACCAAGATTCAATACAAATCAATAGAACACAATATGATAGTTTTTAACTCATAGATGAACTAAAAATGAAGACATGAGAGGTCTAAAAGTGACATAATCCATCAAATTTATACAGTTCTTGGAAAATGACAAAAGGCCTAAGTCTATAATCAAATCATTCCTCCTGATGGCTCAATGAACAAAAACCTTTAACATCATGAAAAGAATTTAGATGTAGCATTACAAATCACAATATAGCAACTTGGGCAAGAGAGGAGTTGTCAAAATGTTTTAGAGATCTCCCATATCTATTGCATCACACCCACATGGGATGTGTGAGGAAATCCTACAAAAATGAAGTGTTCACCTTATCCTAGTCCATAAATCCATTAAATGAGAGTACTATAATAGCATGGGGGCATGAAAAATTCATTTAACACTCCATCAGGCTCTGGAATGGGCATTAATTGTGGTCAAGATAGTCATTGAGAATTCATGTTACAAGTTGTACTATTGATGAACCAGGAAAGGAAAAAACATTTGGGCCCCAACAAATCAGACTTCCAACAAGTATTCTACTTTTGCATTGGAATTAGGAGACTCCCCACAACCATGAAAAGTATGAAAGAGGGTGAAAACATCAGCTTTTAGTAAGCAAGCCATTACTAAACTGACCTCCATATTGAAAAGGTGAGGAAAGATACCCTGAGTGCCAAAATATGAAAGGGACAAAAGGAGGTCATTAGGTTTCATGGATTGGGCCCTCACTATAAAATCTTCTTTGGAAAGGCACAAAAGAGATTTCCAATCTCCAAAATCCAAAAAAGGGATGAAGAGGAATCATCAGGCTTTAGGGATTAGATCACCATTATCACATCTACCTCAAAAGTAGAATAATAAGAACATCTCCAAATGTCAAAATTTGAGGAAACATAAGACAAAGTAAACTTGTCAGACTTCAGGGTTTGGGCCTTCAAAGAATCATCTTGTTCTCGAGCAAGAAAACAAGAACCTCTCTGATAAAATGATCCCAAAATACATAGAAAATATTAAATTATCAAGGATTGGGATTAGATCCTTTGCAAAACACTTTCCTTCTTTGTGACAGAAGAATGAATAGCATCCTGACCCCACAATCCTAAAATAGTTAGAGCAATTTGAACATATCAGGGATCTGGGTTAGGGCCATCAAGAAACATGTACCAAAGGGAGAGAAGATAGACACATCTGATCATGATCTTGATATAGTGAGCAACTATGAAACATCAAGGATCAGAGCCACAACTAAATGCATTCCTATGGAGCAAGACAGAATAAGAAAGATCAAACCCACAATCCTAAAAGACTTAGAACAATTAAGGATTATTAGGGATTAGAGTTGGGCCTTCCACCAAACATCTTGTATCTTTGAACAAGAGAAGAAGAAACCTCATGAAGCCCAATGTCTAAAAGAAATACAAAGCACCAAAAGGAAACCAATTTAGAATTCAGAAAATAAGTCCTCGCCAAATTACCTACATCTTTTTGAAGAAGAACAATTGTTAGCTTGACCAACTAAGTCTAAAAGGCTTAAAACAAATTTTAAATTAGTAGACCTTGGTGGTCAAGACTTCACCAGAACATATTCTCTTTGAGCACTGGCACAATGAACCTCCTGATCTCCAAAGTCCAAATGACTTAGCAAAATACAAGATGGAAATGGGATAGAAGACCTCCAACCACACTCATGCCGAAGAAGTGAAGGAAAATGAGAATGCCCAACATAGTGATCTTGAAATAGTTAGAGAAATAACAAGGCACTGAGGTCAAGCTTTGAGCTGGTAAGGATGGCATCTTGATAGGGAAACCCTCAAAAATCTAAAACTCCAAAAAAAACATAAAACATAAGGCTAAAGCTAGGAAACTTTTAGACTTAGATTTTATAAACTTATACCTTGCACCTAACACATGAAGGACCCATTTTTTATATCTCAGATCAGTTATCAACAATAGCTTAAATAGACAAAGGAAAAGAGGGGTAAAAACATGGGATGTTGATGAATATGGGTAGGAATTGCAACATTTCTAAGGGGAAGACTATTTGAGTCTGAAAGACTAAAATAAGTCAACATGAAGAAACTAGTGGCCTTATCATCCATTAGGCATAGGAGTCAAAAGGAGCTTGAAACAACCTAACCAAAACAACTAACACTACCCCACAACAAAACACAAGGCAAAATGAAAACAACAAAGAATACATTCTCCTAATGAGAATGCAGCTTGTGCAAGAGAACTTGGAGGAAAAGAAACCTACACAAATCTAATCTAATTCTAAAATAACCAACACAAATAAGACTCAAACAAAGCCATTCAATGGTTTTTCAAAATAACCACCCCTTCTAATCAATTTATATTGCTTTCCATCCTTGTGGACAACTATCTAGAGGTAGAGAAAGACTGGACATACAACATACTAATGAAATGCCATCCTAAGGATAAAATCAAACTCACCTACCCACTTGAATTGATTGTGAATGTAGTTGTTCCAAAGTGGATGGGTTGGTTTTGCTCATCTGGATTCTCAACTTTGTGCTCAAGAGTAAGCATGAGAAGTGGTGACTCCTTCCTATTGATCTCCAGCTGGGATAGATGCCTGATAGGACATCCCCTTGAAGTGGCAATTTTTAAACAATCAATACGAGTCTCATCCTTATGCACTACTTCTTTGTCATGTTGTTGGTTGGGGTACTCTAGCTCTTGTGTCTTGTCTCAAAATAGGGTCACTTCTATTCCAAGTTCATGTTGTTCAGGGTGGTCATCTGAAATAGTCTCTAGAAAGAAGCCCTAAACCTACTCAATGATGGAATCTCCCTCACCGAGAAGTTAGTATCCCTGCTAGATAATTGATAAAAAGTATCCAATTCATTCTCCCTCACACTCAATCACCAATATGTCATCTTCTATAAAAGGTGGAAGCTCCTCAAACAGGTCTATGTCATCATTCCTTGTATCCTTTCGGACAATTTCATCCACAATTTCTTCCTCAAGAGGTGAAAAGGAGCCTTCATCTTGCTCTTTAAAATGTATTTCAACCTCAGGAGTAGCTAAACAATCACCATTATTAGAATGTTCTTCATTTTCTTCTTCTCTTGACTACACCTCATCTTGTCATTACACAAGATGCCTCTGTATCTGAAGATTCTCTCCATGTAAAATTTGAATTCTACTCTCATTCATTTTATCAAAAGCATGAGAAAACTCTTCAAATGTGTTAAATTCTAGAGAATTCATCTTTGATCATGAAACAACATTTTACACATTTGCAATATGCTCATTACTTTCTACTTTCTTGGGTTCACAAGCAGTAGATTTTACATCCTTTACCTCAAGCACCTTCTCCTCTTACTCATCCAACTGAATAGCTTGCCAAACAACAGGTCCACCATTGAAGAGTGAAATAGTGTTAGGACAAGAAGACTAAGATGGAAAGGGAACCAGAAGGGCCTCATAAATTTCCAAAAGGGGAAAGGACTTTTGAATGTGTTTTTTTTGAGGAATAATAGGTTGAGATTGTGAAAGAATAGGCTTTTGCATAAGATGTAGCTCCTTAAAACTTGGAATTTTAAAACTAGGAGGCTATTGTGGGGCTTCAGAAAGAATCCCCTACTTTAAGCTTGGAAAATTAAAATGATGAGAGGGTGGGGCTATGAAGGCTTATAAGGATTTTGAGATGGTTGTTTCTAAGGGATAATATGCTGAATTTGTTCAGGAACAAGCCCTTGTGAAGGATGAGGACTCTTGAAACTTGGAAAATTAAAGCATTAAGGATGGTTTAGGGTTTTAGAAGGATTCCATTTCTTAACCCTTGGGATTTCAAAATAGGAAGCCTTCTCTATTGTAGGATGACTCATAATGGTGGAAGGGGCTTACATGAAACTAGAAAAGGAGGGGACTGATTGAGGTTCCAACCTATATATTTTGGAAAGTAGTTGTCTCATTTTCTTCTCCTTAGATGCAATATGCATGACAATATTTTCTTGAAAAGCCATTTCTTGTGCCTCCATCTATTGTTGGTGAAGATAATCTTGATAATAAATCTCATCCTACTGGTGGTTATACTCCCACATATCACTTATATTCATATTTCAAAGAACATAGTCCACTTAAGGTTGACTAGGATGGTAATCATACTGATTAAGAGTAAATTAGTCTTCATGGGGCTAATAATAAGCATGATTAGTTTGCCAAGAAGACTAAGTAGGGGGGGAGGTAAGCATCATGAGGATGATGATAACTTGTTGTAGAAGGGGCATTTGAAATAAAACCTTAAGCATTTAGTGTTCGATATGGCTGATAGGGAGGCATAAAAGCTACATTTTGACAAGGTGAAGGGGAATAGCCATAATCTCTATAAAAATTTGGCATACTAGAGTATTCAAAATCTAGAGATTCTTTCAGATATTCTTGGAATAAGAGTAATCAAATCTACTCTTGAAAACTAGGGACATACCAGAAAAGAGTCACTAGGTGATTGAATTGCTTCAAAAAGCAAGAAAAGAACAATAATATCATAGAAATCCTTTTCTTTGATAGTATTTAAGTACTTGTGCTACTTGAACTGGTAGATATGATTTTAGAGTGACCATGGTGTTCAAGAAAACTACCCTGAATGGAAAGATACACTGAAGAGCACACCAAACCATTCAATGGATATCATAAGGATTATCAAAATTGTCCCACTAAGAATATGAGAAACTATTGTCACATGAAATTATGCCCTATTAGGATGTGCTATCCAAACATTCCAATGGCACAACAGGAATGATCTCATGGTGTGGGACATTTGAAATGAGATTATATATCTAGAGAAGTTTGGTTCATCTCTAAGCCTAAATCTCAGACAATTAAACCTATTCTAAAAATCACTAAGGAAAAAGGGGAGAAGGAGGATAATAGAAAATTAAAAGTTGATGCACTAAATTTAGTTGGGAGACACTTGTATAAGCTCAACATGCACAAAATAACCTCAAATAATGAAAGAACATGGACAATTCATAGAAATCCTGGTCTCTAAAGAGGTAGAGGGAAAAAAATGAAATTAAAAGGAAATAACCATTCACAAGATAGAAAAAAAAACCCTAAATACTACATAGTGCAAGAAGAAAGAATAAAAAGTCACAAATCATTTTGTTATATTAATTAAAGAGGAAAAATACAATAGATATAAAGTCTTAGTGATTGATACAAAGATCCAACCCTTAGAAGCATTCAATATAGACGAAATAGAACAAAATATGACAGTTTTCGACTCATAGATAAACTGACAATGAAGACACGAGATGTCCAAAATAGCCATAGTCCATCAAATTCATATTGTTCTTGGGAAATGACAAAAAGGCTTGAGTTTACAATCTAATCATTCCTCCTAATGGCTCAATGAACAACAACCTCTAATATCTTGAAAATAATGTAGATATAGCATTATAAAGCACACTATAGCAGCCTAGGCAAGAGATGAGTGGTCAACACATTTTATAGATTGCCCATATGGGTTGTGGCAAGAAATCCTATAGAAATGAAATTTTTGCCCATACCCTGGTACATAAATCCATTAAATGGTGGTACTACAATAGCATGAGGGCATAAAAAATCCATCTAACACTCCATTAGGGTATAGAATGAGCATTAATAATGGTCAAGAGGGTCACCGAAAAGTCCTATCATGAGTGGCACTATTGATGAACAGGGGAAGAAAAAAAATTAGGCCTTGTTAAACTGGGGTTCCAACAAGTATTCTTATTTTGTATCAAAAGTAGGACACGCTCTAGAACTCTGACAAGTGTTAAAGAGGATGAAACCATCAACTTTTGGCAATTGGACCATTACCAAACTTACATATTAAAAAGGAGAGGAAAGATTCCATGAGCACCTAAATTTCAAAGGGATAAAAGGAAGTCATCATGTTTTAGGGATCGGGCCCTCACCATAACATATTCTTCTTTAGAAAGACATAAAAGAGATCCTTGATGTCTAAAGTTTGAAAAGGGAACAAAGAGGAATGGTCAATCTTTGAGGATCAAGCTGCCACTATAACATCTACCTTAAAGTAGAGGAATAAAAACATCTCTAAATGCTAAAATCTAAAGAAACATAAAACAAAGTAAACTTGTCAGACTTCAAGGTATTTGGCCTTTCTTAAATCATATTCTACTCAAGAAATACAACAAGGACCTCTCTAATACCAAGATCCTGAATACATAGACAAATATGGAATTATCAGGGATCAAGATTAGACCCTTCACGAAAAACCTTCCATCTAGTATAAGAATGAACACCATCCCAACCCTGCAATCCCAAAATAGTTAGAGCAATTTGAACATATTGGAGATTGGGGTTAGGGCCGTCAAGAAATATGAATTAAAAAGAGGGAATCCAAACACATCTGGTCACAATCCTGATTTAGTAAGAAACTATCGAGCATCGAGGATTGAAGCCAGAACCAAACGGATACTTAAAGAGAAAGACAAAATAAGGAAGACTAAACCCATGATCCTGAAAGACTTAGAATAATTTATGGTTATCTAAGATTAGGGTTGAGCCTTCCACCAAACATATTCCATCTCCAAATAGGAGCAAAAGAAACCTCCTAAAGCTTGAAGTCTAAAATAAATACAAAGCACTAAAAAGAATCCAATTGTCAGGCATTGGCAAATGAGCCCTCACCAAACTGCCTGCACCTTTTGAAAGAAGAATGATCGCTACCCTGACCCTTGAAGTCTAAAAGGATTAGAATAATTTTGAAATTAGTGGACCTCAGCATTCATGCTTTCACAAGAATATATTCATTTTAAGCACTGGAAAAAGGAACCTCTCAACCTTTCAAGTTTGAAAGACTTAGCTTAATACAAGGTAGAAATTAGGGAGTAGACATCCAACCACGTTTATGCCAAAGAAGTGAAGGAAAATGAGAACACCTGACATAGTTATCCTCAAACACTTAATAAATAATGAGGCACTAAGGTAGAGTTCAGAGCTAGTAAGGATGGCATGCTAGTAGGGAAATCTTGAAACTCTGAAAATCTAGAAAAGACAAAAAACCTAAGGCAAAATCAAGGAAACATTTAGAGTTAGATTTTATAAACTTTTACCTTTCGTCTAACAAATGAAGGACCCATTTAAGATATCTTAGATCAATTATCAACAATGGGTTAAATAGACCAAGGCAAGGAGAGGCACAAACTTAGGATTTAGATGAATATGGGTAGGAAATGTAATATTTCTAAGGGAAAGACTATTTGAGTTTGAAATACCTACAATAAGTCAACAAATAATAAATCCCTTCTTTTTGTAGTGAGCCCTCCACATGTCACTTTATTGTTTCATCGTGTTGGCTTAATGCATCACACGTATGTATTCCTAGTCCTTATGGAGATTGTAGGCTTGTGTTTTGATGATGTGTTCAAAAGTTGTCTTGGTTGATTCATTATCTAGCAGTCCTTGCTAGGTGGTAGTCTTTCATTACAACACAAAGTTCCTTTGCATTGTATCTTTGAATGTGTACCCATCTGCAATGTGTAATATCTTTCCATGGGGCATTCACTTGATGATCTAGATTATACATGGCTATTTCTTATTGCATTAGACTAGTCTTAGTGCATTACATGTTTCAAAATTTACTTCCTCATATGGATGTGACGTGCATCAGAAGTTTTATACACTAAGGTGGCCCATGGTTTTGATCCTTGATGTGACTTAGGACATTATGCATATTGTCGATCTTGATCATAAATTAATGGCTTGAATTGAAAAAAATTTCAAAAGGGCAATGATTGAACCAACTAAAGTCTAAGGCATGTATGAACATTAATTTGGAAGCTAGCAAGGTTTTTATATGAATTGAATTTACTATTACAAGGATTATTTTCACACAATTTCCCTAGTTACAGATGGAGAATTGTAATAAGAATGGGAAGAATTGTGTGTTTCCTAGGTGTGGTAAAAAATGTATGAGCTCTGTGGCCCTCTAAATTTCATATTTTAAAAGATGGCTAGGGTTTTTTCAAATTGTTTATATTCAATCTGGTAGGGTTTATGCTTTTGAAGAATTCTCAAACCTACTAGTTATCAAACTTGAATTGTCCTACAAAAATCCTATGGCATCACTATCTAGTAGATCTAAAAGGGGTTTAAACTAGGATATTCTTGATTTGTTTCCTAGTTCATAAAAGAGGAATAAATAAGCCCAAGGTACTTGTATCCTCCCTAAAATATTGAAAGATAGGATTGAGGATATTATGGGCCTTGCCATCCCTGTAACAGGATAAGATTTATTCAAATATTATAACCGTTGTGCTGATGACTGTATCCTAGTTTCAAATATATGGTGTTTTGATCTAGGGAAGTTGGTAGCCCCTAATGTCTTTGTAAGACATAATTTGTTATATTTAGTTATTAGACATTATGACCTAGAGACCAGACAATTGAAGAACTTTTAAGGTGATAAATTTTTCACATTAAAGATAGAGCTGATTGTGAGGGTTTTTAACTTAAACCCATAGACTAACATCAAAATCTATTTCAGTGAATTATACTGAGAGTATAAAAAGGACATAAGTAGTATAAGGTAAAGTGGATGCCTTAGCATAGGAATATTGACAATCAAAGAATTAGGAAAATCTATATGAGTGAAATGGAACCATTGGTGGTTAGCACATTCACGGAGTATTTTAGATGAACCTATATGGATTTGTGCTAGGTCCTTGGGATAGACTATAGAATATAGGTGCATGTCTATCTAATGATAATAGCTTATGGTATTCAGCATTGAGAGCTAAATAGATTATTTGATTATGCATCCTTATAGTAGAGAAGATCCATCAGGGATTGAATGCCCCAAAAGATGATAAAACAATTCCTTATATCAAATGGTATTCAATGTTTTTCCATATATTCTTATACCATGGAAATGATCTATGGAACGCCACCCTAAGAGTGGCACTAAAAACATCTGACAACCTTCCCATGCTAATTTAGATGAGAACTTACATATGGGACTCACATTGCTTAACATCTAATTATTGTATCTTTGAAAGATTCTTTGTGCAAAGAGTATTAGATCTGCTTGGGTATTGGAGGAGGAGGTTGTCCCCTCCTTTCATGAGATTCTTGATACATAAGCATCTTCAGCCAAAAAAGGGTTGAGATCACATTTGGGGAGATTGGTTCTTCCACAAGGATGTTATAGTTATTAGAGTTTATGGGGTTGAGGTAGATCCACATTTATTTCTTCTTCATGTACAAGATAGGATGGCTTTCCTTTAAGAAATGTGGAATTTGAATGAGGTCGATAAGATGCATTTTAGGTAGAGAAAGAAGGGATTAATTTTTCTAGGCTCTACCATTAAATTTTTAGATTTCAATGTCACTGCCAAGGAAGGCCTTGATCAATTAGGGTCAAAATTGATGGAATACCAAATAACATTGGATATAAGGAGGATGTGTGATCTTGAATACTATATTGACCATATAAGGAAATTAGTGGGTAGGTTAGGATATAGTAACCAATTTAATCTCTTTGAATATATAATTAGAAATTTTACTACAAGAGAGGAAATTACTAGGAGAAAAAGAATTTGGATGACAGTTGAAGAATTGAAAATAAAAATATGGAGTTAGTTTTGACTTACAAAGGTGCATTCCATACCACTAAAGACCTACTCACTAGAATTGAACTAATGATAAGCAGTGTGGAAATTTTAGGTGAGATGCTTGATGAGAGCATGAGGTAGGCCATGTTTTCTTCCCACCATGCTACATCTCTCCTTGCCTCATCTATGCAAGCTCTCGATGTGAGAACTTTGTAGGTTGATGAAGAAAGGAATCCTAGTACAATTGAACCACAAAGAAAGGTTCAACCTTTAGTGGATTATGATTTCATTAAGTGTACTAGTGAGAACAATGTTGAGTATGAAGAGATATTGAAGATTGTCCCTTGACATTGGAGGCCCAATATGCATGATCTCCCTCTTGGGAGAACACTATGAAATTTGGAAGAAGGTGACAAGGATATCCAAGATGTTAGACCTTTAGCTTGTAAACAATTCCTCTTTAACAATGTCTTCATCAAGATCAAGGAATTCAGAAATTTTCTAGTTAGATGCAAGGTGAATGTAAATTGGAAAATAAGAGGGATGAGGATCATTAAGTGGAGGTAGACAATGAAGGAGAAGCCACATAGAGAAACTAGAAACAAATTGATACTGATATACCCAAGATGACACCTGCATGACTAGCTATCAAGGTTGTGGCACCTAAACATAGATAGCCTCAAGTTTTCAAGGATGTCATTAAATCAAGGGGAAATTTGATTGTCAAAATATTAAGTGACAGAATAGATCCCCAAGCAACTTTCTTGGTGGTTAGTACACTTCTCTATTTAGTGAAGCTACATCTAATAAACTGTTGGGAGATGATGATAAGATGCAAGTAGAATATACTAAACTAATGCATGAGTATAATAAGGTCAAGTCTGTGGTTGAACAGCCTAATATCACTTTGACAAAGAAGGTGTCACCTCCTACTTTTTTGAGAACATTGTCACAATAGGACAGGGACACCTTATTGCTCAAAATTGAGGCCATGAAGGAAGATTTAAAGAAAAGAAAAGAGGTAGAAGCTATTGTAAAGGATGAAGGGGTAAATGGCACCTCTGAATTGATAAGAAACATTTTTAACCATAGAATATCTCAAATTTTGGGATAATATGATGATGCATGGGATTGTTTTGAGAAATTGAGAAAGGTAAGAGATGCCCAAATTAGACAAAAGCTAGTTATAAAGATATTGATCATGTGGATTCCAAGAATGTCATCAATAAGTGTGATTCAAGGTGTTACAAGGTTTAATCTTGATGCCCTGTAGGAGATATCAATTACCTCTAATGTGGCAAATCTTTTAGGTGATGTATTTTCTTCATAAGGAAGGTTTGATCTAATGATCAATGAGAAATTTGAAAACTTCAAAGCCCTAGAGGATTGTTAGTTGCCTACGATTTTGGAAACCAAGGGGGAAATGAAATCATTTGATCTATGGAAATTAGAGTTCAAATGCATCACTCTAGCAATAGTCACATTGTGATCCATCATTAGTCACATTGTGATCCAAATTTATGTAATGCAAAGTCAAATAACTTGCTAAAATTGGAATATTGACTTGACAATTTTGTGAAGGGAACCAAAATACTATTAGCTGTAATGTACCAAGCTCATTTGAATAAAATGGTGAATATCCTAGAGTATTTCTAGCCATCTAATGAGTAGTTCACAAATTGAATGCTCAAATATTCTTAGATCTTTGTTTGAAGTGACATTTTTGAATTTACGAGGCATATTGGGATGTGTCATATCTATCTCCTAGAATTTTCCCAGTTTTATAACACATTCTCAAGGATAGACATTGATTTTTCAATTACATTAAGCCAAAGTGGAATGTAATTAAGAAGATAATCATCATTAGTTTTGTCTATAAGAGTGAGAAGAAAACTGTATTTTGTTATCAATTTTTGTTGTTAACCATTTTTGGAAATTATTGAGTCTAAATACAATCTTATTCACTGGAAGATGTAATTAGAATGGTTAGGTAGTTTAGTTTTTATTTATACCTTGAAGGATCTAGTTCTTAAAAAATGAAAAAACATGAGTCACATGAATTTGAACCCCATGAGTGACATGGGAGGATTTGGTAATATAACAACTAGCTACTAGTTGTTGTTTGGCTAAGAGTTATCTTTCTCACCATTGGAATCAAGGACATGCATGCACATATAGGTGGGCATTTGTCAAAGAGGATAAATTGTCATCTATTATCTATACAAAGAGGAAGGAAGATGGTTCTTTCCTACATCATCATTCATTTCACTCATTTTAAAGTTACCTTGCAGTGACTCCCAGTTATGGTCCCCTAGAGATAAATAAAGATACTCATGCATTTATTTGGTGGGTCAAGGGTCATGATATGTCCATATTCAATCACAAATTCTTCCAGTCTCAAGGAACTTATTCATCTAGTGAGGGATTCTTCATCCTTACTGCTAGCAGGAGCAAGAGAGAAATGTATCCCCATCAACTAGACAAGACAGGTGCTAGTTCAACATCAGTAAAAATGGTTATAACTTCATCCAATTCTAACTACTTGTTTATATAGCCTATGGGTGTGTGAACCTCTCCTATGTGAATCTAGGTGTCAGAATCTGGTATAATGTAAAAGGTTATTTGTTGGGTTTTTATAACATGAAAAATATCACCCATCCATGAGGACTTTGATTTGTAACCTTTTGTATAAAAGGATAAAGTCATTGTATTGAATGAGGGGTGAATAATATGACAAAAAAATCAGTGTAGAAGTGTCTTTTATTGGAGATAGCAATTTTTGTCCAACATACAATGTGTACTCTATAATATATATTCTTGGAATGAAATATATGAGTTAAAGATTTTCTGTTTACATTGTCTCCAACTAAATCTGTCATGTTTCTTTGAGTAAATTAACTAGGGGTTACATTATTTGTTGCATACATTCACTATGTTAGCAATTGTAACTCTTAGTAGTCATTCAAGGAACAATGTAAATCTTCCATTGATAATTGTAGGAAACATGTGATATGAAATGGATCATTAAGTAGAATTTTTAATGGTATAGTCACATATGTAGGTTTTGTTTTTGTAAGGTAGAAATTAGCAAAAAACCACCAAGGAATGTTAATGTTATAGAAATACACACACACACACACACACACACACAAGGATGAATCTAAAAACCCCTTAAGGAATTGATCTTTGAAGTATGAATTTCCCTATTCCACTCACTTTAAACATAGAAAACGAAAAATGCAAAATAACTTAACTTAGTAAGTTATAGTTCTCATTCATACTAAATTATAAAGGATATAATAAATACTATGGTGAAAGTTTGTAATCTCACAAATCCTCATTATATTGTATGAATTTGTTTATCTACTTAGATGATGTCTACAAACACCCTATTTATTTCAAGAGTCAATGTGTCATATAGGGATATGACCTTTGTTCTGTAGAGCCTAAACTATAAGGGAGAATAATTTTGTATCTCCCATTTGTTGGTCAACCCTTCAACAACCTTGAACATAGAAACTTGCAATCTCTTAGGGATTATTCAAAATAGCTTGGAGAACCAAGAGATTGTTGACTCTACTAAGGAACCTAATGTTTTGTCTTTGGGTTAGTGTCAAAATTCTTGTCTAAGGAAATAGTCTTGAAGCCCATGGAAGCAAGGTCTCCTTCTTAGATTCTTATACTCTATCTTAAATATCATCAGTAGGTGAAAGATATTAAAAAAAGACAGCCATCTTGTGATTTACATACCCTCCTATATTTTCCCTCAACTGGGTGGCAACCTTGTTATCAAACAAACATGAATTTATCTGCATATTTTAGAAATGGATGGCAGGAGGTCATTATACTAGAATGATCCAAGCAAGAATTTGGTGGGAGACATGAAGATAAATGAATAGTCTACCTAGAAAGAGATAAACACAAGTCATCGAATCTCAATACTTCAATCAATTAAAAAATTGTGTACACCAACCTCAAAAGGACAAATTAGTAGGTTCTGGCAGTGATAAATCTACATCTGATATTTCTAGATCTAGAGAATAAGATATGTGGTATAGTTCCATATATCAAGAGATTGTTAATGAAATGGAGAGAGAGAGAGAGAGAGGAAAAAGATACTAAAAGGTGTAGCTATAGACATGAGAGTTCCATAATTCTAAAGGTGTAGCTATAGACATAAGAAATATACCACATATCTTATTCTCTAGATCTAGTAATATCGGATGTGGATTTATCACTACCATAACCTACTAATTTGTCCTTTTGAGGCTAGTGTACATAATTTTTAATTGATTGAAGTATTGAGATTCGATGACTTGTGTTTTTCTCTTTCTAGGTAGACTGTTCATTTATCTTCATATCTCCCACCAAATTCTTGCTTGGATCATTCTAGTATAATGACCTCCTCCCATCCATTTCTAAAATATGCAGATAAATTCATGTTTGTTTGATAACAAGGTTGCCACCCAGTTGAGAGAAAATATAGTAGGGTATGTAAATCACAAGATGGCTTTCTTTTTTTAATATCTTTCACCTACTGATGATATTTAAGATAGAGTGTAAGAATCACTAAGAAGGAGACCTTGCTTCCATGGGCTTCAAGACTATTTCCTTAGACAAGAATTTTGACACTAACCCAAAGACAAAACATTAGGTTCCTTAGTAGAGTCAACAATATCTTGGTTCTCCAAGTTGTTTTCAATAATCCCTAAGAGATTGCAAGTTTCTATGTTGAAGGTTGGTGAAGGGTTGACCAACAAATGGGAGATACAAAATTATTCTCGCTTATAGTTTAGGCTCTATAGAATGAAGGTGGGATCCCTATATGACACATTGACTCTTGAAACAACTAGGGTATTTATCACTACCATAATCTAAAAGGTGTAGCTATAGACAACACATGATCTAGAGAGAGAGAAAAGAAAAAGATACTAAAATTAATGAAGCTCTTATGTCTATAGCTACAACTTTAGAATTAAATGTGAGGAAGAATGAATTATTTTAAGATCATGTGTTGTCTCCTTCTAACGAAGGTGAATGCCCTTACTGGTCTAAGGGGGATGTGGTGTATCAAAATGACTATGAAGAAGGGGATGGTGAAGAAACTAATGATAAGGAGCATAAAGTAGGTTGTGCCCCTAGGGATCAAAGTATACTTTAAGAGTTAGATGATCTTAACATAATTGAGAAATATTGATCCTACAATTAATTTAGGAAATATTGATCCTACAATTAATTTAGGAAGAATTGACAAGTCCGTTAATATTAAAGGAGCTAATAATAAGCATGGGAGAATAATTAGTGGTAAATCACCCAGAAGACCTACACTCAATTTGGAAAGCTATAGATAACTAAATTTCATAGCGATACTTGGGTATCCAAACCCTGTTCCTGCTGAGGTAAGATCTTGACTTATGAAACTTCATGAAAACAATGTTATATTTTGTGAGGATTATTTTTGGTCTTCCAAAAATCTAACTGATGATTTTAAAATTAAAGAAGAGGACATCCTTATGAGGTTATTTGTTCATTCTTTGGATGATGTAGCTAGGGAATGGTATAAAAGTATACCAAAGGTTAGCATTAATTCCTACGTATAATTGCAAATGGTTTTGAAAGAACATTATGGTGACAAGACTAATGCTAGGTTTGTCATTAATGAGTTCACAAACATTGTCAAAGGATCCAATGAATCTATCTCTAATTTCAATACAAGATTTGCCAAAGTCATGGCATGAATACCCACGTATTTGAGGCCAAATGAACCCATGTGTCTTGTTATCTACTACAATGCTAATTGATGCCAAGATATGATACTTATTGAGAGACAAGGGAAATTCAGCATATATAGAGAGTAAGAAAAGGGTCCAAGGGAAAATTCATAAGAGGAGTGATATAAAAATCTTACCTTATGATAAAGGATAAAGTAGCAATGCTCCTGTACCAAATGATAAGTTGGATCAAGTGACGCATACCATAAATGAATTAATCTATAAAGTGGCTAGGAATGAAAAGGGGATCTCTAATCAAAAGCTTAATTATGGTAAGAAATAAATAATGCAAAGATTATATGATCAACCATACAATACTACTTGGTGAAATGGTAGAATTTTTCATCAATTCCATTAGGGTACTTCAAGAAAGGAAACACTTGATCCTTTGAAGAAAGGAGTGTATAATGTAGAAGATATTCCTTGGTGTGTAGCATGCCAATTGCCTCATTCTCCTGTATAGTGTGTAGTGGCATTGGCAATTATTCATTCAAAATAACCATACGATGAATGTAGTCATATGATCATGAGAACTAGAACATTAAAATGGTGTCATCATAATAGTACATAAGTAGTAAAGAATACTCATCTGCTAAGGAGGGTGGCCTTGATTTAGATGTTTATGATAGAAGATATGTGGAAAGTTCATATCATCAACATATTTTTTCACATAATGAGGAGGAAAACCATCATGTATATAGTATAGACTCTAATTCTTACATGTTTCAACTGAGAAAGTCATCAGATCAAGATATTAGATCTCTTAATGCAACTATTGTTACTCAAGCCAAGCATAACTACAATTTGAGAAATAGGAAAATTTAGAATGAGGGAAGTGTTACAGGAAATGTAGGTAGCATATCTATCAAGGATCAATCAAAAGGATAGAAGACCTATAACTCTACCAAAGGACATACCAAAGATAAACTAGATAATCATACCTTACTGAAGAAGGATGCAATTAAATATGATTCTAACAATAAAGTGCAGGATATCAATGAAAAATGTATTATTAGTAAGGGGGTTGGTGCTTCTAAGAATATTGTAGTAAAAGAGAAGGAAGATTGTACAATCCCCAGCTAGTTGTACAAATGATACTTTAGGCCATCACTTTTCAAAATATATCACACTAGACATGGCTCAAGTTTTCAGTCAAATAAAAGCTACTATTCCATTTTTAGAGATGATGAGAATCACTTAAGAAAAAGATAGGGCTTTGTCCCTTATTGATGGAATGTCAGTTAATCATCAAAATATAGGTCCAAACTCTCATATGTAGCCAAAGAAAGAAAAACAAGTAATAAAAAATCGTTGTCTAATAAGATACTAGATGTGTATTTGGGAATTACATTTCATAAATATCCTTCACAAGTGTCTCCCCTTCTAATTTACATTGGTTGTGAATAACAAATTGCTGAATAATTGCATGATTAAGTTTAGAGCATCAACAAACATTATGTCTCTATAGGTAATAGATTAGTTTGGCCTGAAAGTAACCAAATCCTATGGAAAGTTCTTTCTAATGGATTCTTGGGAAGTCCAAATCATTGGTCTTATGAAGGATATAGTGTTTAAGTTGGCTACATTCCAAAATAAGGATTACAAAATGAATATAACTATGGTCAACATTCCCCCTCGGTATGGGATGTCTTTTATCAAGAAAATGGACATCAACTATGGGAGGGATTATTTAAATGGATTCCTCTCATGCAATAATCCCCATGAATGGTAAAGATGTAAGATTGGATAGAGAGAGAACAGACCCTTCTATAATTGAGGATAATGATGACAATAAGGAATGCATCTATTATATTGACATTGACTTGGACAAATTCAGAAGAGATGTAGATGATTTAGCACTAGTTGAGGGCTATAACACAAAGTTGAACCCCTTGAAAAATCCACTAATGATGTATGGAAAATGTCTTTTGATGGACCTTGCTCAAGGGAAGGATCAGAAGATGGGATTGTCCTTACATCACTAGACGGAGAGACATTCAAGTCTCCCTTTAACTTAGGCTTTGAGTGGACTAACAATGTTGTTCAATACAAATCCCTATTGTTAGAATTGAACTTGGATATTAAGCACCAAGTCAATAACCTTAAATTTTAAGGAGATTTATATCTTTTTTTGTCTCAAGTTAGATCCAAGTACACATCTAAGATCATGAGGCTCAAATAATATAGGAATGTTGTGTGGGATAGTTTAGAGTGCTTTGATGCTTTTTCTATAGAATGGATAGAAAGAGAGAAAAACACAGTAGTCTACCTATTGGAAAATATAGAAAATGGTTTAGAAGACATCAATGTCAAGAATATCCAAAATAGAAATTTTAACAAGACCTTTAATACCTAATAGTATTCATCATTGGCAAGTACTTGAGAATGACGAGGATAATTTTAAATTTCTTAATTGTGTTGATGAGTATCATAGTCAAGAGATTGACTTTTATCTTTTTGTTTAAAATGTTGATGGTAAGGAAACTATATTTGGAAATGAGGTTATATAGCTAAAGACCAATAAAATTTTTAGGAGTTTAGATGCCATGGAAAGGGTTTTTGATGGAGCTGATAGAAGCATAGCCAAGCCTTCTATTACTCAAGAGAACGATTCAGAGGAAATTAATGTGGGGATTTATTCTACACCAAAAAAGGTTTACATTGGAAGGAAAAAGAGTCCAAAGGTAAGGCCAATGCTCATTGTACTATTGATAAAGTATTACAAAGTTTTTTCTTGGTCATATAATGATTTGAAAGTATATAGAGATGGTCTATTCTAGCATAAGATCCCCCTAATGCCGAATGCCAAACAATTTAGGCAGAAGCAAAGGCCTATAACCCCACATTGGCTCCCAAAATTCAATAGGAGCTTGCCAAACAAAGAGATGGACAAATCATTAAGCCCATCAAGTACTCCACTTGGGTATCTATTTTGGTTCCTATTAGTAAAATGAACAGTGATATTTAGTTTTGTGTGGATTTCAAAAATGTGAATATATCATCTTTAAAAGACAATTACCCCTTGTCTAATATGGAGGCAATATTATAGAAGGTAACTAGATGTGAATTTTTATCCATGATGGATGCTTTCCCTAGTTATAATCAAGTAAAATTCAAAGAATGAGAGAAATATAAATTAGCTTTCACTATTGTATGGGGAACATATGTATATATCGAGATGCCTTTTGGTTTGACCAATCCAAGAGTCACCTTGCAAGGAGAAATGGATGCAGTATTTTTAGATTTAATCAATATCATCATGGTTATGTATCAATATAACTTAACAACTTTTTCAAAAAAGGAAGAGAAGCACTATGGCCACTTAGAGAAAATTTTCAAGAGATGCCCAGAATATGGAATTTCCCTAAATCCTTTGAAATGCATGTTTGCGGTGACAAAGGGAAAACTACTAGGGGATATAGTATCAAGAGATGGGGTTAGAATTGATCCAGAGATGGTTAATTCAATCAACCAAATTCCTCAAACTAAGACAATCAAGGGTGTTTGGTTGTTTTTTGGGCAAATTAATTTTGTTAGAAGGTTTGTTCCTAACATTGCTAAGAAAAAAAGGCCATATCCAAGATGTTGACGAAAGGGAAAAGTGTGACATGGGAAGGCAAGACAGTTCAATCATTTTAGGACATCAAAGAAGAAATCAAACAAGCCCTAATACTTGCTTCACCTAACTTTCCAAAGACATTGCAGTTGTTCACCTTTGCCTCTTTTCATACTATTATTTTTGTGTTGTTACAAAAGAAGAAAGATGGGTTTGAACAACCTATATCTTTCTTTAGAAGTCACTCCAAGCTACAAAATTGAGATATGATAGTATGGAGAAATAGGCTTATGCCCTAGTTGAGGTAGTGTAAAACATTAGACCATGATTAGTATGTTCTAAAGTTGTTTCATATTTCCCACATGTTATTATCATGGATATCTTCACTTAGCAAGAGGTAACATGTAGAAGGTGTAGATGGAGCAACAAGATCTAGGAATTCAATATTGAAATTCAAATTACCAGGTTAGTTAGAGGGAAGGTTTTGGCCAAATTAATGGGAGAGTCTAACTTGGAGGATGCTCATATAAATCACCTAGTTGTAACAGAAATGAAGAAAGTTGTGGATTAGTTAGTACACCCTGGTATAAAGATATATTCCACTACTTGTTTAGTGGAAATGAATGATCTAGCCTAAAGAGTTAAACTAGGTCAAACTCTCTTCTACAAACATTAGGAAACAACCTGAGCTTGGCTTCCAGCCAAGAAGGAGAGCCAAACTATAGGGGTTCTTCCCTTTTGTTGTATATAGATGGATCAACCTAGTTCAATTAAGGTCGAGCAAACAAGCTAGGACAAATGGTCAAACCCTAGAAGACAAAGATCAACTTATAACTAACAAACGGAAATAAATCTTAGAAAATAAAAAGCATAGAAGAGATCAAAGAATGATTCAAAACCTAGATCTTAGAATATAAATTCCAAGGACTAGGGTGCTTGGGTGTCCTAGGCCTTTTTTTGGGTTTTGGAAAATCTCAAAAATTACCAGACCTGTACTTGTCCACTCTATCTTCTTCCCAGAAATCAGCTCCAAATACTTGTTTCTCCAACGTGCACAAAAGGAAAGAAGAAAAGGTTGTGTTATGTATAAGGTCTCACCTCAGTCAAACATCCTGTTAGTATTCCCACCTCCACTATAATGATGATTAGATCCAAGAGTGTGTGCACTAGGAGGAAAGAGGCTAGATCTGTAATAATATGATAGAAATAGGAATGTTAATTATGATGATTACCACAAGAAGTATAACCCTAGTTGATGAAGACAACTCAAGATCTCACACCAACAAAGGAGAGTGATGAAGAAGGATCAAAACTCCCATCAAGGCCTTCAAACAAACTTTAGCCTAGCATGAAGAATAATTTTGCCTAACACACAATATGAGAGCAAACTTGACATTATTCATCTAGGTGTCATCTAGGTGTAAAATGAACCATAACACTCTTTTAAATATGCATTCCTACTCACTTATGATGAATAAAACACAATTAGGCTGACAAATACAAACTAAGGAAGTGTCTCTTGCTGACACTACAAAACGGAGCTAAACATCCCAACTAGGACTAGGGTACTTGGGCACCCTAGACCTTTAGCCTACAAACTTTGGAGAGTGCTAAATATAGTGGGCTTATTCCAGTCCTAAGTTGATTCTATTGGGTTTATTCATTGAGATCAATATTTTATAATTTTAAGCTCAAAAAGGTGTAAAAATAGGTCCTGGTTAACAAAGTCAACAAATAGGTCCAACTAGGTGAGCTAAACTAACTGTAAAATGCTAGTGTACACATTTTACTCTATAACACTACTTATACCAAATTAGTTGTTAGAAGGAAATGATGGAACGACGGAAAAGAACCTTGAAGTTACATGCCATAAAATATGTTCTAGTTGGTAGAGAATTATTTTAGAGGAATAGAGATGGTGTCATTTTAAAATGCTTGAATAAAGATGAATATGGGAGGGTGCTATAGGATATCCATAGTGGTAATTATGGTGGTCATTTTATGGCTAGGATAATAGCCCATCGAATCAAGTGTGTGCAAAATATTGATGGCCTTGTCTCTTCCAAGATGCACATAAGATAATGAGAAATTGTGATGTCTATTAAAGGTTTTCAATAAAATTGAAGGGATTTGGAGCCCTACCTCCAAGACCATTAATAGCTGAAGTTCCATTTAAATAATGGGGTATAGATTTCATTAGTGAAATTGCTACTTGGACCCAAATGGATATTGGTATCCATTAATTACTTTAAAAAATGGATTGAGGAAATTCCTACTAGAAAGGCTACCAGTAGGGCTATGAGTGATTTTGTATTGGATCATATTATTACAAGGTTTGGAGTTCCTAACAAGATAATCACAGACAATGCTATGTGTTACATATCATCAAAGTTTATTGAAATTTATATTGAGTATGTCACGCCCCATTTTAAACTGATGTATTTATTTTCATTATTTTTGAGGAGAGAGATGGTTATTTAGAGAAAATAACATCATTATAATAATGATTGGAATTTATGTATTTGTTTATATTAATTTATATGCAAGAAATAATTGTTTATGATGGCATTATTGAACATGTGGTTAAAATGATGAAATGGACTAACTACCATCATGTAACTAAGGTGCATACCAGAATATTGTTGTTTTCCCTTTGATATGAGTTGAGAGAGTATCACCATGGAGAGGATTCTAGATCACATGAATGCAACAATCTTTATGCCATCTGGAAACACACACACAGACACACATACTTAGTAGAGAGAGACAATGTTTATTTTTTTTTAATTGTCTTATTGATAAGATGAAGGTAAAATCTTTTTCATCATTTGATAGAAGCATGGTGTAAGCCATTGGGTGTCATGTCGATGTGTGTAAATTGATTAAACATGTTTAAACTTTTTGTTAAGATCTTAGTCGACTTGTGAGAATTGTTAGTCAATAATTGTGCTTCAAATGAACACAATTAGTGTTCAAGAGTACGCAATATCAACATATTTTAGTTGAGTGTGTAATGCCTATCTAGAAAAAGGTATTATTATTTTTATTATTATTAAATATTATCATAGTTATTATTAATATTTTTATAAGTTAAATCTTGTTGGAGTCTCTCCCTTTAATCCTCCTCAACATAGTCCCTAGATGCTAGGGGAGTTGGAGAGGGAGTTATTGCTCCATACCCCCCACTTATCCTTGCATACTAAGCCACACGGGAGTGGTAGAGAAAATCTAGGGGTGATGCAATTAATTTTTTCCCATGACTGTTGTTGAGTGGATTAAGTAGGAGGAAGAGAAAAGGTCTTGAGGAGATGAAGAAGAAAGAGTTGGGAAGTAAAGGAAATAACAAAGGATTTGCAGCAAGGTGATTGTAGATAAGAACTCAATCCATCTATCTACAAGTTATGTCTAATATGATTTGTAGAAAATGATGGAGTATGAATAACATTCTTGCTTTCAAATAAGATTAGATAGCATAGAAAGAGTAAATAGGATTATGTTGTTTTCCATATTGTAAAATGGATTATCTTTATGTTATTGTGAATATAGATTAGATGTATATCCTCTACAGAGGACTATTGTTATTTGAATTATATTACTATAACCTAGAACATGGAATAGTAAATATAACTTTGTTAATTATCAATCCTTATCGAATAATCTATGTCTAGACGTATTAAACAACTTGACACCTTTGAGTAGGAAGTCTTACAACCATATCTCATATGTTTCATATCTTTTCCTTGATAGTGAAGCAAGAATAACTTTGCAGGTTAATAGACAAGATTGTGTCTAAGATATTTTAATGTAGACATTTCTATTACAACCATACCTTGGTGTTGTATAGAGCTCACATAGTGATACAGACCTCACATAGTTATATATTAATCTGACTATGTTAAATAGAGCTCACAGAGTTATATGTAAATCTCATTGCATTATATATTAAGCTTACTATACTATACATGTTGGGTTGACTGTATCTTGCTTATATCTGACCAACTATGTAATTTATATATGGCTGACTATGTAATTTATATCTGGCTGACTATGTTTTATATTAAGCTCACATCATTATATTTATTAGGTTATTGTGCCTTAAGTGTGGCAATGTGTGCTGAGGACACTTAGAGCCTGGCTGGGTAAAGATTAAGTCAACAAGAAGTGCTTGACTGTTATACAAAAACTAATTTTGATCGTAGAAATTGTATTATGGGCCAAATAAAACTATTAGAGACCTAAGTGAAAATCATTACTATTAGAAAAAAATACTCATCCATAGCAACAGCTAATCATGAAGATATAAAGTGTTTTGAAAATCTTTAAAAGAAGCTAGTTTGGGTCAAAGTCATTGTGTAGGAGCGATTGACATTAGACCAATATATTCAAGTATATAAAGAAGAATGATATGTATATAGAAGCTATTCTTGATTTATTCTAAGGCATGCATATTCTAATTTATAGAGGAATGATATTTAACCCTATCTTAAGCTATGATTAGACCACAAAATAGTTGAGGGATATACGCACTATGGTAATGGTAAGTCGCAATATAGATTATTATGTTATTATGATAACTTTTTGATATAAATAAGGAAGTGTATTCAATTCTATGGTACAAAAAATTATAGTTTATCTTCTATAGATTATGAGTTGAATGACTATACTCTTTGATTACAATAGTGATGCAAAGGCTAGAGACAAACTCAACTAGGCCTTCATTGGTTTTAATCCTACACAAGGCTACAATCATCAAACTTGGTAGCTACACTTCAAATACCTTACCATACCATTGGAAAATCTTAGGAAATGTACACATAACATATATAAACATCCCATGACTCTCAAGAATAGAGGTTTCATCAATTACTATGGTTTCCTTATCTAGGCCACAACAAACTAGTAGGTCTCCAAAACTGATAAAGAAGCGATAACTTGCAAACAAGACCTCATATCCAAAACATGAAACCTTTTTTTGATACCCATATGGGTCTTATTAAATATATATTAAAATGGGTATAAGTTGTTTTAGAAAGTGAGGGCCTAAAATTGACTATCCCATTTTGAGACTAGGCCTAATTAGGCTTGTACAAATAGGTGACAATAGCTTCTCACAACTCCATACTTTAGAACTTGGGTTTAACCTTTAAAGCATGATGTATGGGACCAGTGTGGACTATTCCTACCATTCCCAATATTTCTCAAATGGTTTGATTACAAACTCCAATACCTATGGGTTCTTTTAATGCACAAAACATGAAGAAAATAGCCTAGGGCATCATCAATATTGCATCAAACTCCATATCCTGCTTCTACAAACATGTGGGAAATAAATTTAATCCATATTATTCCATTTTACCAAGTTGTAGCAATTTCTACTAGTGGAAATATGAGTTATATCATTTTCTTGCTCAAAACCCTCATTGCCTAGGTTTATAATACTATTTTTGGTAAAATCAAGATATCTTTCTCTAAACATAACCAAATCACATGAAATCACCACTAGATTAAAGTAGATTCAAAGAACTATCAACTACACATGATTAAAAATCAAAAATTGACTGTACAGGGTTGTACAAGCTTCAGGAAAAACAAAGAACATTTAGAATTTGCATAAAACAAAGGCATTTCATTGAAGTTTTCACATATATGCCATCCTCCTCCCTATGTTCATCCTTACAAGGATTATTTAAACATGTTACAATATTTTTCGAACTACTAAGTGAATCCCAATGGTCTAGCCAACCTATGATGACCGATGACCCTTCATATTCTCTAATTTTGCACTTTTGCAACTATGACAATATTTGTACAATATTGACAACTTAACAACTTAAATCACCAATAACCTAATATTGAACCAAACACATATATAACATGGTCTCCATGACCTTATTACAATCATTAGAGCAAAATTTTACAAAATTGCCTCATGGGGCATGAAATCCCAAGGTGCTCCTGCACCATACTCCTGGACAAAAATGAACTTAAGTCCCCTTGAGTGAGGATCTGTAAAAATATACTCAGTCATCCAGTTAACTCCTTTAAAAGGTAGGCCCTTCCATTCAATCAAGTACTGGAAGTAGGCTTTGTCCCTTGAGTCTTTGAGTGCCTTCATGTCCAAGACATGCTCCAACCTTGGTGGAAACTCTTGTACCCTCTCAACATCTGCAAATACTTGAGAATCTGCATCATAACCTACAACCACAAATAATTGTAAAGAGTATACATCAAAAGGTAAATCTGCAACCTTGAAATCAATGGCTCATTTGTTCATATCTGCCCCTTGATTGCACTCAACATGTAACTGATCCCATTGTTCATCTTGTGTGGGATGGTCTTCACCAATCTACCCAAGCAATGCAAAAGTATAGTGGGTTGTACCCTCATACTCCAACTGCAAATGTGGAGTGTCTTCAACAACCTTGAAGATTTTGTCATCCCATTCTAGAAACTTTGCATGAGAACTAACCAAATCAACATGCTCTTGCAACAAGTCTTGAACTTCTAACAACAATTGATCAATCCTACTTGCTGTTATGATAGTCATATGTTTACTCACCATTGTATTATCTGCCTCTTCCTCTTTTATTGGATTTTTCTCTTTCTTCATCAGCAAAGATTCTTCAATGTCTGGTTCTATCATCCCCTCATGTCTTCTTCTCTTAATGGTATTCTTGATAGGCCATTTCACTTTTTTCCTTATGGGTAAATGCCAACTACCTTCTTATTGTTCTCTCTCAAGAAGTTGCATCTTCATTTGGAACTCTAGATCTATTCTTTCCATATCTTTTTTTATTTGTTTCAAGGCTTGTTTCAATCCTGCTATCTCTTTCTCAGCATCCATTTGCTTGACCTTCTCATTCTTCTTCTTTGTCTCACCATTCTCTTTTCTCATCTCTCTTGGTACCTCCTTACTCTGCAAGTCTCCATGGACTATTCTCCTCAGCATTTCCATTATTTTTCCTCAAGCAAGTCTCTTTCACTTTGCTCCTTCTTGTCTTTGTGATACCTCACCTAGGTCTTTTTCCTTTTCCTCACTACCTAGTCTTTTGGCATCTAGGTTCTTCTCTTTAACCTATAAAAAGACAAAACACAAACTCCAAAAACTTCCTTTCCCAGATCTTTGTGGGCTCTGATACCAATTGATGCAGAGGCTAGAGGCAAACTCAACTAGGCCTTCATTTGTTTTAAGCCTACACAAGGCTACAATCCTCAAACTTGGTAGCTACACTTCAAATACCTTACCAGACTCTTGGAACATCTTAGGACATGCACACATGACATATATAAACCTCCCATGACTCTCAAGAATAGAGGTTTCATCAATTACTATGATATCCTTATGTAGACCACCACAAACTAGTAGGTCTCCAAAACTGATAAAGTGGAAAGAACATACAAACCAAAACTCATATCCAAAATATGAAACCTATTTTAGATGCCCATTTGGGTCTTATTGAACATATGTTGAAATGGGTATAAGTTGTTTTGAAAAGTGAGGGCCTAAAATTGACTGTCCCATTTTGAGACTAGGCCTAATTAGGCTTGTACAAATAGGTGACAATGGCTTCTCACAACTCCAGACTTTAGAACTTAGGTTTAACCTTCAAATCATGATGTATGGGACCTGTGTGGGCTATTCCAACCATTCCCAACCTTCCTCAAATGGTTTTATTGCAAACTCCAATTCCTATGGTTTCTTTTAATGCATAAAACATGAAGAAAACAACATAAGACATCATCAATATTGCATCAGACTCCATCTCCTGCTTCTGCAAACTTGTGGGAAACAAATTTAGTTCATATTCTTCCATTTTACCATGTTATAGCCATTTCTACTAGTGGAAATAGGAGTTATATCATTTTATTGCTCAAAACCCTCATTGCCTAGGTTTATAAAACTATTTTTAGTAAAATCAAGATATCTTACGCCAAACTTAACCAAATCACATGAAATCACCACCAGATTAAAGTAGATTCATATCACTATCAACTAAACATGATTAGAAACAAAAAAACTAACCGTACAGGGCTATACAAACATCAGAAACAACAAAGAATGTTTGGAATTTGCATAAAACAGAGGCATTTCATTGAAGTTTTCACATATACGCCATCCTCCTCCATGTGCTTGGCCTTACAAGGCTTATTTAAACATGTTACAATGTTTCTCCAACTACTAAGTGAATCCCAATGATCTAGCCAACCTATAACAACCGATGATGCTTCATATTCCCTAATTTTGCACTTTTGTAACTATGACAATATTTATGCAATATTGACAACTTAACAACTTAAATCACCTAATAACCTAATATTGACCCAAACACATACATAACATGGTCTCCATGACCTTATGACAATCATTAGAGAAAAAATTGACAAAATTGCCTCATGGGGGCATGAAATCCCAACGTACTCCTGCACCAAATAGATAGTCTTTAATCATAAAAACCTATGGCTTATATGTCAGAATCTCCTTTATATAGAGAATAGAATGAACATGAGAATAGGTTGATAGGGTATTTAGTAGTGACAGGATGTCATAGACCCGTGATTGCAAGGATGTAACGAGGGACTCAATATATGTTATATAGTCACCTAAGTTCTCACCTTACACTTGTCAAAATGACTACTAGATAAGGATTTTGTTACACCTTAAAGACCAATATGGTATAATCAAGTTGAAAAAAATATTTTATTTATATGATATAAATTGAGAAATGAGAGTGTTGTCTCCAAGTCAAGAAAAGACTGAGTGAACATACGAGTATATATTTCTATGAAACTTTAGCCAAAGTAATGTAAAAGTTAATGCTTGCATTGTCGGTTCACAATGTACAAGATAAGCTAAACAATTAGAATGGGTCAGACATAGCTAGAGATAGACTACATTTGTAAACTTGATTGTCTTTATCTAGGACACATCACTAGTTCTCATATGGCATATGAAATCAGTTGAATCTCATTATCTATTACCCTCATGAAGGGAAGGGCCACTTCTAGGAAGGAAGGTGAATGGAGGACCACCGGTCTATGGTTGGAGGAAAAGCACCAAAGTGATTCTCTCTCTCTCTCTCCCCTCCCTCTCTCTCTCTCTCTCCTACAATTCACTACTGAAGACTTGTAAACAAGAATACATTGCTTATTTTGTAAATGATATTGACAAAATTGTAAGTCGTAAGAAATACAAAAAATTGAGATATATGTGCAAATTGTTAGTTTCATGTGAAGCGATCTTCTTTTGAAACATGTATATTGTACTTGGATATTACAAATTTAATATATTGAATATGGATATTTCTCTTTCTTTATAAAAAAAGAAGTGAGAATGTTTTTTTAATTATATCTAATATTCTAGTTGGGATGTTACACATGGTATCAGAGATACCGAGTTCAACACTTGGACCTTGGAAGTCATTGCAAGGTTTTACAAGATTGGCAAGATATGCTAATGTTAAAATGTTCATTTGTTCTTGTGCTAGAATGGTAGGAAACAGAAGGACAAGAAAGTGAGCCGAAAAAAAAATTAGTTAAATGCCTTAGATCACTATCAAGAAAGAGTTAGCTCCTAAAGTAAAGACTGAAGATACAGTGAGTTATGCAAAGGAATCTTGGCTTACTAAATTCAAAACACTAGCTGATGCACTCAAATGTATCTACCTGGAAAGAAGGAAAGGACTTGAGGAGGCAAAAATACTATCAAACTCTACTATTGTTAAGATTAGTAAACCATCTGCATATCATGACATATCTTTCGAGTGTGGTTAGGATGTACCTATTATGAGTCTAGAGGTGTTGAAGAAGTACTCACGAGTACATCCACCTATTATATTTGTGTTACTTGATTTTGATGAGGAGGAGGAAATAGTGGGATTTCCTCTGTCATAAAGTGATATGTAGACATTTTCTTGTAACAAAAAGTTTTGTATTTGAATAAGGATGTAAAGATCTAGAAAGTGAATAAAGTAAAAGTTTTGTCTTTCTGAGTAAGAAAATGTTTGTGTGATGAATTTCTGAGCTTCTCCATTTATGAACTTGTATTTTTATGATAGTGTATCAAAAAGTTACATGTTTTGATAAATTTCTATGCAATGATTAGGTGTGATGTTGTTATGGAACACTATGAAAACCAACTAGGAGGGAACTCAGATGGTCTAGATCCTGAGAATATTCCAATGGCAAAATTAGATCAAATTTTGTCAGTTTTGAATGAAACAAAAGGAATATTAGAAATACTAGAATAGGAAGTTATAGGGGGAAAACCAATCAAGAACAATACTCTAAGAAAAGAGAAGAATCTAGTTTTCATGGTGAACCCAGAGAAAATAATCAAGACTCACAAATTCATATTGAGGCAAAAAATCATCTTACCAATGAGCTAGCCCAAGATATGAAAAAAGTTATAACTCCTAAGTTTGATAAAACAATGATTGGAGATACATGCTTGAGTCTTGGCTAATAGAGATCAAAAATATTTCAAGATAAGAAATTATTCTAAGATCACCAACGTTGTACAGGGAGCATACTAGTTAGTTGGAGAAGCATCTACATGGTGGATGAATAAGAAAATAGAATTAGGATTGAGTTCCTTGAGCCTAACTTGGGATCAATTTGTGGTCATATTTAAGAAAAGGTGGTTGCCCCAACTTTACTTTGACTAGAAATTGATGGATTTTCAAATTTTGTGTCAAGGAGACATGACTGTTACTTAATAATGGAAAAAAATTACCAGGTTATTGAAGTATGTGCCATGTAATATCAGAAGGATGAGAGATTTAGAATAAGGAAGTTTATCATGGGCTTGAATGCTCAGATTGGCAGAGAAGTAGATGTTCATGGACCCACAACCATGGATCAAGTTTTTGAAAAATCCATTAAGCAAGAGTAGAAGCTCAAATCTATTTATGTGTATCAAGAAATATCTCGAAGGAAATTTAACTGGAGTCATCCTTCAACAACCTTCAAAAGAGGAATAAGAACCAGGAATCTAGAGAAAGAACCATGGTAAAAGTTCCAAATTTAACAAAAATGGATCTAAGGATGGAAACATGGATTTTAATCCTAGAAATAATGATGATAATACCAACCGATCTTTTCGAAAGAGAGGTCCTCCTACAGGATGTAACATGTGTGGAGGAGATGTTTATGCTAACTAGTGCCCCATAAAGAGTCAAGGAAATTCTTATGGAGACAAACCTTTTCCTTCACAACAAATAACTTTTTAGCAAAGGATTCATGTTGCTCTTGATAGTTGTCAAGTTGAGTATTAGATTACTCCTATTGAAACCATAGGTACTCTTCTTGGAACCCGAATTTCTATTCTTATAGATATCGCAACTGTAAATTTTGTGAACCCTAGAATACTTGATAAAATATCTAGGAAAGTTGGTTTCATGTCTAATTTGTGGACAGTAGAGCTTGCAAACTAGTTAAGAGCTTGGGTAGAGCAATGCTCATTTGAATCTAGATTAACCTTGCCTACTTTTTCCATGGAGGTCAACCTTTATGTAGTACCTCTAGGATCCTATGATGTCATTTTAGGAATCAAGTGGCTATCTCAACATAGGGAAAGAGTTTATTGTCTTTCAAAAATAGTATAATGAATTGACGATGATGGGAATGTTTTCCTCATCAAAGGTTTTTAGAGAGAAATGAAAATTTGGCAAATTTTTGTGATGCAATTGAAAAGAGAAAAATGGAAAGGATGCCTGATGTTTGTAGTGAAAATGGAGGAAGTAAAAGATAAAGAGGGGAAGGAATTAAAGGAAAGTACTTTTGAAGAATACACTTTCCTTCATGATTTTTAGGGTGTTTCTAAAAGACCTTCTAGGTTTTCCCCTGAAGAGACTTTTTGATTTTTCAATAGATATTATTCCTAGTTTTGAACCAGTGTCCAAAGCACCTTATCGACTGAATACTACTAAGTTGATGGAGTTAAAAGATCAACTCCAGGATATATTGCCAAAAGGATTGATTAGATGTAGTGTGTCGCCTTGGGGAGTGCTAGTGATCTTTGTTAAGAAGAAGGATGGCACTCTTCATCTTTGTATAGATTATTGCATGATTAACAAAGAAATGATTAAGAATTACCCTCTATCACACATAGATGACCTTTTTGATCAAATACGCGATGTTCTTATATTTTCCAAAATTGACCTTAGGTCAAGTTATCATCAGTTGAGATTGAACGAAGAAGATATTTACAAGATAACCTTTTGAACAAGGTATGGGTATTATGATTTAAAAGTTTTACCTTTTGGTTTTGACCAATGCTCCAACAACACTTATGAATTTGATGAACAAAGTTTTTAGGGACTATCTAGACAAGTTTGTTCTAGTATTTTTAGATGATATTTTAATCTACTCTTGTAATGAGGAACATCAGCAACACTTACTGATAGTGCTGCAATGACTTAGGGAGCATAAACTTTATTGAAAGTTATCCAAATGTTCCTGAAAGGAAGCTAGGTGTGCAGAAATCGCTTCCTACACTAATCTAATGAGGAGAGGGCTATGCAAATTCAATTTATTCCTTACAACTATAGCAACATAGAACATCTAAAAGAGACATTGTAGCAATACACATGAACTAGAAAGAAGACAAAAGAAGAGAGACAAAGATTTACGGTGGGGAAAACCCTTATCATGTGAAAAACCCCACACTCAGAAACCTACACAATGTATTAACAAATCTAAAAGAATGTTTAGAATACACTTGTAATGCAAGCTTTAATGGTCTTAGACACTTGTATCTAGAGTCAATCTGGTAGCATAACAGTACCTGTAAACCTGTGATACAACTCCCTCTCCAAGCACCTATTTATATAGAATATACAAGGCAATATTAGACCTATCTTGGGATGGGAGTCCAACTTGGCCTCATGGCCCAAAACCCATGCCTAAGGACACTTGCTCAACATTGTAGAATGTGCCTAACAATTTTCCACAACTCCCATCCCAAAGAGGTCACCTATTTCCAAAATGGGCTATGACATATGCTCTTACGACACTTACAATTATCATAGAATCTGTCATAGTGGTTACAACTTACAGCTATAAGAGAATCTATCATACAGAGGCTATAAATAGCATATTCTATTACAACATGTCATAGTCCACCTTGGGGTGCCCAAATATGCCTTTTTCAAAGATGCTTCATAACACATGTCTTCACCTGTCTTACATGCTTCTATTTCTGACTCTTACATGTCATAGCTTCGTCATAGGAATTTGTCATAACCATTTCAGTCAAAAATTCCCTTACACAACATGGAAGATGCTGACACATGGCAAAATTCTCCTACCACAAAGTGGGATGCCTATCTCCTCATGTGAGGACAAAATTACAAGTTGTCATAGTCCATGTAGGATTGACACATCACCGTGCCACATCCCACAATATGACAATATATAATTTACAAATATTTACAACATAGAAAATTAAATAATAATGTAAGGAATTATGAAGGTTGAGACACATTAATTCCTAACATTCTCCCACTTGTCGAACACCTTGTAAGAACCAATAGAAAAATAAGATTTAACTGCTATAGGCCGAAAGGCCGATAGACTCCAAACACCATCTGAACTTCTCTGTGCCCATTAGATTTGTAAATGCATCTACAACATTCTTCAAAGTATCTACCTTCTCCAAATTTACCTTTCCATCCTCAACCATGTCTCGCATGAAGTGAAACTAAACATCAATGTGCTTTGTTCTAGCATGGAAAGTTGGATTCTTTGCAAGGAAAATTGCACTCTGACTGTCACAACTAATCATGATCTAACCTACATCCACACCAATATCTGAATACAATCTCTTAAGCCAAATGGCTTCCTTACAAGCATGAGTTGCTGCCATATACTCAACTTCTGTTGTGGACAAAGTAACAATAGGTTGTCACTTACTCATCCAACTAATAGCACCACCAAAAAGTGTAAACACATAAGCACTGGTGGATCTCCTGTTGTCAATGTCACCTACCCAATTTGAATCCACAAATCCATGAATATCAACAGAATGTGGAGGTCTTGAAACATTGCCATGATAGCATATGGAATACTCAGAAGTACCCCTCAAATATCTAAACACTCTTTTAACTGTATCCCAATGAACTCGTCCAGGATTACCCATAAATCGACTAAGGACTACCATTGCTTGGGCAATGTCTGGTCATGTGCAGACCATAGCATACATCAAACTACCAAAAACACTAGCATAAGGTACTATGCTCATGTCCTCCACCTCACTAGGAGATTTTGGACAATTCTCAATAGATAACTTTGTACCCAAAGAAACAAGAACAAACAATGGTCTACAATCTGCCATGATGAACCTATCCAACAAGGTCTTCATATGCTTACTCTAGCTTAACCAAAGTTTTCTATTGGTTCTGTCTCTTCTAATTTCCATTCCTAGAATGTACTTGGCTGCCCCTAAATCTTTCATTTTAAACTATGCTGACAACTAAGATTTAAAATCAAAAATCCTATTCTTACCCTTCCCAATGAGCAACATATCATCAACATATAGTACAATAATAAAAAGATAATCACCATCAAACTTATAATACACACAGTGATCTAATTTCAATCTCACAAATCCAATTGACAACACTAAGGCATCAAACTTCAAGTACCATCTCCTATGGGATTGCTTCAAACCATACAAAGACTTCTTAAGTTTGCAAACCAATTGTTCTTTACCTTTCACCATGTAATGCTCTGGCAGTGACATGTCAATCTCTTCCTCCAAATCACCATAAAGGAAAGCTATTTTCACATCCATCTGTTCTACCTCCAAGTCATAAGCTACTACAAGAGACAATAGGAATTGAATGGATGTCAACTTTGTAATGGGAGAGAAGATCTCACCATAATCTATGCCCTCCACTTGTGAATACCCCTTCGCAACCAATCTGGCCTTATACTTCTCAACACTACTATGTGCACCAAATTTATTCTTGAACGCCCATTTGCATCTAATGAGTTTCCATCCAGGAGGTAAAGGTACCGGGTCCCAAGTTTGATTCTTTTCCAAAGAAGCCATTTCATCCTCCATGGCCTCCTTCCAGGAACCTACATCTTTCATGTCCATAGCCTCTGATACAGTTCTAGGTTCATCACTAGTAGTAAGCAAAGCAAAAGCACAACTAGAATCAAGCAATGTAAAACCAAACCTTTCAGGTTGCTTTCTTATCCATATAGGCCTCCTCAAGAGCTGAGGTTGAGGTTCAGCTTCTTCATCTAAGCTTTTAGAGCTAATAGAGCTCTCCTCATCATCAGGTCCAACATTGTCTTTCTGTTTAGTCTTCTCAGGGGTGAGAGGAAACTAAACAACATCCTCTTTCTTTTTTTTTCCTCTGGCTATAAAACAATAGAAGAAGGTGTAAGCTCTTTGAAGATGACACTTCTACTATACAACACTTTTTCAGCCATAGGGTCCCAAAGCTTGTATCCTTTCACACTGACACCATAGCCAATGAAGATACACTTAACATTCTTGTTCTCCAATTTTGACTGCTTCTCCCTAGGCATATGTGCATATGCCTCACAACCAAAAAAATGAAGATGCCTTATTCAAGGCTTTCTACCAGACCACACCTCCATGGGTGTCTTTCCAACAAGAGCTGATGTAGGAGATCTATTAACAAGATAGTAAGTAGTGGCAATAGCTTCATCCCAAAACTTTTGTTCTAGGCCAGCTCCACTAAGCATACTCCTACCCTTCTCTATTAGTGTCATGTTCATCCTTTCTACAATTCCATTTTGTTGCGGGGTGTAGAGAGTTGTCTTATGTCTTTCAA
Source organism: Cunninghamia lanceolata (assembly GCA_027924645.1). NCBI lineage: Eukaryota > Viridiplantae > Streptophyta > Pinopsida > Cupressales > Cupressaceae > Cunninghamia > Cunninghamia lanceolata. The sequence goes on along the minus strand of BSBN01000334.1, from coordinate 8,934,251 downwards.
TCCCAAGTTCCTTGCAATATTTATCAAATTTTGTAGAACATAACTTGCCACCATTGTTAGTTCTCAAACACTTAATCTTTTTACCAGTCTAATTTTCAGCAAAGGCCTTAAACTTCTTAAACTTACTCTAGACTTCATATTTGCTTCTGAGAAAATAAATCCATGTCCTTCTACAATAGTCATCTATGAAAGATAAAAAATATATAGATTTTGATAATAAAGGAACATTAATAGGACCAAATACATCAGAATGAACAAGGTCCAACACATCAAAAGACTTGTGAGAACACGAATAGAATTGAACATGGTTTTGCTTTCCATAAATGCAATGTTTGCAAAAGTCAAACTCAAGATTACAATCATCTAACCCCTCAAAAAGGTTTTTATTTTTCATGGTATGCAGACCCTTCTCACCAATGTGGCCAAATATCTTATGCCATAACATTGTCCTTTCAGCAGGAAGTTTAACTTCCAAGGCATGATTACAAACATCAGAACTAGAAACAATAGATATCTTAACTGCTAGTTCAGATGGTGGGGATGAAGTAACTGCTGCCCTCTTCTTTGAATTAGAAGAACTATTACATTGTGAAATGCATGCCTCCAGTTGAAATAGAGTACCTCTCCTAGTACAATTAGCAAGCACCATAGCTCCTCTAGTCATCTTGCATCCTTCTTTCAAAAAGACAACCTGCACACCTACATCATTGAGACTACTTATAGAAAGCAAGTTCCATGCTAAGCCTAGGATATGCATAACCCCAGAGATCCTCATCACTTGACCATTAGGGAATCAGATAGAGACTCTTCCATGACCAACAATCTTCAGATGAGAGTCATCACCCAAGTACACCTTTCCACCATCGAACTCCTCATACATAGTGAGCTAGTCTCGATGCGAGGTCATGTGGAATGATGCACTAGAGTCAATCAGCCACACATCATCAGATGCATGGGTTGCCAGGGCTATGATGAAAGCATCACCATCATCTTTTGATTTGTTAGAATCTAAATCAGGAGCTTTCTTCTTCTTTTTCTTCTCCTCTTTGCCTCCCTTCCAGAAATGCCTGGTTTTACCGCAGTTCCAACAAAGAGCCTTGGACTTTCTAGGAGATTTGGATCTACCATGGGATTTGGATCTACCCTTTTCACTTTTCTTGTCCTTCTTCTTCCCTTTCCCTTTGGGTCTTCCATGAGCTACAAGAGCCTCTTTGGCTACAGCAGAAGACTTTCTCCGCATCTCTTTAGATAACAGTGTAGATACCACATCTTCCATCTTAAAGGTGGTAGTGGTGCTTCTGATAGCCATGACAAGATGATCCCATGAATCTGGTAGAGAACAAAGTAGGGTCATGCATCGATCCTCCTCCATTTTCACACCAATAGATGTCAACTATGCAACTAGCATGTTAAAAACATTCATATGCTAAGCAACGAATCCTCCATCTTCCATTCGAAGAGAATACAACTTCTTTCATAGAAAAAGTTTATTGACCAGGTATTTGGCTTGATACACATCTCTCAACTTCTTCCAAAGCAAGGTTGTAGTTTTCTCCTCATGGACATTTAACAACACAGAATCTACAAGACTAAGTCTTATGAGACCCTTAGCCTTCTAATCCTTGAGATCCCAATTAGCTTGTTGCATTGTAGCTGGTTTAGTTCTAGTAACAGTTTCCCAAAGGTCTCGATCAACAAGCATGTCTTCCATCTTGAGCTTCCACATCTTGAAATTACCACCATTGAATTTCTCCACTTCCATTCTTCCAGATGTGCTTGCCATCTCTTTTTTGTAATAGAAATCAAAATACTCTACATAGACTCCCACTTAACTTAAGATTATCTCAAAAAATACCTACCCAATAGCTAAGACCAAAATTGGCCAGGCTCTGATACCAACTGAAAGGAAGCTAGGTGTGCAAAAATTGCTTCCTACACTAATCTAATGAGGAGAGAGCTATGCAAATTCAATTTATTCCTTACAACTACAGCAACATAGAACATCTAAAAGAGTTATTGCAGCAATACACATGAACCAAAAAGAAGACAGAAGAAGAGAGACAAAGATTTATGGTGGGGAAAACCCTTATCAGGTGAAAAACCCCACACTCAGAAACCTGCACAATGTATTAACAAATCTGAAAGAATGTTTACAATACACTTGCAATGCAAGCTTCAATGGTCTTTGACACTTGTATATGGAGTCAATCTGGTAGCATAACAGTACTTGTAAACCTATGATACAACTCCCTCTCCAATCACCTATTTATATAGGATATACAAGGCAATATTGGACCTATCTTGGGATGGGCATCCAACTTGGCCTCATGGCCCAAAACCCATGCCTAAGGACACTTGGTCAACATTGTAAAATGTGACTGACACTTGTTCATAGCTCCATTCCCAAAGAGGTTACCTATTTCCAAAATGGGCTATGACAGATGCTCTTACGACACTTACAATCATCATAGAATCTGTCATAATGGTTACAACTTACAATTGTAAGAGAATCTATCATACATAGGCTATAAATAGCATATTATCTTACAACATGTCATAGTCCACCTTGAGGCACCCAAATATTCCTTTTTCAAAGATGCTTCATGACACATATCTTCACATGTCTTACATGCTTCTATTTCTGACTCTTACATGTCATAGCTTCGTCATAGGAATCCATCATAACCCTTTCAGTCAAACATTCCCTTACACAACATGGAAGATGCTGACACATGGCAAAATGCTCCTACCACGAAGTGGGATCCCTATCTCCTCATCTGAGGACAAAATTACAAGTTGTCATAGTCTATGTAGGATTGACACATCACCATGCCACATCCCACATTAAGACTATATGGAATTTACAAATATTTACAACATAGGCAATTAAATAATAAATACAAACATTAATAATGTAAGGAGTTACCAAGTTTGAGACACCTTAATTCCCAACAATTCCTTCTTCAAAAAGAGTTGTAGTACTTGGGTCATATCATATCATCTAAAGGAATTATTGTAGAAACGTCGAAGATAAAGACTATTTCAAAATGGCCTACTCATAAAAACCTGCATGAAGTGCGTAGTTTTATGGGATTAGCAATGTATTATAGGAAGTTTGTTTTGAACTTTTCTAGAATTGCTCATCCTATCACTTTCTTGAAAAGAAAAGGAAAGAGATTTGAATGGTCTAGGAAGTGTGAAGAAGATTTTAATATTATTAAAAATAAGTTGACTTTGACACCAATCCTTAAAGTGCCAGACCTAGAGGATCATTTTTTATTATGACTAATGCTTCAGGAGAAGGGTTAAGAGGAGTGCTCATGCAAGAAGACTAGATTGCAGCCTATGAGTCTAGGAAGCTATGACCTTATGAGTAGAACTATGCCCCTCATTATTTGGAATTAGCTACAATTGTGCATGCTCTCCAAGTATGGAGGCATTATTTGTTGGGGAAATAATTTGAATTGAAATCTAATAATCAAGGTTTGAAGTACATCTTCATGCAACTTAACCTTAACGCTCAACAAAGAAGATGGTTAGAGCTCATCTCTGACTATGATTTTGAGGTTAATTACATTAAAGGTAAAGAAAATAGTGTGGTTGATGCCCTGAGTTGAAGAAGGCATATATCTATAATAGTATCAGTGCACTCTGATTTTAGAGCTCGAATATTGAAGAATTTAACTAGTGATAAATATTATGACCAAATTTTGAAAGATCTAATAGAAACTCCTCAAGATACAAGGTTCAATGAATTTTATTTTTAACCTAATGGGTTATTTAGATTTAATAATATAAATATATGTTTCAAATCAGGGAGATTTAAGAAGAACTATGTGGAAAGAAGTGCATTCTTCACCATATTCAGGTCACCCTAGATTGATAAAGTTGTTAGTTGATGTGAAACCCTTATATTTGTTAGTGTGAATAGGGGTATTTCATATGATCTAGTTTCATTATTTACTAGCTATGTATCCCTTGTTGTGTGAATAATTCATATTATTTAACGATTTATTAGTTAAATAATATTCACAGACATATTCACATGTTAAGTTGACTTAGGAAGCATTCTAGTTGTTTCTAGATTTTGAGAGTTGTCTCTAGTTGTTGATAGTTGTAGTGAGTTGTCTTTACCTACACATGTGCTCTAGTTGGCATCCTATCCTCTAGTTGTCACATGTGATAATAATGTGACACTTCTCACATGAATACAACATTTTAGCTCTCACCCTTGCCTTTATAAGCAAGGTATGTCTTAGCATATTGTAATGGGAGTGTAATATTGTATTTGCACTCATTGATAGCAATATAATTCATTCTTGTCATATTGATCTTCTCTTTTATTTATGCTTTCCATTAGGCTTCTAAATCTTGGGTGGCTATCTCCATAGCCAAATCTTACAATATTTTTGGAAAGGAATGAAAAATGATGTTGTAAGATTTGTGGCAGGATGCCTTGAGTGTCAATGAGTTAAGGTTGAACACCAGCACCTGGCAGGAGTTTTGTATTCTCATGAAATACCTAAATGCAAGTGGCAGGTTATTAGTATGGATTTTGTCCAAGGATTACCTATGTCCGGCTATAAGCATGATTCTATTCTCATAGTAGTAGATAAACTTACTAAGGTAGCTCATTTTATACCTAGTAATCTTACAGATGGAACACCCATCATAGCCAAGAATTTTATGAAAGAAATTTTTATGTTGCATAGGATTCTAAAAAAGATAATTTCAGATAGAGATGATTGAATAACTTCAAAGTTTTGGCAAACTTTGTTCTCATCTTTGGTAACACAACTGAATATAAGCCCATCTTCTCATCTAGAAATAAATGGATAAACTAAAAGAGTAAATCAAATTCTAAATGATTTGTTGAGGATGTATTGAATGGGTTAGTAGTATAAGTGGGAAGACTATCTTTCATTAGTTGAATTTTCATATTATAATTCATATCATTCTGCAATTAAAATAGTTCCATTCGAAGCATTATATGGAAGGAAGTGTCAAACTTCTATAAGCTAGGATAAGACAGAGGATAGGATTTTCCTTGGGCCAAAAATGCTTCCAAAAATGGAAGACCAAGTAAAGTTGATCAAGAAAAGATTAGCAGAAGCAAATGATAGACATAAAGTTATGTTGATGCCAAGCAAATACCCTGACATTTTTTAGTAAGAGATAAAGTTCTCTTAAGAGTTAAACCACACAAGAGCCCAATTAAGTTTGGAAAGTCTTCCAAAGTAGCACCTAGATATGTTGGACCTTTTTAAGTCCTAGAAGTGGTTAATCCAATAGCTTACATGATAGCTCTACCACCAGCCCTTGCTAGAATGCATAATGTGTTCCATGTGTCATATTTGAAGAAATATAAATCAGGATCTAATCATATACTTGATTGGAATGCTCTCCAAGTACATGACCTACGGGTTGTCATGATAAAGCCTCTCAAAGTGCTTGAGGTACACAAGCTCCACCTGCATAATAGAGAGGTTACCTAGTGCAAGGTCTAGTTGGACCAGTATTCAGAGGAAAATACTACATGGGAAGATTATAATGATATCTATTAAAAGTTTCCACATATTTTTAAATAGAATTATGTACAAGAACATGTTTGAAATATTTATTTGTTTCTTGGACATAATCATTGAGGACGATGATCATTAATGGGTGAGATATGTCACATCCTATTCTCAAACTAATGTATTTATTTTCATTAATTTTGAAGAGATAGTAGTTAGTTAGAGAAAATATTATGATTATAGTGATGACAAGAAATGCATTTTTCTATATTAATTTATATGCAAGAAATAATTGTTTATGATGTCATTATTGAACATGTGGTTAAAATGATGAAATGGACTAACTACCATCATGTAATTGAGGTGGATACAGGAATAGTGTTGTTTTCCCTTTGATATGAGGAGAGAGAGTATCACCATGGAGAGGATGCTAGATCACATGAATGAAATGATCCTTATGCCATCTGGAAACATAGAGATATATACTTAGTAGAGAGAGACCATGTGTATTTTTGTCAGTTGTGTCGTCAATAAGAAGAAGGTTAAATCTTTTTCATCATTTCATAGAAGAATGGTGTAATCCTTTGGATGTCATGTTGATGTGTGTAAATTGACTAAACATGTTTAATCTTAATGTTAAGATCTTAGTCAACTTGTGAGAATTCTTAGTCGACAATTGTGCTTCAAATGAATACAATTAGTGTTTAAGAGTACATGATATTTACATCTTTTAGTTGAGTATGTTATGTCTATCTACAAAGCTATTATTTTTATTATTATTATTATTAAATATTATCATAGTTATTATTAATACTATTATAAGTTAACTCTTGTTGGAGTCTCTCCCTTTAATCCTCCTCGGGATACTCCCTAGATGCTAGGGGAGTGGGAGAGCAAGTTGTCACTCCATACTCCCCACTTATCCCTACATACTAAGCCCCACAGGAGTTTTAGAGATAATCTAGGGGTGATGCAATTAATATTTTCCCATGAATGTTGTTGAGTGGGTTAAGTAGGAGGAAGAGAAAAGGTCTTGAGGAGATGAAGAGGGAAGAGATGGGAAGAAAAGGAAGGAACAAAGGATTTGTAGGAGGTGACTGTGGATAATAAATCAATCCATCTATCTAATAGGTAAGTCTAATACAATTTGTAGACTATGATGGAGTATGAGTAACATTCTTGCTTTCGAATAAGATCAGATAGCATAGAAAGAGTAAATAGCATTATGTTGTTTGTCATATTGCAAAAAAAATTATCTATGTGCTATTGTGAACATGGATTAGATGTATATCCTCTACAGAGGACTATAATTATTTGAGTTACATTACTATAACCTAGAAAGTGGAATAGTATGTATAAATTTGTTAATTATCAATCCTTATCAAATAGTCTATGCCTGGACGTATTAAACGGTTTGACACCTGTAAGTAGGAAGTCTTACAGTCATATCTTAGTTGTTTCATATCTTTTTATTGATAGTGAATCAATAATAGCTTCATAGGTTAATAGCCAAGTCTATGTCTAAGATATTTTAACATAGACACTTGTATTACAACCATACCATGGTGTTGTATAGAGCTCACTATGTTATATAGAGCCCACAGAGTTATATATTAAGCTCACTACATTATATAGAGCTCATAGAGTTATATATGAAGCTCACTATGTTATATATTAACCTTACTATACTATACATGTTGGGCCGACTATATCTTTCTTATATCTGGTTGACTATATCTTGTTTATATCTAGCCGATTGTGGTTGACTATGTAATTTATATATGGCTAACTATGTAATTTATATCTAGCTAACTCTTTGTTATATTAAGATCACAGCATTATTTTTATTAGGTTGTTGTGTCTTAAGTGTGGATGAGTGTGCCGAGGATACATAGAGCCCAGTTAGTTAAAGATTAAGTCAACAAGAAGTGCTTGATTGTTATATAAAAACTAAGTTTGATACTAGAAATTGTATTATGGGCCAAAGCAAACTATTAGAGACCTATGTGAAGGTCATTTTTGTAAAACAAAATACTCTGAATCCATGGCAGTAGCTAATCATGAAGATATAGAGTGTTTTGAAAAGATTTAAAAGAAGCTAGTTTGGGTCAAAGTCATTGTGTACGAGAAATTGACATTAGACCAATATCTTCAAGTATATAAAGAAGAATGAGATCTACATCTAGAAGATGGTCTTGAGTTATTCTAAGCTATGCATATTCTAATTTTGTAGAGAAATGAACTTTAACCCTACCATAAGCTATGATTAGACCACAAAATAGTTGAGGGATATACTCAATATGGTAATGATATGTCACAATTTAGATTATTTTGTTATTATGATACCTTTTTGATATATATGACGAAGTGTATTCAATTTGATCGTAGATGAAATTATAGTTTATCTTTGATAGATTATGAGTCGAGTGGCTATATTATTTGACTAAAAGATAAGAGTCTTAAATCATAAAAACCTATGGCTTAAATGTCAGAATCTTGTTTGTATAGAGAATACAATGAGCATGAGAATAGCTTGACAAGGCATTGAGTAGATGACAAAATGTCATAGACCCATGATTGCAAGGATGCAAATAGGGACTCAATATATGTTATATAGTCACCAAATTTCTCACCTTACATTTGTCAAAATGACTAGTAGATAAGGATTTTTTATGACTTAAAGACCAATACGGTATAATCAAGTCGAGAAGAATTATTTTATTTATATGATATAAATTGAGAAATAAGAGTGTTGTATCCAAGTCGAGAAAATAGTGAGTGAACATATGACTATATATTTATATGAAACTTTAGCCAAAGTAATGCAAAAGTCACTGCTTGCATTTTCGGTTCATAGTGTACCAGATAAGTTGGACAATTAGAATGGGTCATACATAGCTAGATCTAGAATAGAGTTGTAAACCTAGTTGTCTTTAGCTAGGACACATCACTAGTTCTTAGATGGCATATGGAATCAGTTGAATCTCATTATCTATTACCCTCATGAAGGGAAGGGCCACATCTAGGAAGCAAGGTGAGCAGGGCATTACTGGTCTATGGTTGGAGGAAAAACACCAAGGTGATGCTCTCTTTCTCCTATAGTTGACTGCTGAAGACTTGTGAACAAGAATACATTACTTATTTTATAAATGATATTTATAAAATTGTAAGTCTTAAGAGATACAACAAATTGAGATATATGTGCAAATTGTTAGTCGCATGTGAAGCGATCTTCTTTTGAAACATGTATATTATACTTGGATAATACAAATGTAATATATTGAATATGGATATTTCTCTTTCTTTATAAAAAATAATTGAGAATATTTTCTTAATTATATCTAATATTCTAGTTAGGATGTTACAGAGTATGGGATTAATTTGACTCATTCATCTCCATACCATTCACAAGGAAATGGATAGGCAAAATCTAACAACAAAAGTCTGATGAATATTATCAAAAAGGATGTTGGGAAGAAACAAGAAGGCATGGGGTTTCAAGTTAAGGTTAGCTATTTGTGTTGACCAAGTCACCCCTAAAAGTCAATAAGAAAATCATCATTTGAACTAGTGTATGGAATAGATGCAGTACTACCAATCAACAATCGAATGCCTATTTATATATTTGTGCAAGAGTTCAATGATGAACCAAATGATGCTATCTCTCAAAGGATTAATTAGTTGATTGAAGTTGATGAAAATAAAAGAGGGGTTAGTTCTATTAATATGAAGAGATAACAAGAAGTAAATTACTTGTTTTAAAAAAGAGATAGCCCAAGAAAATTTGAAGTTTGGAATCTGGTCTTGATGTGGAATGCCAAAGGTCAAGATAAGAGGAAGCATGGAAAGTTTGACCCTTTTGTGATCAGTCCCTATGTGATTGAGAATTCACATGGAGAGGACTCATATTTCACCAAGATTCTGACAAGAGAGTTTCAAGCAATTCTAGTGCATGGACAATTCCTAAAGCACTATTTCTCTTGAGTTTCAACTCATTTTTCCAAGCACAATAGTTATAGGTTTTCGAGTCCTTATCCTTTGTTGTGCAACCATGGATGTTTGTGAGTCATGGTTAAGTGTGTGTGTGTGTGTGTGTGTGTGTGTGTGTGTGTGTGTGTGTGTGTGTGTGTGTGTGTGTGTGTGTGTGTGTGTTTGTTTGTTTGTTTGTTGTTTTGGTGTCTTGTTAGTCTGCATCACAAAGTCTTCTTAGATCCTTGTTATGTCCCATTTGAACATATGTCCCCAAACATGAGCCATTATTAGGAATGAACCTAAATTTTATGATTCATCATTGAGGAGTTTAAATGATTTACACCATGCTAGGGTTTATCCCTTGTAATGTCTAAAACTCTTTGTGTTTTGATGTTTTTACCCTTTTGTAGTTGCTATTATATTTTGTTCTTGACTAGTTCCTAAGTCTCGATACTTTCATTATATTGTCCCATTTGAAAAGGTAACATGTATTGTTGCCCATCCGCGTGAATACTTTACCCAACATTTAAACATTAGATCCCTTCTTTGTCCAAGTTATCCCTCTACGTGTCTCTTTATTGTTGCATCACATCAGCTTAAGGGATTGCATGTATGTATTCTTGGTCCTTATGGAGTTTAGAAGCTTGTACACTGATGATGCATGTAAAAACAGTCTTGCTTGATTCATTATGCAATGGCCCCTCCCAAACTTGGAAGCCTTTCATTGCACTATGCATTTCCTTTATATTGTAGCTTTGAATGTGGGCTAGCTTTCAATTCTAAGATGTGTGATATTTTGCCATGCAGGACCTTCACTTTATGATTTAGAGTGCATGTGGACAATGTTTATTGCATCATGCTAGCCTTAGTACATCACATTTTAGATTGATGAGTAAAATTAATTAGTTTATTCTTGATGAAGTTAAATTGTGTTAGGTTGATGAGTAAAATTATTTTATTTATTAATCATGTTTGCAAATAGGGATTCTTTAAAGAATCTTGATTATCTTTGAAGAGACAATAATTTATATGATATTATTTAAAGTGTTTTTCTAATTTGATTCACTATGATAAAATAGAGAAATGCAAAAAGATTTAACATAATATTTACATACAAAATATTTTTTTCAATTTAATTCACTATGATAAAGAAAGAAAAATGCAAAAAAAATTAACACAAGATTTATACACAATACATCTAAATTTTATTCAATTGAAAAAAAATAAATATTGTTTATAGAAAGGTCAATAAATTTCTACAAATCCAATCTCACTTAAATTATTTATTTATCATACTAAAATGAGCATTCAACTATTCAATATTGATTAAAACTATTATTTCTAAGTTACATATTTATTTATTTATTTACTTATTTATCCTTTAACTATAATAGTTACAAAGTGTTCAAATAAATTGAAGTTTAACGCCATTAAAAAATGATAAAACTAAAACACAATTGGCACCTAAAAAATAAAATTATAGAAAAGGAACAATAAACCTATATTCCATTTGAAGATAATACCAAAAGTAATGATACATTTTTGCTAACAATAGTTCTCAAGAGATAGTATGGTTTAGTGTGTAGCCAATTCAAATACTAGAAGAAAACCCAAACACTCAGCCAATCTAACTATTATCCATGCAAATGGGGCTACAAACACTTTCTATTCTATTATAACATATTTTCAACATACATACATTTGTTTCAGCAACTACCATAAGCATTCATTTGATACAACTCCATGCTGAAAGGGTAAATAATGGTGTCCCTTTCCACCTTACAATTATGGCATCTTCATCGGTCTCCAGAGTATAATATTGTTCGGAAGCATATTATTGTAATGAAAATTTAACCTAATACATAGCTTTATCGTTGAAGCTCTTTTGTAGGAATGACCAAATATAGCATTATTTCCTCTAAAATTATCCTAACACAACCCTACAACAACATAAAATTAAGAATACACTTCTATTGGGGTACACATACCTCTATTACATGAAGACAAAGGTTGTCAAATCTAATCATTCCTTTGAGATAACCACAAATGACCACAAAAACACATCTTACGAACCATGAACTAAAATTGTGCAAGATGAAAAGCACAGTGTGTCATTCAACCTAAAACTTTATATATAATGAAATCCTAACACAACCCTACAACAACATAAAATATAGAATATAATTTTGTTATAGTACACATACCTCTGTTACGTGAAGATAAACATTGTCAAATCCAACCATTCCTTTGAGATAACATCAAATGATTGTAAAAACACATCTTACGAATGATGAACTAAACTTGTGTAGGATGAAAACTGCAATGTGTCACTCAAGTTGCAACTTCATATATACAATTAAATCCTAAAACCACCATACAACAATAGAAAATTAGGAATACACTTTTTTTGGTGCACATAACTCGATTATGTCAAGATAAACATTGCGAAATCCAACCATTTTTTTGAGATAACCTCAAATGACCACAAAAACACATCTTAGAAACCATCAACTAAACTTGTGCTAGTTGAAAAACATGATGTGTAGTTCAACCAACAACTTTATATACACAATGAAATCATAACACACCAAATGAAATGTATTTTTTGTAAACAAGCCCAGTGAAACAACATAAAATTGGGAAGACACACTGGTTGGGGTACATATATCTCTATTAGATGAAAAGAAAAATTGTGAATTCCACTGATGGCTTTGGGATAACCTTAAATGACCAATTATGTACTTCCATTAATACCACCAACCTCAAATCAATAACACATTGTTTAAATATGTTGAAAACATTATGAAACACATCTTACAAAGCATGGACTAATCTTGTCCAAACTAGAAAATATAGTGTGTCATTAAGCCTATTGGTTCTCCAACCTATTTTCAATAATCCCTAAGAGATTGTGAGTTTCTACGTTCAATATTGTTGAAGGATTTCCCACTGAATGGGAGATATAGAATTATTATCTCCTACAATTTAGTCTCTGTAGAACTAAGGTGAGTATCCCTATATGACACACTAGCTCAAAATAGACAGAGTATTTGCAAACAACATGTAAGTAGATAAACTATGAATACAACATAGTGAGGGTTTGTGGGATTACAAACTTTGACCATAGTATCCATTATATCCATTATAATTTAGTATCAATGAGAACAATAACTTACTGAGTTAAGTTATTTTGCATTTTGGGTTTTCTAAGTCTAAATTGAGTGGAGTAGGGAAACCCATAATTCAAAGATCGATGCCTTAAGGGATTTATAGATTCATCCTTGTGTGTGTATTTTTGTAATAGCAACATTCCTTCTTGTTATTTTACTAATATACAACACCCTCCATTAATGAGTGTAAATAAATGATGTAGCTTAAGATCGAGGGGCTTTACCAAGCTACTGAACCAGGCAGCAAAATGAACAACACACAACAAAGAAAAAATAACTCTTTATTCATATGCAATATAAAACATTATAGCATGAGTACAATGGTCTTCATACATGCCCTTGCCTTAGCCTTACAATGATTCCAATATTTAGATTAGACTAACCCTAGCTTTCCTATGAAAACCTAGAACAATCTTCCAGCGAAAGCCAAAATTCGCTATCAAGAAGTCTCTTCATGTAGCATGAAAGTTCCCTATTTATAGGCATTTGAGGTGGCCACCATACTCATCATGCGAGTGGGACACATGTCAATCATCCATTGGCTCTTGGACTAGTAATACAAGTGGTTAAATATTGATTTGGGCATATTCTGGGTGCTTTTACATGGATTCATAGGTCATCCAGACATTGTAGGTGTTTTTGCATCATCATGCTGTGAAGGAAATAGGGTCAATGGGATATACATGGATATCAAATTCATCAGGACAAATCTAGTGTAAATGAAAAATTTTGCAAACTACTAGTTGGCGAGGGTGTTGGGTTTAACTGGATAAGCAGGAGTTTAAGGTCCAACTAGATATGTCTACTTTACTAGGAAAGTTCCACCTCTTACGTGCATGTGGGGGTTTTATGCTCCAAATGATAAAGTGAGGAAAGTGAAGGAAGTTGAATATATTCGGTACGGGGCTAGCGGCCCGCAAATCTAGATGGGAGTGAAATTTCCACAAAGCGGGATTTATGAGGGCATCTGTATTGGCATCAAAGGCCCACAAATGTAGATGCAAACTAAAATCCCTCATTGACATAATTTCCCACATTTTAATCAAATTTTCTCGAAACTTGAAATGCAAACACCCATTTAGATCTTCTTCAAGATCAAGTCAACACTTAGCCAAGAATCCTTAAGAAATTCTCTAGAAATTTGATCATTAGCTCCTGTAGTAAAACAAGAAGGAAAACAAACAAGCAAGAAAGCAAATATATCTTTTTGGTTGATGAGGATTGCTCATGGAACCGGATGCTCATGCATTAAGCACACTAGTTAACTAAAAAGTTTCATGAGATGGAAACTCATAAATATTTTGGCAAGTCTGGAACTGGAATTCCATTCTTAACTAGCTCTATTACACTCAAGAAAGAAGCTTCATCTATGGTTGTGTTCTTCCATCAGACCGGGTATTCCATGTAGTTCTTTCCTCTGGTCTTCTTAGCCACTCGGGTGTTAATCACTTTATCTACTTATTCCATCTTCTTTTCAAGTAACTAATCTACTTCTTCCATCTTCCTTGTTCATCAAGTGAATGTGAGTGTGTATCCCCTTGTAAACTTGTCTCTACTTCATGGAACATGTATAGATTAGCAACATTGAAAATAGGACATATATCTATCCCTACTGCTAGCTCAATCTCATAAGCATTCGATGAGAACTTCCTCAAAACCTTGCATGGGCCTATCTTCTTAAATTTCAGCTTATTATATGTTCCCTATGGAAACCTTTCTTTTCTTAAATGTTCCAAAACTAAGTCTCCTACCTAGAACTCTTGTTCCCTCCTATGCTCATCAACATATTCCTTGTATTTGCTGGCAGTTTTCTCCAAATTTTCCTTCACTTACTTGTGAACCTCATGAAGGTATTCTGTAAAATCTTCTGCTATAGAACTCTTCATGTTCAAATCTGCAATATCTCTTGGCTCATTAACACCTCTTAGGTTGTACCCATAAACTATTTGGAATGAGCTCTTTCCTGCACTTTTGTTCATTTAATTATTGTAAGAAATTTTTTCTTGTGCCAAGATAAGATCCCATTGATGTGGTTAGTCTCTCACCAAACATCTTAATAAGTTTCCCAAACTTCTATTCACAACTGAGTCAGTTTGTGCATCATCCTAGGGATGATAGGCTAAACTAAATCCTAATTCAATGCCCATCTTCTTCTATAATGTACACAAAAAATGGACAACAAACTTGGTGTCTCTGTCAGAGACTATGCTCTTAGGCAGTCCATGTAGCCTAATTACCTCTCTAAAAAATAATGTAGCTATGTGGGATGCATCCCTAGTTTTCTGGCATGGTATGAAATGAACCATCTTTGAAAATTTATCCACTACAAAAAAATGGAATCATTACCTCTCAGTGTTTGAGGTAGTTCCAAAACAAAATCCATACTTAGGTGCTCCCACAGTCTCTCTAGTATAGGCAATGGTTGATATAGTCCTATGTTTTCTCATGCTCCCTTAGCAAGTTGGCAAATTCTGAAGCCTTGTACCAATCTCTTCACATCTACACTCATTCCAAGCCAAAAATAACCTTCACTTAGTTGTACCATTGTCCTATCTATTCCAAAATGTCCACTCAAGTCTCCATTATGCTTTTCTCTTATTAAATTCTCTCTCATAGAACCTCTAAGTATACAAAATGTTTGTCCTTTGAACAACAATCCATCTTGGATGAAACATCCCAGTCATGGCATCCTATCTCCCTCCACTAGACTTCTACTAATTGTCCATGCTTCCTTAAAATCAAGATCATCATGATACAAATCCTTCATTGCATCAAAGCCAACAACATTGACCCATAACTCATTCATAAATAAATATCGTCTGCTAAGTGCATAGATGCTACCCTATTTGACTTACCAATCCTATGTCTCAAGACAAAAGAATAACTTTTCAAGAACTCCACCCATTTCATATACCTCTAGTTTAATTTACCTTGACTATTGATGTACTACAATGCATGTTGGTTTGTGTACAATACAAACTCATTTGACAATAAGTAATGCCTCCACTTGTTTAAGGACTACACTATAACATAGAATTCTTGGTCATAAACTTAGTATTTCCTCTTTGATTCATTTAGTTTCTCACTAAAGTAGGCAATGGGTCTACCTTCTTGACTTAACACTCCTCCAATTGTACTACCACTAGCATCACAATCTACTTGAAACACTTTTCCAAAGTCTCACAATGCCAACACTGGTTGTTTTATCAACTTCTTCTTCAACAAATGAAAGTTGTCTTCTACTACAACATTCCACTAGAACTCTTTCCTAGCACCCTTCATTGTCTCAGTTATTGGTGCACATATTCCACTAAAATTTTTGATGAACTTCCTATAGAAGCTCACCAAGCCATGAAAACTTCTGGCCTAAAACATATTTCTTGGTGAAGGTCGATCCACTATTGTCTTAACCTTTTCAGGATCCATCTTCAACCCTTCTTCAGACACTACAAAATCTATATATACTAGTTCCCTTTGTATTAAATTGTACTTATCCATGTTTACCAATAACTTTTCTTCTTTTAACCTCTATAAAATTGCCTTAAGGTGCAGCAAGTGTTCCTCTTTTCTTTTACTAAAAATCATAATATCATCCAAATAAACGATAAATAAATTGCCAAGAAAAGGCTTCATTACCTCATTCATCAATCTCATAAAGGTACTGGGCACATTTTTCAACTCAAATGGCATCACTAGCCACTCATACAGTCCATCCTTGGTCTTGAATATTGTCTTCCATTCATCCCCCTCTCTAATTCTGATTTGGTGGTATCCACTCTTCAAATCAATTTTGTTGAAGTACTTTGCTCCACTGAATCAATCCATCAAGTCATCCATACGAGGTAATGGAAACTTTTAATTAATGGTTATCTTCTTTATATCCCTTGAATCAGTGCACATTCACCATTTCCCATCATTCTTAGGTGCGAGTACAATAGGTACAACACATAGACTAAGGCTCTTTCTAATCAACCCCTTATCCAATAGCTCTTGCACTTGCCTATTCACCTCTTCATTTTCCATAGGTGTCATTCTATATGGTGCCATTTTTTGTAGGCTTGCACCCAGTATCAAGCCCATGCAGTGACTTATGCTTCTAGTTGGAGGTAATCCATTAGGAAAGTCCTTCATTAGAATGTCATTGAATTCATTCATAATTTCTTGGACTTTTGTGGGAACTTCTGCCCCTTTCTCTGCTATCATAATTTCTGCAACTTGAGGTAGGAAGGCATAACATACCTTCTCCTTTTTGATTTCCCTTAAGAACTATTTTCTAGTTACTAGACAAACCCTATTGGTTTTCTCAACTTCCTCATCCTTATCCTTCAAAGGATTCAACACATACTCAACCCCACCCTTCTTGATTTTAATACAATTTATCTTGCCATCATGGATGGCCTCCCTATCATATTGTCAAGGTCTGCCCAATAGAATGTGTCATGCATCCATTGGCATAACATCACACATTATCTCATCTTTGTAATTCCCAATGTTAAGTTTAAGAAGGCATTGTTCACTTACCAATAACTGATGTCCTTTTTGCAGCCAATAAACCTTGTAGGGAGTTGGGTGTTTCAACCTCTTTAGTTTTAGCTTCTCCACCATCTCTTCTGACACTAAGTTGTCAGTGTTGTCGTTGTCCACAATGACTTTGTAGCATTTTTCTCTAGACTTACATCTGGTTCTAAACAAATTTCTTCATTGCTCTAGTTCCTCTTGTACCTTTTCTAGTGTTAGAACTTTCCTCAGCATTAAGAATTCTCCATCCTCAAGTTCTTCTCCAAACTTTGGTGAGGCTACACTTGCCATACTCTCCTCGTTAGCGTGTTCTATATGGAATCTAGTCTCTTTTCCTTTGCCACTACTCTATTGTACTTGAGGACATTCAAATGCCCTATGTCCAACCTATCCACACTAGAAACATGTTCCACTAAATCCTTTTCCTCTTCCAAAATTTCCTCTACCTTAGGAGTAATCCTTAGAACCACATCTAGAATTTGACTGCCCTCTTCCTTTGGGGGATTTACATCTTCCTCTAGAGCTATTTTTTCTTTAATGGAAATTGATAGGCTTCTTCTATGCTGGTAATTCTGACCATGCTAATTTCATCTTGGATAGAATAATGCAAACCATTTAAATACCTAGAGATCTTCTCATCATCATTTTCAATGTGACCAACCTTGATGTTCAATCTGTAAAACTCTTCGGTATAGTCTTACACACTTTTCTCCCTCTACTTGAGGTTCTGCAACATGTTAAACATGGTGATTTGATGGTCTTTAGGCATAAATGTTTCCTTCAACTTAGTTAACATCCTCTCCTAGGTTTTAATCTTTTCCATTATTTTTCTTTGTCTCTCAACTTGCACATGATCGCACCACAGAGATGCATGCCCTTTCAACTTCATAACTACAAGTTTTACCCTCTTAGGGTCTTCAATAGATTCCAACTCAAAATACTTTTCCATCTCTAAAATCCAATCTATCAACTCATTTGGTTTCAAACTTCCATTGTAACCAGGTAACTATACAAGGGGTTTAATAGAAATCTTTTTCATTGCACTCAAAAACATCCTTTCATATCTGTCTTCTCCTTCTTATGCTTCCTCTTCACTAATTTCTTCATCATTATCACTCGCATCCTCAACAGGTACTCCTCTACGTTGTGTTCCTTCTATTACATCCAACCTAGCTATGGTGTCTTTTAGCATCTCTATCAATGCTGCATCTCCAGCTCTTGGAGTATCTCCTCTTCTTCCTCTTGCTTGGTGTGCATTGTTTGCAGACCCTCTAGAGTTGTAGATCTTTCTCTTCCCTCTACCTACAACAGTCTCCTTAGGGTCCCTTGCACAACAATCTCATAGCCTCAAGGAATTCCAAACCTAGGCTCTGATACAACTTGATGCAACTCAAGGTCCAGGGGCTTTGCTAAGCTACTGAACTAGACAACAAAATGAACAACACACAACAAAGAAACAATAACTCTTTACTCATATGCAATACAAAACATTACAGTAGGAGTACAATGGTATTCATACATGCCTTGGCCTAACACTTACAATCATTCTAATATTCAGATCAGACTAACCCTATCTTTCCTATGAAAACCTAGAACAATCTTCCAGCGGAAGACAAAAACTCAGTATCAAGAAGTCTCTTCATGTAGTGTGAAATTTCTCTATTTGTATGCATTTGAGGTGACCACTGTACTCATTACGTGAATGGGACATGTGTCAATCATCCATTGGCTCTTAGACCAGTTGTACAAGTAGTTAAAAATTGATTTTGGCATATTCTGGGCACTATTGTGGGGATCCACAAGTCATCTAGACATTGTGGGTATTTTTGGGTCATTAGGATGCAGAGGAAATAGGGTCAACAGGATATACGGGGATATCAAGTTCATCAGGACAAATATAGTGCTAATGGAAAATTTTGTAAACTACTAGTTGGCAAGGGTGTTGGGTTCAACTGGATAAGTGGGAGTTTAAGGTCCAACTAGATATGTCCACTCGGCAAGGAAAGTTTTGCCTCTGATGTGCATGCGGGGGTTTTATGCTCCAAAGGATAAAGTGGGGAAAGTGAAGGCAACCCAATATATCTAGTAGGGGGTTGGAGGCCCACAAATCCAGATGGGAGTGAAATTTCAACAAAGTGGGATTTATGACAGCATTTGGATGGGTGTCAAAGGCCCACAAATGCAGATGCAAACTAAAAGCCTGCATTGACATAACTTCCCTAATTTTAATCAAATTTTCTCCAAACTTGAAATGCAAACACCCATTTGGATCTTCTTCAAGATCAAGTCAACACTTGGCCAAGAATCCTTAGGAAATTCTCTAGATATTTGATCATCAACTCCTACAGCAAAACAAGAAAGAAATCAAACAAGCAAGAAAGCAAAGAATCTTTTTAGTTGATGAGGATTGCTCGTGGACCCAGATGCTCCTGCATCAAACCATACATACCTTTATTCCACTGCTACCACTCCTTTTTGTTGTTTGGAAGTCATCTTCCTCAAACCCTCTCCTAGCTCTACAAAAAATTAAAAACAACAATCAAACTCAAAAAATTTTATGCCTATTCTAAAAAACAAACTAAAGTTACCTACAACACCTACCCAACACCTATTATGTCATCAAAGCCTTTGTTTGCAACTGTGTGAGCCTACTAGAATTTCCTCACAATAGTTGCCCACAAGGTGTTTCCTCCGCAAAGCTCTTCAAGCATTTTTGTGCTCACAAAAATAAAAAATCAAACAGATGTTCAAAGCTCGATCTTTTTTGAATGTTCTGGCATACAAAGGACCCATTATAACCAGAAGTGGTTGTAGAAAATGACATGAGCCAAAACATCCTGTTAACATTTTTTCTTCGTGCCATTATGCCACTCGACATCTCATCTTCCATCATCATTGTATGGTCTAGCATGGCATGTGCAGCATGGTAACATGATAACTTAAACAGTAAATCTTAAACAACCGGTACGTTGCAAACGTAACAACAGTCAAAATCATGTTGACATAATTGTTTTCGACAATTGGATCAACAATGGGATCGATTGAACAAGTCGAGAGAATGATATTGAAAAGGTCGAAAGAGAAGGTCGACATTAAATGAGGTAAATAATTATGTAAATAGTCAACATGCCAACATGCCAACACTTTATGGTTGGCAATCTTGAAATGTCATTTTGTTGGGAGAATAGCCCATGCCTTTTTCCCCTGCATGCACTATCTTTATATAATGAAATTGTCCATTGACCCTTCAAGAGGCACTCTACTTAAATATCATCCATTTCAATGGTCAAACAATCAATAGTAATTTTACACCTCATTTACAACAAAGAGGGTTAAATATTTGTTCTATTTTTATTGGCCAAAATTGACAAATATCCTTGAAGAGAATATTCACTTTTCATCGATAATAATGTGATTCGCGAGCCGGATGCTTCCGCGAGGAAGTTTTAAGCTTAGCTGACATAATCCATTACGCATTAACATCGTAGCAAAAGATAATGACACTATGTGTCTCGAGTAGATCGTGTGGAATCTAGAATTTTCCGCCCTGACTCCTTAATTACGTCTCTGTAAAGTACTCTTCGATTTCCAGAAGTGAAATTGAAAGCCAATTTGGAGAAAATAAAGAGAAGATAAGTGTATCTAACAGTGGATTTCCTCCTCTATCCATATGGGATTATTCATTCAACTCCATACTCTGTAGCTCGGATAGTACTGAGCGTGACCAATATCTAGCCATGGCCATGGATGACACCGTTGCACTGCCAGACCCTGAAATGTTTCCTTTCGCGGAGGAGCTCATGAGCCATAATTTAATTCATATGTTTCCCTCCGAGGGGGAGCTGACGAATAATTATATGATGTCTGGGCAGTTGAAGGAACTTTCTGAAGCAGAGAATTCCCAGACTATACATGATATTTCCGTCCCCGGAGCACAATTTCGGAATGAGATGCTACGAAATAAGGATATCTGGTCGTCTGAGGAAATCCTGAATTTTGAAGGAGCTGAGCGCGTAAGAATATGCGCTAATGGTGGCCTCCATCACGAGGCACCGCATGGAGAGAAAGAGAAGGTGCTGGAATTGGTTCAACTTCTGTTAGCCTCTGGAAGAATGATAGGCGACGGGAAATATGATCGCGCTGCTTTGCTGGTGAACAAATGCAAGAATTTGTCTTGTCAGCTGGGTACTCCCACACAGAGGCTTGCATATTATATCTCCGGCGCTCTACAGGATAGAATCCAATGCCAGACTCTCGGCATGTTAAACAACGCGGCTAAACCAGTCCCAGATTTTGCCTTCAATCTTGGCAGTGAATTTGATAGAAAAGGAGTTTATAGTCTCGTTGCTTACTATATCACTGTTCTGCCTTGTTTCAAAGTGCTGCAGTTCACGTCTGTGCAGGCAGTCATAGACACCGTGGGGAATGCAAGGAAAATTCATGTAATTGATCTCGGGATGCGAGTTGGGGCGCAATGGACAGTATTAATGGAGTATCTTGCACACAGAGCTGTTTCTTCTTATGTACCTGCGCTTGAGCTTCTTAAGATCACAGCAGTTGGGATGAATGGCGAAGAGCTTAGAAAAAGCGGAAAAAGACTTCATGAGCTCGCTGAATCTTTGGCGATTCCGTTCTCGTACAGCATTGTGGAGATCCTAAACATAGAGGAGATCAAGGAAGGCCTATTCACCGTTAAATCGGGTGAGGCGTTGGCAGTCTACGCTCCAATCATTCTCAGTAGTTTGTTATACGACCCGGTCCTTCTTGACAATCTTTTGAGTGTTATCAATAAACTGCGGCCTGAAATAATGGTGACTTACGAAATAGAAGCGAAGCATAATTCTCCATCTTTTGTCAATAGATTCAGCGAGGTGCTTTCCTATTACATCGCGTATTTTGATCTGTTGGATGTTACCATACCAGACAGAAATGATATTATGAGGATGAAGCATGAAGAATTATTTAATGGGAATCAGATAAGGAATATGATAGTCTATGAGGGGAAGGAGAGGACTGTTAGGCATGTTAGAACTCGTGTGTGGAGGTGTTTCTTCACACAAGCAGGGTTCGCGGAAAAGAGCTTTAGCTTTCAAGCTATGTACCAGGCTAGATTGTTATTAGGAGAATATGCTTCTGGACAATATTATACTCTGGAGTCCGATGGTCATGCCATAATTGTAAAGTGGAAAGGAACACCATTATTTGCACTCTCGGCATGGAGTGGTCTGAATTGACTGTTCATGGTTGTTGTTGAAACAAATGTCTCAATATTGAAAATATATTATAATAAAATAGAAAGAGTTTGTAGCCCCTTTTGCGAGGATAACAGTTAGATTGGCTGAGTGTTTGGGTTTTCTTTTAGTAGCAAACCATACTATCTCTTGAGAACTACTGTGAGTGAAAATGTATCACTACTTCGGGTATTATCTTCAAATGGAATATATGTTTATTGTTCCTTGCTATAATTTTTTAATTTGCCAATTGTGTTTTGGTTCTTATCATTTTTTTTTTTAATGGAGTTAAACTTCAATTTATTTGAACACTTTGCAACTGTTATCATTAAAAGGAATAAATAAATAAATATGTAATTTAGTAATAACAGTTTTAATCAATATTAAATAGGTGAATGTTAATATTAGTATGATAATTAAATAATTTAAGTGAAATTAGATTTGTATAAATTTATTGAATCTTTTTAGTAATTATATTTAATTTTTTTCAATTGAATAAAATTTAAATGTATTATGTATAAATCTTGTGTTAATTTTTTTGGCATTTTTCTTTTTTATCATAGTGAATTATATTGAAAAAATATTTTGTATGTAAATCTTGTGTTAAATCTTTTTCCATTTCTCTTTTTTTATCATAGTGAATTAAATTGGAAAAACACTTTATATAATATGTCATAAATTATTGTCTCTTCAAAATAAATAAAGATTCTTTAAAGAATCCCTATTTGCAAACATGGTTAATAAATAAAATAATTTTACTCATCAACCTAACACAAATTAACTTCTTCAGGAATAAATAAAATAATTTTACTTATCAATCTAACATAAATTTTCTTCTTTATTTTCATTCTCCTCTTTTCTTCGGAGTGTGATCCAATGCAAAAAAAGCAATACACAGTTTTCCCAGAAGCTCACAATTTGATATCATGGACTATGGAAATATCATGTCTACAATAAGTTGAATAATTTTTCTCATAAATCTAACATAAATTAACTTCTTCAAGAATAAAATAAAAAAATTTATTCATCAAAAAAATTAACAAACATAAGTTAACTTCTTCAAGGTTTCTGTAGACAATCTTTTACAAATGTTAATTTGAAATTCTTGCCAAATTTTGTTGCATGGAGGTTTCTTAAACTTTGGCTCCTAGAGAAAGGAGATCATTACTTATAGTCCTAATATTATGGAGTACTAAATTGACATTATAAGATGTTAATAAGCTCAATTCAAATCTTTCCTTATTGAAATTTTAGAAACTGTCTTTTTTTCTTTTTCTAATTTCAATTTCAATTTCAATTTGAAAGACAAACCAATATTTACAATTTGTGAGATACAAAATATTAATAATAATAACATTGTTGACTTGAGATTTTTATGTTTTTTTTTTTTTCTACTTTCTATTTTTTCTTCATCTGTAGTCAATTAAATTCAAAAACTTTCAAAAAATTAAATTTCTATAAATTATTTTATTTTCTATTTTTTTAGTATTTCAAATTCTATTACATTATTTCTATTATACTAATTTCTATTTTTTTCTTAAAACAATATATTTTATTATAATAGATAAAGTAAAAAGTGATGGGTAAATTTCATATTTGATGGGTAAATTTTATAGTTATATTTCTCGGGTACTTTAGATATATTTTTAAAAATATAAATATGTTAGTATACTTCTCATTTGGACGCATTCAACGTTGTGACAATAATAAAAAATTTGAATTTTAGGGAAAGTTATTTGACTAACTCCAAAATTACATTGAATTAATTATAAAATACTTTTCAATTGAGTAAGTAATTTTTAGCTTTTCACATTATAAAAATTTAAGACATCTATTGTATATACATGTGCACCTTTTAAAAGATTATGTCTAAGAAGCAATACAATGTAGTTGTGGTGTTTACCTTTAACATGATTTGGTTAAGAAATTTTAGTTTGATTATGTATTGGTTTACATTTGATATTTCATCACTAGTCAATTTATTAGGTAATATGTTTTGTTCAACTTACATATCAACCATGTTAATTGAACACATATCTCAACCTAAATACTACATTGTTTATGTTTAATTCAGCTTTAACTTATTCATAAGTTAGATTAGATTTCTATATATAAACATTAAAATTAAAGTTTAACGAAATGATTTAATCATTTTTGCTTATATAATTGTTTAGTTTATTTTATTTAGTAGTCATTTCTCAAAATTTACAATTATTTTTGTAGAGCTGGTGACCTCATAAATGTTACAAACATTAAATATAGAGAAATTTTTAAAGAGCTTCTTGTTGAATTAGGACTCACTTTTTATTGTGACTGAGGTCTAAAACTACTATTAACTGTTTGACAATTAAAATGGATGATATTTAAATAAAGTACAGAAAAACTGATCTCATAGATGTTATGAACAACTAAATATTATATAATAACAGTGAAAATGACTTTCTAGGCGTGCTTAAAAAGAACTGACATACATAAAAGCAACGTATTAAAAATATTTCTCGGTTCCACCATTCTCGTCGGCCTTGTGCTTGCACATTCATATCAGAAAGCGGTGAAAACTATGCGGAATCTCTTATTAGTCGGCACATTCTGTTGAGAAATATAATGTCGGTTGTTCTTAGCTCGATAAGTCCGCAGACGGATCGATAAATCCGCGAATAATAAATTAAACGAGTTTGCCCCATTGGATACTGAAAGCATCAATTCCAGTCAGCCAGCAAAGTATATGCCTGGCATTTTATTCGAGGCGGGATCATTGTCACATGCTCGGTATCAATTGCAGACGGCAGAAAAGATTATGCGAATGGTGGAGGAGTAAGAAATTAGATTAATAAAATCCTCGTGTTAGTAAAAACAAGTAGAAATAAGATTTTTGTGAAGATGTTCTCACCGTCGCAGCCGCTTGGCCTCTCCACGTAATCGTGGATGGACTTCTGGCCGTCCTGCCAGGTAGAAATAAGATTAATAAAACCCTCGTAAGCAATCTCAACACTTGCCGGATGATGGTTATTACCCTGTGAAGAGCAGATATATAATAACTGGATTTGTTACCCAAACATGAGCTCCGTCTGGCTCCAATACTGTAACTCATAAATGTGCTTTCCCCATTGCGGAGAGCAATCAGTTTGAAAGGTGGCTGAGGACTTCCATTAAATTTTGATTTAGTTGTATGTCGTAATTTCGAGCAGTTGTATCAATATCTTATCTGTAATCTAAAGTTGAAATGTAGGAATATTTAGAAAGAACATATTTGTAATTGTATATGATTAGGGTGTATCAATTTGTAATTGTAAATTTGAAATGCAGCCTTGCATGAATGACATTGTGGAATAACTTGTAGAAATATTGAGAAACAAATTGACCAAGGAATTGTTGGCATGACCTCAATGCCGTTTTTAATGTGTTTATTGCATTAAACTGAATATGAGTTTAAAAAAATAAATGAATGTATGGCTGCTCTTTAAAAAAAATTCACATTGTTTTGACTCAGATTAAAACAATTAAAAAAAAAATTGTGATTACATTAAAGATAAATCCATAAAATTATAAAAATCAATAAACATTAAAAAATAAATAAACATTAGTAAATATATTGTTGGAGTAAATGGTTTTACCTTTTACTATGCTTAAGTTTCACATAGGCAAATATTATTATTTAGTTGCATAGTTAGGTGCATATAGTTTTGGTAGTTGTTGTCGCTTATTTGTTTTACCGACTTGCATTTTTTCCTTTATTAGGCACTATTGTACACTATGTAAAGTATCTCAATTTATTCACTCTTGTTTGGTGAAATGGCCTTGTGTTGCCTCTCTCATTTTCTGTGAAGGTTATTTTCTACAGTGGTGCTCCTGGGAGGTGGATGACACCAACATGGTATTAGAGCCAACCATTTTGCAATCCTCTCTTGAGAATTTTCATCGAGTATTTGAGATCGCTTATTTTTTCGGCATTTTAAATTTCAAAGTTGCATGTCTGCATTATTTTTGATAAATTCCTCTTACTGGCGAATATTGGGAAGTGCTTTCTATGTTTCTGGCAACGACCAGGGTAGTATTGTGTTGGATGAGAGTGTTTATTCATGCAATAGAAGGTCTTTTTGAGCTAGTGGCTGGGTCTCTGGTTGGAATCCTCATTCCTATTCGCAGTCCTTTCCTAGCTTGCTTTGGCCCACACCAAAGGAGGTAGTTGAAGGTAATTCCGATGACTAGTTTTCCTTCATCAAAATCACTAGCCTATACATCTGTGCATCATTTAAACTTCTTAGCCACGTTGTTGTGCATGAAGAAGAAGCAATATATATATTATTCAAACTTTATTAGTTTGTAGAAAATATTATTTAGGGTTTATAACCCATAGACCTGCAGATTATGAGATCATGAATTTTTTGTTGTTTTGGAGATCCATATTTTTGGTTGATGGCATGATTTTCTTTACAGGCACAACATTCCTCCTTATAGGCATTCATTCTGCAACTATTGATTAGTGGTTGCATTTGAATGCTTGTTTGGAGGCATGTTTCTTTTGAAGAGTTAATTCATTGCTGGCAGCGATCTACATGTTTCTAACTGCGATTTTGGAAAGACTGATTGAATGTCTTGGCAAGCTTGATTCTGTGGAGAGGCCGAGATTTATTGGTTTGGTGGATTTGCAGTTGTAAGTGCCATATTCCACAGATAGGCACATATTCAAATCAGAGAGCCTAGACTATCCCCGCACCACTTCATTCCAGTGAGCCTGGAGTATTCCTACATGTTGTCCAGCATCAATACCTGGCTACTTTTATCCTCATAAGCCATACATTTTGGGTAGGCTTTACACTTTCTAAATTTTATTGCCTAATATTTGCCTAATTAGGGTCTCAAATCAATATGGCACTAGTGTTGAGGTGGGCTCGTGCGTTGTGTTTGAAGTTGTCTTTGTGAAGCATTATCCCATGTTGGCAGGGTGAGATAGTTTTTTGCTCTTCATATAGCATTCTAGTGCCTTCAATTGTTGTAAACAAGTCTCACAAGAGGCTATATTGTCTTTATGCAAGGTTTGTGGGTAGTGTGGTCTACTTGCTTGCTTTGAGATTGGCAAGATTGCATTTTTTTTTGCTCACTTGCAGAAGGTGGTCACATGGATGACCTAGAGCTTAATCTAGCTCCCTCATTGATGCATTGATCCCCCGTAGGCAACTTTTCTTTCATAGAGCATATCTTGGGCATTCGGAGTTTGTTTTAGCATTCTGCATATTATCGAAAAGCTGACTTTGTCAAGCTCGCATAGGTATAGGTAAATCTGCCTAAATTTGCTGATTTGAAGGCTTCATTTGAAGTATTTGGGAGTTTCTAATTTTGTTGTTGAAGGTTAATGTCTTTGTAATTTTGGAGATTTGTCATAGTTTATTATGGGGTTTTCAGTTTATCCTACTGTGATTATGTTGAAAAGGGGAAATTATAAACAATGGAGAGATGGTATGATCAAACATCTTAGATGGCTTCATTTGTTGCCACATTTGTATAATCTAGTTCCCCTTCCTGGTACTAATAGTAAGAAATTTGCATGGAATTGCAATAGGGATCATGTCCTAGGAGTTATTGTAATGCATATTGATGATGCTACTTTGAATGCTATTGATCATTTTGAGTGTCCTCATATTCTTTGGACTAAAATTTTGGAAATACATGGAGATCCTGATACTTAGTTATTACCAGATGATCCTGTTTCAGATTGTCTTATGCCTCTTCATTTTTCAGACAGGATACCCTATGATTATGCTACTATGCAGGAGTTTGAAGTTTTGGAATACTTTGAATCTTCAGATGAGGATGATGAGGGTTCTTCAGATGCTCCTTCTTCTCCATCAAGGATAGTTATAGTGATTCATTGTGCAGAGTCATTGATTGAGGCTCCTATCATTCCTATTCAACAGGACCATTCATCTTGTGTTGATGATTCATTGAGCACTTCTAGTGATTCATCACAACCAATATCTCATTGTCTTCGTAACTGGGATTCTTATTTGTTAGACATTGGTTCATTGTTCGTAGAATCTCATTTTTCTGACTTGGAAGACACATTTCAAGGTATATCCCTCCTCTTTGGTGATAGTTATTGTATAACTGTTGTCACTCCATCCTTGTCTTTGGAGAATGTTCAAGATCAGTTTCCAATGGTACCTTGTTTGTCACCTTCTATTGTGATTGGGCATGTTCCTAATTGGTTCATGGCATCATTTTCCAAGGTCTTGGTGACACATGAGCAGATTTTAGAGACATCATCATACAGTTGCATGCTTCTTTCTTTCAATTCCTATATGGAGTGGGAAGCATACCTGCATCTATACATGGTTTTGTTTCTTCCAAAAGGAAGACATGTGGTTTGTCGACATTGGATCATGTTTTATCTTCAGGCACTTACCATTTTTGCAGGTGATTACACATTGTGAGGAGGCTATATAGTCTCTCTATTTCCCTCTTATGGGGGAGGGGACACTGATTATATATACATGATGTATGTAGTACTTGGGGGGATGTGATTAAGTCCTCCTTCCATCATGCATCATTTTTTATTTTCTTTCTCTCTTTTGGGGAGGGTTTTTTTCCCACAGGGTTTTTCTCCTTTTCTCCGATTGTGAGAGATTTCTTTTTTGCATTGTAAATGGGTACCTAACATGGTTGTGTAGCCAGGAACCATATTGCATCTTGATATTGCATAATAATTCTCCCTAAGTTGCACTTAAGGGGGCTATTGAAGTAAATGGTTTTATCGTTTACTATGCTTAAGTTTCACTTAGGCAAATATTATTATTTAGGTGCATAGTTAGGTGCATATAGTTTTGGTAGTTGTTGTCAGTTATTTCTTTTACCAACTTGCATTTTTGCCTTTATAAGGCACTATTGTACACTATGTAAAGTATCTCAAGTTATGCACTCTTGTTTGGTGAAATGGCCTTGTGTTGCCTATCTCATTTTCTGTGAAGGTTATTTTCTGTAGGTGGTGCTCCTGGGAGGTGGATGACACCAACATATATTAAATACAATAATAATTAAAAATTTAAATTAAAAATTTTAAAATATTAAATTTTTATGTATTAATCTTATAAAATACTTAGTATATTATGAGAATAGAATTTAAACAAAGCATTAGGAAAGCATTGGGAATGAGAAGATAATTAATAGTATATCTATATACTACAACTAACTATATATTATATAATATTAAAATAATCTATGACTCAACATAATAATGTAGTTTTGATATTAAACTATAATTAATTATTCATAGCTAGTTACACTAAACAATCTATATTAATATATATTAAAAACTTTTAATTAATTATTCATAATTAATTACAATTGATATTATATCTATATGCAATAGTTAACTATATACTAAATAATATTAAAATATTCTTTGATTCAACATAATAATATAGTTTTGATGGTAAACTATAATTAATTATTCATAGTTCATTACAATAGATAAAATAAATATCAATAAATTAAAATTATTTTTAAAAATAATTTATATTGATGTATATATTAATAACATTAATTAATTATTCATAATTAAATCAATGATTTACTCTATCGAGAAGATTAAAAAAATTGATAGATCGATGTGTTTTACTATAGTTCTAATTTACTGTGTGATTGTTAATAATAATAAAATGATAATAATATTTTAATATTAAAATTAATCTATATAAACAAATAAAACCCATCTCCTAAGTTCATAGCCTAAGAAATATTGATTAAAGAGAAAAAGAATGCATATTACATGAAGCAAAAGGCGTTGTGAGCAATAAGAGTAGCAAATACACATATATATGCCCTTTGCCATATAATCAACTATAGACGTCCACAAGCAAATGGGATAATTGCGTTTACTAGAGGACAGTAAATGACCTAACTGATGGAAGAAGGCAAGAAGCAGCAAAAAAAATAGTGAAACAGAAAAACAAATGGCAGAATTTTTCGGCGATAGCAAGTAGGCAGGATGACAATTTACCAGGAGTAAAAGCTCCCACTAATAATCCTATCGGCTAATACTATAAATCAAATTAAGAACTATATGTAATATTTAAGTTTGTAAAATGTGTAGGTTGCAATGAATGTGAGCATAGGATTTTGACTGAATATCAATCATGCTACTATGATATAGTTGTATCAAATTCAAATCTCATGAAATGTCCAATGAATACTTGGTTCTCCAATCATGTTCATTGGGAATAACTTGAGGTGGGTATGTGAAGTTTGTAGCAACTCTTATATTTAATGTCATAAATATAATAGTAATCCATCTTTGAACATGTATACTTAACAATAGTATAAGTTTGTAATGTTTTGAAATAAAAAATATTACTAGGGTTGTTTGGTCAAGGAAGAGATTATCTATTTTGTAAGTTTTAAATTTGATTTTAGTTGAACTAAGATTAAAAAAAATTTAATTGAATTTATATTCCTATGTGTAGAATAATTTGTAAAAATAGTTGGCTAGAGAAAAAGAGGTCTCTAGGTCAAATTATATTACTTTCTTTCTCCTTGCCCTACAAAGCAATGTGTCAACAATTAATTGGTTTAATTATAAGACATGATCAATATAATAGAATACAATTCTAAATATATAAATTTTGTGAAATTAAATAATATTACTTGGGTTGGGTGAATAATCAAGCCATTTTTCTAATTATCAAATATTAACAATTTTTTTATATTGGTGAAGTTTCTAGGTGGTTAAGGTCACAATTAAGGAATCTTATCCTTATTCTCAAGAGGACACATAAACATTACCTAAAAAATACAAAGTGCAACTTATCACTATACCATGCACCCATACAAATATAATCTTTTTTTTAAATTCCTTTATCTTTAAACATTACAGTAATCCCAATAAACATTTTCCTTGAAATAAACTTCAAATTCACCTTTGATAGGTACAAGTTATTAACTTACGTTTTACAAGTAATAAGGTATCTTTGATATATAAAAGAAAAAATAATGATATTAAACATAGCTTTAAGATTGAAAGCTTTACATATGATCCATTAAGTTGAATATAAGATTTGAAGGTTCATGTAAGAATTCCTTTTAACAATACAATAACTAGAATTAATAATTTTCTAAACAATAGATGAAGGATAAAACTTTTAGAAGAGCTTTAGTTTAGCATTGGTATCACTTAGGGTTTATTGTTCAACCCTTCTCATCATTTCATACTAAATCTAGTAGATAATCTAAGGGTCTCTACATTAATTTCACAACTAATCTTATCTTTTAGATAGATTATGGTTGTTAATATGGCTTTTACCCCACCTCTTGCAACTTATATTACAAATATGAGTGGCAATTGCATCAAAAAGAGCATGAAAATTTATACTCAAAGTATACAACAAGGTAATAATATTAACTCCCATGTAGATATTTGTCTTTCTATAGATATTGTCAATGTTGATTGTCACATGTATGAGAACTCTACCCTAATTGTGTATTATGTTGTTCATATCTCCTTAGAGCATGCTTTAAGATCACAAAAGTTCATAATCTTATGAAGGGATTTTCTATTCTTTCAAAGACAATAAAAAAAATTCACACATTTTTAACCACTCCTATTGTTGGTTCATGCAAAAGCCCCTCTTAGTGTTGTCTCGTTACACATAATTTTAAGATTTCTAAGTAGGTGTCAATTAAGGGTATTGTTAGGTTTGATCTTCCAAGTCTCTCTATTCATTACGAAATCTCTCAAAGAAAGTTAATCCAATTTATGTGGTGTTTTATTTTCCATGAGTCATAAAGGTTATATTCCACTCATCACCACTAATCAATTTGTTTAAAGCTCTACATGCTAAAAAAATTTACTCATTTGATATGCTACCTTCAAGAAATAAAGCTTGTTAGTTTTTGGTTTAATATATCCTTACCGAATATATATAACCTCATGCCTCTTAGTTCACCACCTTTCATGAGGATGACCATGATAGTGGATGCATTTTGGTCTCACCACATTTAAGCTTTTTCATTGTTGTTTTAGAAGAAGAGCCAACCATCATGATCTGTGGATTATAAATAAAATTGAACCCTGGTCTATCAACATTATTAATGATTATAGTGCTTGGTCAATTAGACTACTTAAGCCTTATCACTTATGATTTTGAAATTATCTAAAATTATCTTAGACATAGTCACAACCTCATCCACTAAAATATTGAGCCAATTAAAACAATATTTATCACTATTAAATCTATTATAAACAAAACTATGTCACCAATAAATCAACATAACTAATCACTTAAACAAATATTTTCAATTTGTACCCATAAAAATATTCTATAGTAAATAAAGCATAAGATTTTGTGAACGTCAAGTGAGAAAATTTCGGTTTGGAAACCTTGTTTTAAATGGGGGCTATTCTTAAATATCATCCACTTCAGTAGTCAAAAGTTAATTTGGACAAATAAAGATAGGACAAATATTTATCTATTTTTGTTATGAATGAGGTGTAAAATTGTTATTGAGTATTTGACCATTGAAATAGATGATATTTAAGTAAAGTGTTATATCCGTAGTTATTTGTTTATTTTTGCTACTTTGTACGTTTAAAATACCAAAGTTGTTTTCAAGCGGTCACCCCGTGATTGAGCTTGTGGTCCGTAGTAAGCGATGCAAATGTAATTTCTTTTGTTTTTATTGCACGGCTCAATTGTTCTTTTCATCCTAAGCTCGAGTTCTTGTAAAGTAGCGGAATGAAATCGACGGTGTAGAAATCTATTATAAAGTTGATCCACTGTCAAACAGATTTCGGTCGGTGACGTCAAATCGACAGATTCCACGTAAAGTACTTCTACAGTTGCAATTTTTCGAGTCGTTGATCGACCATGGGAGGGGGAAGATTTTGTCATCTGGAAGTGCAGAATTAAATGCGTCAGGCTTTGGTGGGAAGAGCTCATTTCCCGTTTGTAGCACCTTGCTGCCTTTTTGGGACACAGTGAAGGATCTCATTGGGTTCCTCACTTTGTAGGAGGAAGTTCAGGAGCTGGCAAATGCAGGCAGTGTTGTTCCTGCCCATAATTGGTGGTCTGAAACCTTTATATGTCCAAGTTTTAATTCATAAAAAAAAAATCATTGTACAAGCCACAAGTGATACCATTTCTGAGCATATCTTGATGCTCTAGCTTGCAATTATTTATTTTAGAGCCATAAAATTCAAGGAGAGTCATTGCTATAAATCGATTGAAAGGAAACAAGTAGTGACTAAGATATTGTGATATTTAGTCAGCTATATTCGGAAGGTACATATGCTAGAGTGTTTCAGTCTTCTAGAAGTTGTCAAGTTTAAGAAATTTTCTAAAGCACGCCTTTCTTTGGTTAAGTACATGTCCTTACTCTCTACTTTGTATGCGTGCTTATATTAGAGTTTCTCCATTAGACAAGTTAGGGTTTTTTAAGTTTCATAGTTCTACAAAGGTAAACAATTCTCAAAGAATTCTTATATTCAATCTATTAAGCATTGTGCTTATAATTTTGTTGTGATCTTATTATTTTCCGCTTCTAAAAACCCTAGTTCTTTTTGGTTGTTCCTCGATCAAGCATAGTTTCTCCAAAGACCTAACCAAATTACTTCCTTTGGTGTCTACAAACTTCAATACTAAATAATTAGCTTGAGGACTCAAAGTCACAAATTAGGGATGCCATCACTCTTAGAAATGGTTGTTGTGATCTATTTATAAATTTCTTCAAGAAATCTTTTGAAAGTATCCCTCTCTATGATGTATGGAGATATGGCTTGGGAAAGTTAATCATACCAAAAAAATTATAAGCCTTAAGCTAATAGTGTGGGTACATAAAATGTATTATCCTGTATTTAGAGCTCTCATAGATGTTAATGGACCAAACTTTTCGTTGTGAATATGGATTCAATTCAAATTATTTTTTCATCAAACTCCAATGCATGAGAAAAGATAAAGTCTATAGAACCTAGCCACAGTACAATTAAGATAGAAAAAGTCATAGGGTCAAGTGGTTGGCTCTATTCTAGGATAAGGGATGTCATTCACCTTGCAATCCTGAGTCTTAACTAATTCTATTGAATTGTGTAGACAATAAATAATGTATGATCTCCAAACATGATTGAGTCAGCTAAATAGTATGCCCATGTGTGGTGGGGATATAATTGATTTATTATTATTCTTTATGATACCTGGGATATTGTATAAGATGATACTAAATATGGATGTTGCATTTAAAAGGTCAGAAGTTAGAGTTACAAAGCATCTTATCTATTTGGTGTTTATTACACAAATATTGAATGCCCATAGGGAGCACCTAGGATTACAGTCTCAGTCAATTTGGTCAGTATGACAAAACTTATCACATCTATGACATGTAATAAGGGTGTAAGAGATGTAAAAGGAGTTATTTACTATTCCAAGATGTTTGACAATGACCATAGGGGCATTTAGTTTTTATCATGGCTTGTGGTTTTGATTTGTAGTTTTGGATATCGCTTAATGCTTTCTTGTTTCCAGCTTTTGTATATATTGGAGGCATGGGATAGGGGATTATAAGGTTCCTTTGTAGGTACTCTTGTGTTTCTAGATGAATATCAAATGGATAATTTGATTATATTATAATGTACTAAATTGTTTGAAATAATACAAGCTTGAGTCTCCCTAAGGTGGATCTTTTTCTAACAAGGGTTTCTACACATATATGGTGCCTATATAGTTTGCATTTATGAGTTTTCTAATTTGTTATATTTATTTTCCATTATTTTCATTGATATAATTTTATTGTCTTAATCACATCGTAATCATATTACATCACTAAATTGTTAACATTTATACTATGTCATTTACCCTACTATTTAAAATTTTGGTATTAGAGCCATGACTTGATTGCAGAAGGGGATGCATTTATTGTAGTTTTGTTGGGATTTTGTTTTTGTAGTTAGAGTTTTGTTTTAGTGGTTTTGTATATCTAAGTGTCATTAGAGAAGCCATGGAAAACACATTTTATTAAGAGATTGCTAAGTTTAATGGGTTCAAGTACAAGTTGTGAAAACTAAAAATGAAGGATCTCTTGGAGGAGAGAGATAAATGGAAAGGTATCACAAAGAATGAAAAGCCTATAGAAATTTCTAATATAGATTTGAAAAAAATTGACAAGGAGGCTCAAGTGAAAATATAGATATATTATTTTGGTTACATCCAACTAAATATCTCTAAGGAGACTAATATATTTAGTCTATGGAGAAGGATTGGTGAGATATATAAAAAAATAGTTTGTTAAACAAGATTTATTTCAAAAAAGTTATATAGGATTAAAGGAAGGAGAATCTATAGCTAAGCATTTAAGTACTTAAATCTTATTTTGAGTTAGCTAGGAATTATTGATGTTAAGATAGATGAACAAGAAAGATGTGTTTATTGGTATGCTCTTTACCTAAATCTTGGGAGAATCTAATAGTTGTAGTCAATGGTGGTACTATAAAGCTTAAGATGGGTATTCTTTTTGCTACTTTATTGGAAAAATAAATGAGGTAGAAATCCATGTGTAAGTGTTCTAATGATGCATTACATGTATGGAGTAGGCCCAAGGAAAAAGGTGGTACGAAAACAAGGAATAAAGAGATGTCTAAGTGAAAGGATGGTCTAAAACCCATGATAAGAGTGGAGTAAAATGTTGGAACTATGGGAGGTATGGATTTATAAATAAGAAATGTATAAACAAGAAGAAGTCTACTTAATATTCCTCTAATAATAAATCCTCTAATGATGAAAATAATACTTTGTTCATATTAGGTAACATTGCTAGTGATGACTTGTAGTTGATTATTTTAGGTGTCATAGTGCATGACTCCTCATAGGGAATGGTTTTTTTTTTAGAAAATAATACAATGGTTGTGAGGTGTTCCCTTGTGACAACAATTTGCATTGGATTGTTGGAAAAAGGATTATAAAACTTTTGTCTATTAATGGGAGAGTAAAATCTCTCGTAGATATGTTTCACATCCTAGGATTAGCATGTAATACTCTTTCAATTTAAAATGAATTATGTTCAAGTGCATTTAACATTCGATACAAGTAGTTGGAGGTTAGATAGAGGGAAATTTGAGCTAGCCAAGGGATCTCGATGTGGGTCTTTGTTCAAGATTAATACTTTTACTTATTGTAACCTAGTCTATGGAATTAATAAGTTTAAATCATGTTATTAGAATTTGTTATGAACAACAAACCTACCTAAGACCAATTTCCTAAAAGCTAATCATAAACCTAGATGAACATAATGATTTCTATTCTATACTCAATATTATGAGACAGAGTTATAATTAGTAACATACATATATAGGCATCTTGGATGCATGAATCAAAGAGATGAAATACCTAATAGGTATGAGTTAACTCTCAATCGCTCCCAATCAAGAGGTGAGTTAACTCATCCTAACTAAGAAGTCAAGAGTTGAACTACCAATTAGTGGATCAATTCACTCAACCTGACTAAGATAGAGTTGGCCTTGATTAAATAGAGATGTCTCCAAACTACCATCAATCAAGAGTTGATGAGGTAGTATTGGAACTTGTGTACCTTTAGTCAAGGTGTATGCATGTCATTATTAGCTACTTGAGTGAGAATAATTAAATATTCACATTATCCTAAGTAAACTTATTAAATAGGCATAATGTCAAACTTAAAATAGAATATATCCAAGGTGAATAAAATATTACACCAACATTATGAACAACAAACCTACCCAAGACCAAATTCCTAAAATATAATAATAAATCTAGATGAACAAAATAATTGCTATTCTATATTCAATATTATGAGATAAAGTTACAATGAGTAACATACATATATAGGCTTCTTGGATGTATGAATGAAAGATATGATATACCCAAGAGGTATGAGTTAACTCTCAATCACTTTAAATCAACAAGTGAGATAACTCAACCAAATTTAGAAGTCAAAAATTGAATTGCGAATTAGTGGACTAGTTCAATCAATATAGCTAAGATAGCACAGTGACCATGATTGAATAAAGGTGGCACATCCATCAACCAAGAGTTGATGAGGCCATAGTGGTAGATCCTATGTACCTCAAGTTAAGGTGCACACATGTCATTATTAGCTACTTAGGTGAGACAATTAAATATTCATATTATCATAAGTAAGAACATTAAATATTTACACTATCACACTTAGGATAGAATATATATGAGGTGAATAACATATTACAACATCATTATGAACAACAAAATTACACAAGACCAAAAACACCAAAACCTAATCACAAATGTAACGAACCCCGTGTTCGTATTTTGGTTTTTGCTTGTCCATTGATGCTTCAACTATTATATGATATATGTACATGTGCTTTAATGTGTAATTGGAGTGATGCAGGTACTGGGTATTGACTCACTTGGATTCACAGGCCTGAGTGTACTCTTATTTCCCTGATGGTGGTCGCTAGAGATAGTCACACTTGCCTAAACCAACTGATCCTCGTCATCGTCTACGTTCGGGGATGAGTTCTTGACATTGTGTTTAGCCCTTAGACACCACCTGGTTATCGTCTGACTATCCTATCCATTGTGAGTCAAACCCATGTGGTTTCGGTGTTTGAGTCAGTTACTTGTGGGTTACTTTAGCATGTGTTCATTTATTTAATATTGATTGGTTGAGTAGTTGAGGGATGGTCATATTTTGATAATTACCATAATGGTATTGCAAGAGTTGGTTTTATAAGCCTATGGTTGTCAATTTAGGTTTAACCAAAAAATGTATTTGAGGCAGGGGGTAGAAAGTAAAAAAGAAGTCAGATTTTTTATATTATTATTTTAACTCTTACCATGCCTTGATGGCTTTTGGGGGGAAGAGGTTGGTGAGTGGGTTTAAGGCTGTAGAAAATATCTAGCTGATAGGCATAAGAAGGTTGATTGCCATGCCATTATGAATTCATGACATCCCTTTCTACATATTAAATAAGTTAGGAGAAAGGATGAGAGAGATGGCATGCAAGAAGGGAGAATGGAGAGCAGTCAGAGGCAATCAAAAGGGAGGAATTTGCATACAGTGGGAAGGAGGGGACTGACCTACGAATGCTCATGCTTGGGAGATTGGAGAAAGGAAGAAAAGAGAAGCAAGGGTTTGAGAAGGCACAAAGGAGAATAGAGAGCAGCTATGAGTGGCCTCCATCCTTTGTAACTCGCAAAATTTTCATGTAAGTTTGTAAAGCCTTTCCAATCAATCTGGTTTGTGCATACCCAGTAATTATTCGGTCCATGAGGCCTTATTTTACTTCAAGCATGTTGCCAAAACAATTTCATGCCTTCTCTATGCTTATACATGTTGGATACATGTCTACCATAACATTTCCAAGTATTCTTTATCTAATAAAAG
Organism: Cunninghamia lanceolata; assembly: GCA_027924645.1. Lineage (NCBI taxonomy): Eukaryota > Viridiplantae > Streptophyta > Pinopsida > Cupressales > Cupressaceae > Cunninghamia > Cunninghamia lanceolata. Next base: position 8,895,461 of record BSBN01000334.1, on the reverse strand, counting down.
TCTTCTCCTGTTAGGTTTTGATAGATGCCCATACTATGTTTCAAAGCCCACGTAGTGGGCAAACAATGAGCATGTTGTCAAGGTTCATAGATCTAGGCTTTACACCTTCCATTTTGCATTTTTTTGAAACTTTCTAAATCCATTTTAAAAACAATCCATTTCGTGTAGATCTTGCAGTCATTTCTTTCCATGCGACGACGCCTCTTTGAGGCGTTTAGTCAAACAGTATTCGTGTCTTGTCTATGCTTCCACATTTTGCGTACTTCTGCGAGGGTAGTCACAACTACTATACATCTGATGAGATTTCACTATCCTTTATGCTTCGATGGAGTCCATACCTTGTTCCAAAGCTCCCATTTTGGCACGGTCAAGGAGGATGCTAGCAATAGTTGTGGAACTTGGATTTATTTTTTTAACAATTGCATTGCTTAAAAGTTTCTAATGCCTTTTTAACAAATCCATTTTGTGCATATCCTACAATCAGTGCATCTCATGAGATGACATCGCCTTGAGACATTCGGTCAAACAATTTGCGAGCCTTGTCTCTCCTTGCAATGAAGATATTACTACCTTGTGGAATTTTGGAATTTGAATAGTGTTATTTTCTCTACAGAAGATTAGTTCTTCCCCCTTAATGGAAGCGATATATGGTATGATTAAGGATTTTAATTGTTGAATTCAACTACAAGATACCTGGTGATGGCAATTTTGATTTCCCATCTAAATTATGGTTCTTCATAAATGTACAGAAGATAGTTTCTATCTAGTTTTGAAATTTTGGATTACAATATATATCATGAGAGATCTGATCTTGACACTATTGTCAGAATGGAAACAGAACAGTCTCGTATCCATAGATAAATCTAGAGAACATAGGTATCACTAGTTTGTAATTTGGTTTAGTGTTATTTTCCTTGCAAAGATATGTTATTGCTTGCTATGGGAATTTTGGATACCACCATTTTCTTTTAGAGACATCATTCTGATTTGAATATGTTGAAAGAGAAGCTCATGTAAGTTGTGCTGCAATTCTAAGCCATTCCAACCTTAAATAGGGGTCCTGTGGAGGGGACTACTATTCTAAATTTTAAGTAGGTAGTTCTATGATATATGCTTAATTAAGGAAATGATAAAGACTAAATTTTGTCACCAAAATATATAAATGTAAGGATGCAGGATCCTTCTCTACAGACAACTATACAACAAAATATACTTGTAACAGTAGGGGAATTAGTATCTATGGCTTCTTTGGAATTCTATTTTATAGAGGGCAATTTTGTTTCCCCTCAGGTCCTTTAAAGACCCTTGAGGACCTGTTTTCATGCACTTCCATTAATTTTATTCTTAGAAATGCTTATACCCTTGTTTTTGATGTAGTAACATTTAATGTGTAATGCCTCAAGTATGGTCTGCATGTGATTGCTTAATGCTTTTGAATGCAAGTTGAGCTTGTCAGTCATGGGTGTAGACGATAGGGTAGGCTTGGAAGCAATTTTCAATGTGGCATTGACCAAGAGTGCTCACTTGTTGGCCCATTGGAGGACAATACGATTTCTTGTGTTTTGGGATTGGTACGAGAATATGAGATGTGTAACTTTTTATGGTTGCTTCTTTATCGCTGTCCCTATCCTCCCACCCCTTATTATTTGAGTAGTACATTTTTTGGCATGGTTATCATGTGTTTGATGTGTTCTTGTGAATTATGTCACCTTGAGGTCTCCCTTGTGTGGTCAAGTTTCTGAGCCTTCTTTCCCCATGTTTGTTTGCTTGTGTTTGGGACTTGTGACTACCTCCGAGCATGGTGTGGTGGACTCTATTGAGTCCACATAGTTGGGAGGCATTCCCATTGCCATTAGGGACTGGTGAATAGGTTATTGGAGCACCAGTTGGAGATGTCCTCTCTCTCCATTACTTTATCAGTTGATGTACTCATTCAGTTATTGTATCATATTCATGACTATGCCATTGTTCTTGTATATTATTTTATGTAGTTATACTCTTTTGAGAGAATAGATGTAATCATGTAATTTAATTAGAAGAAATGAGATGTTACAGTTTTATATTTAGTTTATAGTTGTTCGGTGTTGGTATCGGACCCACTTGTTCTATGATGATCATTATGGCTTTATGTTTCTAAATGGAAATAGATATTAGGAACATTTGATTTGGTGATCAAAATGAATTTAGTTTTAACAATGTTTCCTTTAGAGATTGAATTAGTCCTCTCCTTTGGGTTGTACATTTGGCCATACTTGGCCATGAATGTTGTTGACATATCAAATCGGCAACTGTATCTTGTACATGTTATCTATTTATGTCAAAAAAAATGTTATTTCCCTCTTTTGGCCCTTACCTTCGGGGTTGTGGGACGGGATGTTACATCTAGTATCAGAGCCCATGTTCACACATTGGGAGCTTTGGCGTACTTGAGTCTTCTATGTTTCACTATGTTTGGTGTGTGTGGTGTGAGCTTGTTATATTGTTTTTATAGTCTTGATTGCTTTCATGCCTTAGCATGGCATTAGTGGGTTAAGTTACAAACCCATTCTTAGAAATCATGGAGGAAATAGCCTCCTTGGCTTTACCTTACTCAATGGGACTAGAGTGTTGACCTTGGTTGAGAGTCTCCCATGGTTAAGAGTGATCACTCTCCCATGTTATAAGATGGGGGTAGGAATGTTATGCCTTGTGTGTTTGTGGGTTGAAGGTAACATGGGTGCCTAATTTCCCTTGCTTGGATATGCTTGTCTTATGTCTTCCTTTATGTTGCTAGTGAATGAAATGACCCTAATTGGTTATGAATTGCTCTTGTAATTCCTTCTTGTATTATAGATGTAAAGGATGATAGGATGTAGCTATTTGTGGATGTGGACAGATTAGTTTGATTGCTCCATGCTCTCTTGTAAGTGTTAGATGATTGCTGATTTTTCTTATAACCTCTTAATGTGCTTGATTTGCTACAATTTATCATCCTTGATAACAAATTGTAGTAATTGGTGTACTAATGGTGCCTTAAACATTCCCTTAGTAGGATTTGCATGTTTGTATAATGAATATTGGATGGCATGTAATGTCTTGACTTGAGATGAAATCTATCTTTCTCTTCTCTTCTTAGTTGTCAATAGTTGACAAGATGTTAGAATAATGGCATATGGATTTAATTAGTATGTTAGAATTGCAATAAGTAAAATATTTAGTGGGATAGGAGTAAAGAAGACTTTATGCTTGTTATGGTTATGTATTGAGAATGATTACATGTTTATTAGTGCCTCCTTAATGAGTTTACATGAGAACGGTAATTGCTTAGTGGATATATCTTGGTGATGAAATTTGACCTCCTCATTTGCATTATGGTTTTAAGGAGATCATATAGGTGAACACTTGTACTTTATTGCAAACTAAAAATAGTGAATGCCAAGGTAATAAGAATGTTGTATATCTTGCTTTGAGTGAGCAATTGCATGCCATTGACGTAGCCAAGGTTGCTTATGTTTATATGTATGGATGTGAATGTTGATAAATGACTAGGGTCCTCAACCAAACTCATTTAATTGTGTTGCTAGTTTCTCATTTTCATGTGAATGAATGGTTTTATTGAGACTTGTGATATGATGTCGCATTATATGTTATTATGAGATGAGAAGTGTAATGGGTGTAAAATGAGATGTATATCATTATGTGAATATAGAAGTGAATGTAATGATGATGGTGAAGATGTTACTTATGTTTATGTACTAATGTAAAGATGGTAGTGATGATGCTATATATGATTATGCACCACTGTGTTATGTTGAAAGCATTGCAAGTGAATTTATGATGTTAGGGGTAAATGAGTTGCCCTTGTGAAAAGCAAAAATTGGTATGGATGTTTGGGAGTACTTATTATTTGGTAAAGTTGTATATTTTGCATCATGTTGCATAGTCATATCTAGGCTATGGTATTTCCTAGGTAAGAGAAAATGTGATTGTACTCCCCATGATGGGTCATCCCACAATAATGGGTTACACTTTTTGGCCAAACTTGACATTGAAATCAACATTTTGAACTGAATCTTCACTTTTTGACACCTATAGCCACTAAACCGTTAAGAATTTGTAGATGATGTGAACTAGTGATTTGTGAGATTTTATTTGTAGATTCTAAATATATTTTTTTAAAAAAAATTGGAGTTACATTGTAACATTTTTTGCATCTCCTTTGCTAACTAGTTTTTAATAATAAACAACATTTTTTTAAAGTGATGTGTATTCTATAGCACATAATTTTTTTTCTACAAAGGATAAAATTCTTATTCTTTTGAATTTAGATTGGTAGCACTGATATATAGGGCATGCATTTGGTTTCATAATGTTTAGTTGAATATATTTTTTTTAATCAAGTTTTGAAATCAAACCAATTATAATTTACATATAGGCGTATTCTGTAAAACATAACTTTTTATATAGTATCAAAATTCAATTTTTCTTTTTTTATTGAAACAACGACATCAATACCTAGGGCATAGATATTTTTTAGAATTTTTTTTCACTAATTTAGTAATTTTCCATGTGTGTAGAATAGAGAATTTGATGTTCGGTGAAAAACCTACATTCACAAGAAATAAAAAATAAATATAATAATCAAATTAAATATATTTAAAATTTTACTTTTTCAGAAGCTTATAATAAGGACTACATACTTACAAAACATAAATTTTAAATGAATTCATTTGATCCCCAAAAAGGTGAGTCAAAAGTGGTTTTTTATTAGCATTTTGATAGGTGTAGAGGAGATTCCATTATAGCTATGGTTTAAAACTAGTGGGGTTCTATCCAAGGGGGTTTGAATCTAAGGGGGTTTGATCAAACCCTCTTCAATTAAAATCCTTTAAATAGAACCTTTCAAGGTTTAAATCATTATATTTTCTAAAAATATGTGATTTCAGCAAAAATCAGGATGTCTCAGAAAGTGTAACCCATTATTGTGGCAGCACCCTGATGTAAACATCCATTGATGTATTCTTATTGAGTGTTGTGATTAACTAGTGTCTGAGATGTGTGCCCATGGGATGGTGATACTGTGTACCCATCCATGGAGGATATGTATGGATTATGTATATGGGAGAAAACCATACCATCTATGTGTTTTCTTGTTGTCACCACATTGACTGCCAACCTGAGGGTTGTTGATAGGTCAATATGTGGAGGGGTAGTAGCAGCAACAAAGTTCCTTGGGATGGAATTGCATGGTGTATGTATAATGGTGGCGCGAAGTGACGGTGATCATTTCAACCTCCTGTGAAAGTACTCACTACATCTCCTTATTAATAGACCAGATACTTGGTTCATACAGTGTTAGCCTAATCTGCATAGTTCTTGCGGATGAAATTAGTTTATGGTATGAGCACCTGGGACAACAATGACCTTACCCTGATGTGATTGTATATGAGCTCCAACATGTGTGGATGGATGTGATCCCATGTTGTGAGGTATTCTGTATTTCTTGTGTCTAGACACGATGCCTTAGATACAATGCCACACCCCACTAATGTTCTGACACAGTGCTGGTGATGATGTTGTGTCGCTGATGGTAGCAAGCTGAGCTCAAGCACATAATGCCACATACCTAGATACATGACGACATAGTTTATATGTTGTGTTCCTACTTGTGCTAGGAGGAGTGGTTGCTAGCATAGAGTAGAGGGTTCACTCAAGATTGCCATGATTTTGATCAGGTGGCATGCGAGTGGAACCTAGCCATGTGCACCTTTGGCTCAGTGTGTAGATGCATGTGCTTTCTTCATGGGTGTGCACTATGCAAGATGTTCCTATGAGTAGGACATTGCCATGTGGTATACAACCATTGTGTGCTTTCTTCGCTTGGTGTATACCATGCGCGGTCATGCCGCAGAGGTATGTGACCTAGGATTTCCAACACATTACCTTTCCATGTGAGGTTGCGTGAGTTGGCCGCACCCACATGAAGGACTATGGAGACAGTCATGTTTGTTTTCCTCCTTCCTTGTGTGGTGACTAGCGATAGTCACTAGTGTTGTGATGCATATATTTCAAAGATTGTGAATCTTCTTTTCAGTTATTGGTGACTTTTACTTTGCTTGTGCGGACTAGCACTTTGGGTTATCTTGGTTATATTGGTTTAGCCACAAATGATTTTCTTGGCATGTAACTCTTGCAGTTACATTTGGTTTATTGTTGGAGATTATGCACATTTTTCTCACTTTATTGTTGGAATTGAGATTTACTCTTCCTTATTTATATTTTTGGTGGCTAAACTCATTGACTTTTCTATTTTCGAATGTTGGTCTTGTCTTGTGACGTGACTCCTCATCGGGTATGGTGAGATCCACCTGTTTGAGTGTATATGAGGAAGCAGATGTAGGGAAACCCTTAAGGATGTAGGTATGTGTGAGTTGTTCTAAGCTCTAATTCACTACCTTCCTATTGTTTGACTATCTCTTGGAGGCTAAAGCCCTTACACAAACAAGAGATATGTCATTGTGGCTTGTATGGAAGGGCTCACTAGGTGGGTCAATGCCATCAAGACACACGGTTATTGATATTAGACATGGCTATTGGTTATGGATATTGGACATGGTTATTCGTTATGGATATTGGACATGGTTATTTGTTATGGACTCATGGATATTTTGGATATAGATGGTACTACAACATCCACATGAACCCCTAATGTAGCCCCGTGATGTGAATGAATATGTATGTATATGTGGATTGCACAATTTGTTGTGTATGTGGTTGCATAATAAAATATAGTAGAGAACAAAATTACATCATTATGCCTTGAAAAGTGACAAACTATTGCATTATATGTAAAGAGATACCGTGCATGCTATTAGAGGTTGAAATTATGTATATGTGTGTTTGTGTGCTCCATTTTATAGATAGCTGCATATGAAAAGTTAGAGAATTGAAAGATTTGTCTTGAAAGTGCAACTTCCTACAAATTATGAGAAAATTATGTGATTTATGCTAGCATTTATGTGAAAATTGCTAGTTGTGAGCAACTAATAGGCTGTTTGAGACAGTGTTTCTTTGAGAAAGTTGAATGTTATGGAAGCATTCTTTATTTGGATTGGAGAAAATTGTTACATGCTAATGTATATTTTATATGAAATTGAGTGTCTTGCCTCTTCTTTACCTAAATACTAGGACATATTGCACATAACTGTGTATCTTGAAGTGAATGTGACACATTGAATTTTATATTTATATTGAATTTCATGGACTAATGAGTGCTTTGGCTGCATCTTAGCATTTGCAGTCTTCCAGGAGTAAGCCTAGTCCTACGGGGTAGGATGTAACGACCCTAGTGTTTGTATTTTACTTGTTGCTTGTCCATTGATGCTTTAGCTATTATATGATATATGCACATGTGCTTTAATGTGTAATCAAAGTGTTGCAGGTATTGGGTATCAACTTGCCTAGATTCACAGGCTTAGGCATACTCTTATTTCCCTGATGGTGGTTACTGGAGACAATCACACTGGTCTAAACCACTTGATCCTCATCATTGTCCTCATTTAGGGATGAGTTCTTGATGTTGTGTTTTGCCCTCGAACACCACCTGGTTATCGTCCAACTATCCTATCCTTTATGAGTCAGACCCATGTGGTTTCGGTGTTTGAGTCAGTTCCTTGTGGGTTGCTTTAATATGTGTTTATTTATTTAATAATGATTGGTTGAGTAGTTGGGGGATTGTCACATTTTGATAATTACTAGAATGGTATTACAAGAGTTGGTTTTATAAGCCTATGGTTTTAAATTTAAGTTAACCAAAAATTGTATTTGAGGCAAGGGGTAGAAAGTAGAAAGGAAGTCAGATTTTTTATATTATTTTTTTTAACTCTTACCATGCCTCGATGGCTTTTGGGGAGAAAAGGTTGGTGAGTGGGTTTAAGACTGTGGAAAATATCTAGCTGATAGGTACAAGGTCGACTGCCATGCCATTATGAAGGCATGGCATCCATTTCTACATATTCAATAAGTTAGCAGAAAGGATGACAAAGATGGCATGTAAGAAGGGAGAATGGAGAGAAGTCGTGGGCAATCAAAAGGGAGGAATTCACATACGGTGGGAATGAGGGGATTGACCTATGAATGCTCATGGTCAGGAGATTGGGGAAAGGAAGAACAGAGAAGCTAGGGTTTGAGAAGGCACAAAGGAGAGCAGAGAGAAGCTATGAGCAGCCTCCGTCCTCTGCAACTCACAAAATTTTCATGTAAGTTTCTAAAGTCTTCCCAATCAATCTAGTTTGCACATACCCAGTAATTATTTGGTCCACGAGGCCTTATTTTATTTCAGGCATGTTGCCAAAATAGTTGCATGCCTTCCCTATGCTTCTACATGTTGCATAATGTCTATCGTAACATTTCCAACTATTCTTATCTAATAAAAGTCTCCTCTTGTTAGGTTTTGATAGATGCCCATACTCTATTTCAAAGTCCACGTAGTGGGCAGGCAGCAAGGATGTTGTCAAGGGTCGTAGACCTAGGCTTTACACCTTCCATTTTGCATTTGTTTGAAACTTTGTAAAGCCTTTTTAAAAACAAATCCATTTCATACAGATCCTATAGCCATTTCTTTCCATGCAATGACACCTCTTTGAGGTGTTCAGTTAAACAGTATCCATGCCTTGTCTATGCTTCCACATTTTGTGTACTTTTGTGAGGGCAGTTGCAATTGCTATGCATTTGATGAGATTCCACTATCATTTATGCTTCAATGGAGTCCATAGCTTGTTCCAAAGTTCCCATTTTGGCATGTGCAGGGAGGATGCTAGCAACAATTTTGGAACTTGGCTTTATTTTTTTGCCAATTGCATTGCTTAAAAGTTTCTAACGCCTTTTTAACAAATCCATTTTGTGTGTATCCTGCAATCAGTGTGTCCCATGAGATGACATCGCCTTGAGGCATTTAGTCAAATAGTTCGTGAGCCTTGTCTCGGCTTGCAATGAAGATATTACTTCTACTTCTCTACTTCTACTTCTACTTCTACAAGAAGTTGAGTCCACTTTTTGGCCAAAAAGTGGAAGTGTTTTCCCTAATTTTCAAAATTTGTCACATTTGACCTCAAAATTTGAAGCACTTAGAGATGGAATCTTGAAAAAAGTTACTAATCATAAAATGTAGTACTCAGAGTCTAGTTTCCAAATATGTAATTTACTTGAATACCCAGATAATAAAAATTGATTTTCAATAGGCATTTCTAAAAACCACTATTTAAAAGTCACTTCTTTTTTACTATACCATGCATGTGTACGTTATCCATATTTTGACCTAAATAATCATATTTTTCTAAATCCTTTTTGGAAAATATTTTTAACTCACTTAAGCATGTTTTCCCATTTTTTTGTAATTTTCTATTAAATAGATTTTTTTTGGTTAATTTTTTATTGGCCATATTTGGTGTTTTAAAAAATTGTCATGTACGTCACACATAAGATGAACTAAACTTATTTTTTTTTAATTTTTTTTATTTCAAATTGAAAAGAATTGTCTGAAGTACGTTTTTGTACAATTTATTTTTCAAAAAATTATTTTAATAAAATGTTATTAAAATACTAAAAAACCCTGATAATTCAAGTTTATGGACTTGTTTCATTAGAAATTAACTGAAAAATAGAAAAGATAATCCAATTGTAAAAAAATTATATATTTGGAATCTACACTATCTCATCTATAATGGGTTTTAATTTTGTCAAAAACTTCTTTTAAAAAAGTCGCCAGCCATATTGCCAAAGCCCATTTCTTTGAAAAAATTGAAGCTTTTTGTTTAAAAAATAAATAATAAATACAAAAAATATCCAAAACTAAAAAAATTTATATATTTTAAAACTAGACATTGTCATCTTAAATGGGTTTTGATTTCATCCAAAAATTCTAAAAAAATGTTTGTCAACCATATTGCCAAAATCCATCATTTCTGAAAATATTTTGTGCTGAAGCTTCCACTAAAAGTGGACACAACTTCTTGCACTTATGATACCTATCTTCTCTAGTTTTATCTATGGCTACAAGACTATTCTATTTCCATTCTAACAATAGTGTTAAGATCAGATCTCTCATGATATATTGAGCCTTGTCTCGGCTTGCAATGAAGATATTACTGCCTTATCAAATTTTGGAATTTGAATAGTGTTATTTTCTCTACAGAAGATTAGTTCTTCCCCCTTAGCAGAAGCAATATATTGTATGATTAGGGATTTTAATTGTTGAATTCAAAAACAAGATACTTGGTGATGGCAATTTTGATTTCCAATCTAAATTATGGTTCTTCAGAAATGTACAAAAGATAGTTTCTATCTAGTTTGGAATTTTGGATTATAGTATATATCATGAGAGATCTGATCTTAACACTATTGTTAGAATGGAAATAGAATAGTCTTGTAGCCATGGATAAAACTAGAGAAGATAGGTATCACTTGTTTGTAATTTGGTTTAGTGTCATTTTCCTTGAAGAAGATATGTTATTGCTTGCTATGGGAATTTCGGATACCACCATTTTCTTTTAGAGACATCACTCTGATTTCAATATGTTGAAAGAGAAGCTCATGTAAGATTTGCTACAATTCTAAGCCATTCTAACCTTAGATAGGGGTCTCGTGGAGGGCACTACCATTCTAAATTTCAAGCAGGTAGTTCTATGAAATATGATTAATTAAGGAAATGATAAAGACTAAATTATGTCCCCAAAATATATAAATGTAAAGATGTAGGATCCTTCTTTGCCGACAACTATACAACAAAATATACTTGTAGCAACATGGGAATTAGTATTTATGGCTACTTTGGAATTCCATTTTATAGAGGGCAATTTAGTTTCCCCTCAGGTTCCTTTAAAGACCCCTAAGGACCCATTTTCATGCGCTTGCATTAATTTTATTCTTAGAAATGCTTATACCCTTGTTTTTGACGTAGTAACATTTTATGTGTAATGACTCAAGTATGGTCCACATGTGTTTGTTTAATGCTTTTGAATGCAAGTTGAGCTTGTCAGTCATGGGTGTAGATGATAGGGTAGGCTTGGAAGTGGTTTTCAATGTGGCATTGAGAAAGAGTGCTCACTTGTTGGCCCATTGGAGGAGAATATGATTTCTTGTGTTTTGTGATTGGCACAAGAATATGAGATGTGTACCTTTGTATAGTTTCTTCCTTATCGCTGCCCCTATCCTCCCACCCCTTATTATTTGAGTAGTGCCTTTTTGGAATGGTTATCATGTGCTTGATGTGTTCTTGTGAAATATGTGACCTTAAGGTCTCTCTTGTATGGTCAACTTTCTGAGTCTTCTTCCCCCACTGTTTGTCTACTTGTGTTTGGACCTTGTGATTACCTACGAGCACACTGGGATGGTCTCTATTGAGTCCACATGGTTGGGAGGTGTTGCCACCGACATTGGGGACTGGTGAATAGGTGATTGGAGAACCATTTGGAGATGTCCTCTCTCTCCATAACTTTATTAGTTGATATACTCATTCAATTATTGGATCATATTCATGGCTATGCCATTGTTTCTTGTATATTCTTTCATGTAGTTATACTCTTTTGAGAGAATAGATGTAATCATGTAATTTAATGAGAAGAAATGAGATGTTTAATATTCCGCTTACGGTTGTCTAGTGTTTGTATCAAACTCACTTCTTCTATGATGATCATTATGGATTTATGTTTTAAAGTGGAAATGGATATTAGGAACATTTGATTTGGTGTTTAAAATGAACGTAGTTTTAACAATGTTTCCTTTGGAGAGTGAATTAGTCCTCTCCTTTGGGTTGTACATTTGGCCATACTTGGCCATAAATGTTGTCAACATATCGAATCGGCAACCGTATCTTGTGTATGTTATCTATTTATATTAAAAAAAAAAATTCCCTCTTTTGGCCCTTACCCTTCGGGGTTGCGGGGCGAGATGTTATAAGAAATCTTGATGAACAGAATAATTGTTGTTCTATATTCAATATTATGAGAGAAAGTTACAATGAGTAACATACCAATATATAGGCCTCTTAGATTCATGAATCAAGGAGATCACATGCCCAAGAGGTATGAGTTGACTGTTTTAACCAAGAGGTGTGTTACTTCAACCTAATTGAGAAGTTAAGAATTTAAATTCCAATTAGCACATTAGCTCACTCAAGCTAAGATAAAAGAGGCCTTCAATTAATAGAGGTGGCACCTGTGTATCTCAAGTAAAGGTGCACATAGGTCATTGTTATCTACCTAGGTGAGAAAAATTAAATCTTCATATATGTGCAATATCACTTTTTATATATAAGTGCAATAATTAAACTTTTTATATAGTGCAATATCACACTTAGGATCTATAACATATCCAAGATGAATAAACTATTACACCAACGCCCCCCATAAGTGTAACTTAGGAGAAATGAGGAATGAAAAATGGGTCCTAGCTACTAGGCCATGTTAGGTACCCATGTTCAAAATGATCCTCTCAAAAAGAATAAAGGAGAAAACCCATAGAATAAAACTCCCCTAAGAGCGGATGAAAAGAGAAGGTCTACATGTGATGCCCCCAAATGTGAGAAGGATAAAATTCAATGCAAGGAAAAACTCCTTCCCAAAATAGAGAGAAGAATAGAGACCATGTAGCCCTCCCTCAAGTATCTTCATATGCCAATGGTAGATGCTTGAAACTATATGCAGAAGATGATCTATTATTTTTGAATAACATTCCTCCCCTTGGAAAGAAACAAGGGCAAAGATGCATGCACATGATGTCTTAATATTCTTAAAAGGAATACAAGGGAAGAAAGCTCAAGGTCTATGATGTCTTTGGAAGCTACACAATTGTTTCCATGTTGGTGTTGAGGTGTGCCACAATCAAAATAGGATTCCTAGGGCTAACTAAAAAAGTGAAAAATTAGAAACTTGTAAAAATAGATGAAGAATAAGATCCAAAGACAAAGACAAGTCCTTAGAATGGTACTCAAGGATCTCTAAGACAATGCCACATTGTGACAAATACTAATAAGATGAATTAGGTACATTAAAATATTCATGTACAACAACCATGGATGTATGGTGCTCAACATAGGTAAGACAACTAGATGGATGAGAATCTAGAACTCTTGTAGAGGGTGTCAGCATGAATGATGATTGATTTAGATAAGTGAACTTTTAAATATCTATAGAATCTATTACTATATCCTAAGATGAAAATGTAGGTGAAGAAAGAACAAGAGAGTTTGAGTATGCCCTCTTTACATTTGAATAAGAAGATGCAACTCCAAAGGACCTATCATCAAAGAGGAGATGAATATCCTCCAAATCTGCAAGAAGAGACTCACAAAACAAACTACAAAGATCTATCAAGTACTCATCTAAATGAGCTATCTCTAGAAGACAATCTATAGGAACCTACTACAAGGAATTATTAGAAGCCATGGATGAAGAAACACTAAATTTTGATGGAGTAATAGGTGAAGAAGACTTTACTACTCATCTCTGATGATGTATCCACACATGATGTCCAAACATGGACATCTACTAATGTTTCATTAGAAGAATCTAACAAACTAATGAGATTATCTTAAAGAAGTTAATTTATTTCATCAATTCACCTTTCAAAGCATTAATCTTCAATATGACTTTTCTTCCCACACTAACCACATTTTGTTAAGAAAAGGTAACCCATACCATGAATTAAAGAAAAGGTGGTTGAAGTCACACATACCATGAATTAAAGATAAAATATTAAAAATGTTTCTGAATACGTTAGGTCATGCAAGACCCAAAAATAAAGGAATGTCCAAGATAATGACCAAAAAGGCATGAAAAAACGTTACCAGGAAAGCTAGCACAAACGAAGACAAAACAATGATTTTCAGATCCCTAAAATTTCAGGGGAAGATAGTTTTAGAAACGTCATTATCGGCAGAGGGTACGATAGGTTACAGGGGGAAAAACCGGTAGAACTAGAGATGGGGGTCTAAGACCCTATCGGCGCAGTGAAGGCATATGAACTAGATGGCCCTGAATACCTCTCGAACATTCCCCTCTAGACCAGGTGGAAGATTGAAGTTATGAGCCTCGAAAATAGAATTCAAGGTGTTTATGCAACCTAAATAGATACCTTTTTTGAAGGCATAATAAACACATTCTACTGTTACTGAAGAGTGGAGCAGTTGCAAGGGGAATATGCTGCCTAGTGGAGTGTAACCTTTATAAATACTGTATCATCAATGGAAGATTTTCAGTTATTAAAATTGGAGATGTGGCCACGCAGTAGAGCGTTCAGGCAATGCAAACCATGTAGTCCTGGTCCTGGACCAGGTCCATGACATTCGAGAGAAAAATAGATGCTATGGTGGAGTATTTCAACTTGTTTGGCACAACACACAGTAGGGAATTACCAATGATGATACGAACTACAAATTCCAGGTAGGCACAGTCAATGTCACACCATCTGTCGCTTAGCAATATCATGTCATCATTGCAATTGCCCATTTGAAGGTATCTCTTATCAGATTGGGAAAATCTGTAGACGATTCCTCTGGCAAGGGTCAACAGATGAGAGAAAGATTCATCTGATTGCGTGGGATAAAGTATGCAAGCCTAACCACATGGGTGTTGCAGGCATCATCAGCCAGGAATTGTAAAACATGGCGTTAGGAACCAAACTAGCCTAGAAGATGTATAAAAAATCTCATTCTAAATGGGCCAAACTTCTGCAAGAAAAGTATCTTGATAACAATTTGCCAGAAAGAATTTTCACGGTTGCAAATCCTCCGAAGGGCTCTTCCATTTAGAATTTTATTGTGAAAAGTAGAGAGGTTATATTGCCCAAGCTCTCATGGGCAATTCGTAATGGAAGCAAAGCTAACTTCTGGTATGATTCGTGGAGTGGCTGCTCTATACTTGCTATAAGAGAGGTTGAAAGTTTTCTCAAAGCCAATTGGGGTGAGAAAGTTGCAAATTATTTTTAGATTGATGAGACCTACCTTCCTCCAAGAGCCCGTTGGAGAGAATTCTCCTGTTATGATATTCCTGAAAATCATAAAGTTCTTAAATCCATTTTCGATGCTAGAACCATTCACCCCTTGCCCAAGGACGATGAACTCATTTGGTTGGGTGACAGCTCTGGTAACTATAATGTCAGGCAAGGATACATATGGCTCTCTTCAAAAGGTGTTAAGGATTGGCCAGTCCATTTATGCTGGTCGGATGCCCTCCTTCCTAAGGCAGAAGCCTTTGCTTGGCTTGCTCTAAACAAAAGAATTCTAACAGGAGATAGAATTCAAAGATTGGAAATAGGGAAGTCTTTTAAATGTGTCTTGTGTGGATGAAAGGAGGAAACTGCTGACCACTTTCTCTTACAGTGCAGTTTTAGTAGTGAAGCTTGGTTGTGGCTGGTCAAAAAACTTAACTAGTCTTCAGCTCTTCCTAATTCTTTGTTACATCTTTTTAAAGCATGGGCCAGTCTCTTTTAAGATTCCACCTTTCACAATATCTGGCTAATTGTGCCTGGATCTGGCATCTTTGGAAAGAGAGAAACTTCAGGAATTTTGGACATAAAGCAAAGCCACTAGAGTCATTCCTAGAGGGTTTAGAAGGAGCTATTGTGGAAGTGTTGCATGTGAAGGTAAGAAAGGACAACTTTAAAAAAGCTTCTTGGACCTCTTGGGATAGCTTTATTCTTCAAATTTGGTGGGGGCTAGATAGACCAGCCCCAGGCTCGATCACTAAAAAGAATGGACCTACAGTTGATAGAAATAGTGTGAAATGGTGCCAGCCAGATGGTCAGTTTTCTAAGATTAATGTTGATGGTGCAAGTCATGGTAACCTTGGTCCATCGGGGACGGGATGTATTCTTAGAGATTCTGCAAGAAATTTGCTAGCTACGAGGAGCACAAAACTCCCCCATGGTTCGAATAACACTGCAGAAGCTTTGGTAGTGCTTCATGGCCTCCAGCTAGCCTTAGATTTTGGGGTTCATCATATTTGGTTTGAGAGTGACTCTCAGATTATTGTTTCAATTGTGTAATCTAGAAAGGTAAGGTGTTGGCATTTGTCTTATATCCTTAATCAAGTCTGGATTTTATTGGACATATTCATTTCTTTCAAGATTTCTCATTGCTGTTAGGAAGCCAATAAAGTGGTAGATTGCCTAGCTAATAGAGAAATTGATCAAGATGTCTAGACCTGCCTTATAGGTGCCTCAGAGGATGTCTAGCCCCTAGGATTGTAGGCCTTGGTGAATTTTGATAAAGTCTCAACCTTTCTAGGTGAATTAAACTGGTTTTTTCTCCAAATTCACTACAAAATGAGAATACCAGGCTTTTATTAAGCTTTGATGAGTAGGATGGTGTGTGGTAGGTGGCACGATTGGGTGGTGGGTTCACCAACCTATCTAAGGAAGGCTTGTTCACATGACAAGTGGTGATTTACATCATCCTTCGAGACTTGTGTGAGGCCATTTGATGGATGTCAAAAGAGAGTCTCCCTCCTCTACAACGGTTCCATGTGTCCTTTTTCTTTTGGTAATTGGTGGTATAGATGGCAATTCTTAAAAGGCCTGGGGCCTAGGGATCATCACCTAAGCTAACGTCAGACTACTTTTTCCCTCATTTCATATGCCTATTCTCGTGGTATTTATTACTGGTTAGTGAGAAGATTTGATTACTCTATTGGCTCGTGGAGATTGGTGTGGCATCTTCTTTATTTCCCTAGTTGGTGAAGACCAATGTGCCTTTGTACTCCTATCATTATGATTTTGCACCATTACAAGCTCAATCCCATAAATGGGAAGTTGTTTCACATGTTTCACAGATTTTGGACAAGCTTTGCAAGAGGTTTTTTAACCATTTTTTGGAGCCACCTTGGTCTTGATAGTGATAGGAGGTGTACCTGCAAATTGTTTTGTTCTTATTCACTGGGAATTTGAATTATGTCCAGCCTAGTAAGTTCATGCCTTGGGATTGGGCTAGGATGTTGAGTACTTTTAACTCTCCCTCTTATTAATGAGGATGTGACTTGATCCTCCTTAGTTGTTTGATGTCTCCCATTTTGTTTGGCTTTTCTCTATTATTTTTTCTGCATGAAGCCCGCTTACTCTGCTTCCTATGATTGTCACCTACGATGGCAAAGACTCGTCTTAATCTAGGATTGTTCTTTCCTCCACTAGATTGGGAACCGGAGGTGAGGGGCAAGATAAAAGTGTCAGATCTAATGATGCTCGTTGAGAGGAATAGCACACTTCTACAATTTTCGGTGAGGAGTATTGCAAGTCATAGGTGGATTAAAGGATATCCAGAGACAATCCTCAATTACTCTAATATTGTGTTTCACATCCTCTCCGATGTGATGGACCTCATCCAAGACCCAGAATATGTGCATAAATTTATTGCATATACTGTTTTACAATAACATCTACACTATGGATATATGGGTGGCTGCTGTGAAAGGCTACGAAATGGAGCAGGGTGATGTGCTCATTGGGGGATTATTTCAACTTTGAACTTTAAGAGTTTGTGCTCCTCACCAAGCTATCTATAGAGCTCTACAATCTTCCATCAGATCTTTGAGCAGTGAGGTGTAGGATAGAGAGCTTGCAGCCTTTAGCTTCTTTTTCTCCAAAAGGGATGTGAATCACATCAAAGACACCTTCATAGGCATCAGGTTTGTTAGGGTTCATGCCCTTGACTTGGCTCCTCATGTCCTAAAAGATGCCTTTGATGACCCGAAGGATGGGGATGATGATGTTCAAGGTGAGGTGGGTGTGATTTTAGATACGACGTCTCTCCCCTCTGGTAGCCCTGCAGCTTGGATTTCTTTGATTGCTAGTGTTGGTTACGGGTCTTTGTGTCATGTTGATGGTGGTGGCAGTTTCAGGTTATTTAGTTCTCTCCTATCCTTCTTTCCCATTTTGTTTTCTCTGGTCGACACTGTGGGTTTAGTTTTTTGTGGCAATGTAGGTAGCCTTAGTCGCATTTGGAGCTATTGCAGCTCATGGTGGTTGGCGGCCTATAGATGGATGGCAGGACGATGGTTGTTGTTTGTTCTTGGGTGATTTTTCTTTTTGATGGGTATCTTTTTCCATCCGTTAATCTTTTTTTTTCATGGTTGGATACTAGGCCAGTTTTAGGGCCATTTCTCTTGTTTTGTGGTCATATATGAAGATGGCTATATCTCTGTAAAAACTTTTATTTATTTATGCAATGGTATGGGTTCTCTACCACATTTTTCTTAAAAAAATAATAATATCATAATCTTCTTTTGACTTAGGTTCCCATCCTGAGTGTGGTGGATTGATATGGTATTTGCAAGGAATGACCTCCATTTGTAGTGACAGGATACACTTGCATAAACACAGAACAAAACACGAGAAGAAGGTGGTCAAGGTAGAGGAGCTCATTTTGATAAAAAGTAAAGTGACAAAGTTGGAAAAGGTTCTGTTAAAAGTAGCTATGTACTCAGCTGATGGGAAATAAAAGAAATATGTTTTCATGTTGATGTACCAGAGTAGGGAAGGAGCCACTAGAAATGTCACATCATCAAACTATTAACCTCATTTAACTCCCATAACCATTGAGACATCAACTGTTGATTCAAAGAGGAAGACAAGGGATGCAGAGGGGTTGTTGGCAATTACTGATATGATCAATCATGAGTATTGTTTGAAGCCGATATTGAATATCCTAGGTTAACAAAAAAATATTATTTTGTTCATGTAGATGTGGTAGATGTCCTTGGCAAATGCAAACCACATTTTACCTTCCATGATTCAAGACAGTTTCATAGAATATACATGATTAGCTCTAGCAAGATTACTCAATAACAAAATCAATGAAGGCAAATGCAAAAACATAAGAGTAACCCCCATATTCATACAATCATGAGACCATCTAGAAAATCATGATTGTGGAAATTTATAATTAGTGTGATTATAGTTGTCACTTGTCAAATTAGTGAAGCGGTCTTGATCTCATCATATTATAGATGCTAAAATTAGGACACATAGTTGAAGCTATAATATTTATATGGAATGGGATTTACTAGACTACACTAATGAGAAGTACACAAAAAAATATATTTTTAAAAAATTACACCAAAAATTGTTATTGTATGAGCCACAAAAACTCTAAAATTTCCAAAATGAGAACTGCTAAACATCTCTTATAAAAATCTATAATTTTTAGAAAAACTAGACACCAAAATTAAGAACTATCTACACCACTATGAATCTCTTGAAATTATTTTCTAACTAAAAAGTATCTTGTAGAAAGGAGCTTTTATAATTGAGAAGGCCTCTAAAGCTTAGCACTACACTGTAGAGGGGTATAAGAGAGGAGAAAGGATTAGATAACATATGTGGAAAAAATACTAAGATTCTATCAAAACATTTTCTACATCTAGAATATTCCCAAACCAATCACTATTTCTCATAAAACCATCATAGGATGATGATACTGCTGAATTTAAATAAAACAATACTATGTCTATGATGTAAACTACTTTCCTAGTCCTTGGTAGTTTTCTTTGTGTAGGGCTAGAGGGATGAGGCACTATTGATGGATGGCCACTTCGAGCATGGCATCGATGTAGCACCACTATTATAGTACCCATGGTACTATGCATGATTAAGCCTATGCAATGTTTTTTTTAAAAAAATTATGTTCATTTGAGCAAGTAGGCGAAAAAAATTGACTACAAGAAAAAGTGCTCTAATTTTGATAATTTAACAGTTGTGAAAATTTAACAGTTGATCTTTAGCTTCTTGGGATTTTTTATAATTTATCAGTTGATCTATAGCTTTTTGGTATTTTTGAATGTAATGGTAGGGTTATATTTAATCCAAAATGCTCTAAAAGATTAGGTAAGTTTAGATTTACTCTAAAAAAACATGGTGAAATTAATGGTAAGCTCATGTTTACTTCAAGAAAACACTCATAACTACCTAGAAAATAAAGTCACAAATAAACCCTCTAGAATTTAGTATTTGTATTTCTTTTAGTTCTCTAGATCATCATTTGATGCAAGAGATGAGCATGATAAACTTTTCAAGACAAAACATGATATCATGGCTCTAACATGATGTTAGAATTTATTATGAACAACAAACCTACTTGTTGACTATTTTGTGGTCACCATAAAAATAGTTGAACACCCAGCTTAGTCTCCACTCAATGGTTAAATATCAATATAAAATGAAATGTGGTGGCCACTAAATGAAAAGGGAATAAAAACTAGTTTTAAAGAAATCAAATGCAATAGAATTTGGTGTAGTAACACATTTTTCTTCAATCATCAAAGGTCAATAAAAAATGAATGAATGATTGGAGCAACCCAAATGCTAAATACAAATTAAAATAAATACAATTAGGGTATAGGGTACACAACATTCTCTAGCATGATAGAAATAAAAAACAAGATTTTGAGTTTTATTCTCAAAGCGTGCAGCTACCATCATATTTAAATAAAATCAATGATTTGTAGGAGTTTCTAAGGCTCCCAAAAGGAAAGTACAAGTAAAATACATGCCATTAGCTTAGCCTTCCAACTCAACAAATAGAAAATAAATATTTAAATGCACAAGGATTGGTGAATAGTGTGAAATATTCAAATGAAACTATGACATTATTTTACTATGCCAAATAAAATCCTAGGACCCATAAACAACTTTCCATTATTTTATAATGCTTGGGCATTATTTAATATTCCCACAATTGATTTGTTTACATCTAATGGTTTATGAGAGTTTAAAAGGCTTTCTAAGAAAAAGTACAAAGTAAATGCACGTTATTGGTTAAAATATCTATTGTCATATGAAATTGCACCCTGTTTGGACATGTCCAAATATTCCAATGACACAATGGGTATGATTTCAAGGTGTTAGACCTTGCAAATGAGATCAAACCTTCAGAAAAGGATGGCTCCTCTTTCTGGGATTAAGACTCAAAGAACTAAACATCTTCTAATAACCACCAAGGAAAAGGGGAGAAGGAGGAATATTGGAAATGGAAGGGGGTGATGCACTAGATTTAGTATTTTAAGTGCAATATCTACCCTATAAGCACATGATGATCTCAAATAGATGATACACATACACAACTGACAAACCCTTATAGAGGCAAAGAAATGAAATGAACACTAAGAGGAATATGTCATTCATAGATACAAATGCAAACCCCCAAGATCACACATAGTAAAGCAAATGAGAAGGTATAAAATCAATGTTGTATTGATCAAAGAGGCAAAGTGTTACAACTGGCACAAAGTCACAACTATCAAAGAACAACAACCAAATACATATTTTAACTTACATTAATATATAGCTTTTACATATCACAATTGTAGCCTGGATGAAAGGTAAGATAAGTCAACATGTTTTGTAGGTTCCCCATGTTTGTTCCATTATACCCACATAGCCATTCAGAAAGAATACAAACGTAGAGTGTTCACCATACATAGGTACATAAATTCATCAATGAAGGAGCTACAATAGGAAGGGGGCAGAGGAAATCCATCTAACACTCAATCGGGCTTCGGAGTAAACATTAATAGTAGGTAGGAGAGTTATTGAGAAGTCCCATCATATTTTGAAGCACTAAAAGACCAAGAAGGAAAAAATGCCAGGGGTCAAAAAATTGAAATTTAGACAAGTATTCCATCTATGAAAATGAGCAAGATAAACCTTTGATCTCCAAAACCCTAAAAGAACAAATGGACACTGTCTAGTTTTGACAATCAAGCCCTTGTTGTGATATTTACCACTTTGAAATGGAAAAGAGAGAAAACCCCAAACACTAAAGACCAAGTTAAACAAAGAGAAGTCACTGAGCTTTGGTAGTAAAACCTTCATCATAAAATCTTCTTCTTTGGAAAGGAACAAAAGAGATCGCTAATCTTTGATGTCCAAAAATGGAACAAAGAGGAACCATCTGAATTTAGGGATTGGGCTATCATTATAAAGTTTGAAGAAACATAAGACAAAGTAAACTTGTCAGACTTTAGAGTTTGGGCCTTTGCTAGTTCATCTTCTTCTTGAGTAGGAAAACAAGAACCTATTTGATACTGCGATCCTAAAATACTTAGAGAATTTTGAACATATCTGGGATTAGGGGTGAGGCCATCAACAAACACACACTGAAAGGAGAGAATTTGAATGTATGTGGTCATGATCTCGATATAGTGAGAAAGTACAGAACATTTGGGATCAGAGCTAGGACTGAACGCATGCCTGAAAAGCAAGCCAAAAAAAGTAATACCAAACATGCAATCCCAAAACACTTAGAAGAATTTTGAATTATTGGGGATCAGGGTTGGGCCTTCTACCAAACATCTTCCGTCTCAGCATGAGAGCAGAAGACTCCCTGAAGACTAAACTCAAAAAATATAGAAAGCACTAGAAGAGAAAATTGTCAGACTTTAGCAATCGAAACCTCAACATTTCGCCTTCCACTTGCCAACAAAACGATCACTACTCTAAAGTTCAAAATAATTAGAGCAATCGAAACATCATCAGGCTTCGGTAGTTGGGCCTTCACTAGAACATTAACCCCTTTTGAGCATAGGAACAAGGAACTTTTTGATCTCTAAAGTCTGAAAGACTTAGGCAAATACAAGGTAGAAATCAGGGAGCAGACCTCCAACCATGCTCATGCTGAAGAAGTGAAGGAAAATGAGAATGACTAACATAGTGATCCTACAAAACTTAAGCAAACAAAACTTAAGCAAAAATGCAAGGCACCAAGGTGATGTTTGGAGCTGATAAGGATGGCATGTTAGTAGGGGAAATCCTGATACTCTAAAACTTCAAAAAAGATAGAAAATCTAAGGGAAAATTTAGGAAAGTTTTAGAATCAGATTTTGTGGGCTTTCCATTTCATTCTAACACATGAATGACCTATTTTGGATGTCTTAGATCAATTATCAACATTAGGTCAAAAGGGCCAACACAAAGAGGGGCACAAACTTAGGATTTTGATCAACATGGGTAGAAATTGCAAGATTCATAAGAGGAAGGATATTTGAGTCTGAAAGACTAAAGTAAGTCAACATTTTTTCAACCTCTCTGTGATGCGTGCTTGCTAAAATTTAAGATCTAGTGGCCTTAAGCATCCATTTGGTACAGGAGTTAAGAAGAGCCTTGAAACAACTTCACCAAAATAACTGAACTACCCAAAATCAAAACATAAGACAAAATAAAAAATAGGAAAGAATACATTCTCCTAATGAGAATGCAACATGTGCAATAGCACTTGGAGGAAATAAAACCTAAAGACCTAATATAAACCTAAAGTAACCATCCAAGAAAATCACTCAAAAAAGTCATTTATTGGTTTTGTAAATTAATTTGCCCTTTCTAATCAATTTACAATGCTTTCCATTCTTACAAAGCATGAACTAAACTTGTGCAGACTAGAAAATAAAGTGTGTCATTAAACCTATTGGTTCTCCAATCTATTTTCCATAATCCCTACGAGATTGTGAGTTTCTATGTTCAAGATTGTTGAAGGGTTGGCCAACGAATGGGAGATACATAATTATTATCTCCTATAATTTAGGCTATGTAGAACTAAGGTGAGTATCCCTATATTACACACTATCTCAAGATAGATAGAGTATTTGTAGACAACATGTAAGTAGGTAAACTATTTCGTACAATGTAGGGAGGATTTGTGGGATTACAAACTTTCACCATAGTATTCATTATATCCATTATAATTTAGTATGAATGAGAACAATAACTTACTGAGTTTAGTTATTTTGCATTTTGGGTTTTCTAAGTTTAAATTGAGTGGAATAGGGAAACTCATAATTCATAGATTAGCTCCTTAAGGGATTTATAGATTCATCCTTGTGTGTGATTTCTATAACAATACCATTCCTTTGTGGTATTTTACTGATAATATACAACACCCTCCATTCAAGAATGTAAATAAGCCTACTCTAGAACATCCTGCATCAGGAAATTTACATAAAGGTGAGATATAAAATAGCATACATGACACATCATGACCATATTGTACCTACAAAACAAAATCAATGATGCAACCCACTAGTGCCACTATGTTAAACGGGTGGTACTTGCCATTATCCATTAGGATGTCCCACCAGCCATGCCTCATTTTTGACTAATGACATAATGGGACCCCCACTTCACTAGAACTAAACTTGTGTAGGTTTAAAAACATAATGTGTAGTTTAACCAATAAATTTTTATATCTAGTGAAATCCTAACATACCAAATGAAAAGTAATTATTTGTACACAAGCTTGAAACAACATAAATTTAGGAAGACACTTTGGTTGAGCTGCACATATCTCTGTTACGTGAAGAGAAGGTTTGTGAAATCCACCAATGCCTTTGGGATAACCTCGAATGGCCAATTATGTCCTTCCATTACTGCTACCAACCTCAAATGAATACCATGTTTTCTAAATATTTTGGAAACATTATTAATCAATATGTGAGTCAACTAGGAGAGGCATAAGTTTGAAACACATCTCACGAATCATGAACTAAACTTGTGCAAGCTAAGAAAACATAATATGTAGTTCAACCTACAATTTAATATATACAATGAAATCATAACACAACCCTAAAACAAGATATATGATTATTATTGGCACTAGCTATTCTCCCAACAAAATGACATTCTTAAGATATCATGTTACCATGCTACACATGCCTATACCTAGCATAATGTTTCACAAATTTGTATATGAAAAATTAGGTTGCAAAACACATTATGTTTTTCCAACTACATTTTTGTATACAATTTTATGAAACCCAACATGATCTCAATTTGTGAGTAAACATTTTTCTATAACTATTATTGGTATGTGTATGTTTTGTATACAAATTTGTGAAACCCAACATTTTCATACAATTGTTCTTCCAGGTGTCAAAATACATTTGATTTGTTGAGTTACAATTTCATTTCATAGAAAAAATTGTAGGTTCAACTACACATTTTTTAGATATGATTAGGGTCATCATGCTTAAGATATCATGTTACCATGCTATACATGCCTATACCTAGCATAATATTTTGCAAATTTGTATACAAAAATCCAAGTTATATAACACATTGTGTTTTTCCAAATATATTTTTGTATACAAATTTATAAAATGATCAAACAAATTTAAACAATATTATGAACCAATATGTGAGTCAACTAGGAGAGGCATGAGTTTGAAGCACATCTTACAAACCATGAAACAAACTTATGCAGGATGAAAAACACAACGTGTCATTCAACTCACAACTTTATATACAATGAATAACTAACACAACCATAAAACAACATATAATTAGGAATACACTTTTTTGGGGTGCACATATCTTTGTTAATTGAAGAAAATAGGTTGTGAAATCCAACCATGCCTTTCAAATTACCACAAAAACACATCTTACAAATCATCATCTAAACTTCTACAAATTGAAAAACACAATGTGAAGTTGACCCTGCAACTTTGTTTATAAAATGGAACTGTAGCACAAAAAATTAAATGTATTTTGACACCCAAAAAAATAGTTTGATGGGGCCCAATGGAAGACTTAAATACATTTTTCACTAGACTAGATTAACTTACCTAGACTTAAATATATATTTTCAATGTATAAATTGATAAACTTATGAAGAGACAAAGAAACTAAAATTAATAAACTTATGCCTCTCCTAGTTGAGTCACATATTGATTAAGGTCATCACATGCTTAAGATATCATGTTACCATGCTATGCATGCCAATATTTGGCATAATGTTTCACAAATTTGTATACAAATATCTAGGCTGAAAAACATATTGTCTTTTTTCATATGCATTTTTCTATACAAATTTGTGATACCCAATGTTTGGGTGCCCTTTGATCATTGACTTCAATGTGAACAAAAATATCTCCAGAAAGACCTAGTTGCAGCTATAACATGATAATGAAACTGATCAAACTGAAATTAAAATCTTGAAAGATAAATTATCTTAAAAAAGAACACATTGTTCATGAAGGGTATGGAATTCAATTAGTGAGGATCATTGTATGTCATATTATTTGTTAAGGTATAAACTATTTCAAATAGATATGATTAAGGTCAACCTGCTTAAGATATCATGTTAGCATGCTACACATGACTATACTTGGCATAATTTTTCACAAATTTTTATACAAAAATCCAACTTGCAAAACATATTGTGTTTTTCCAACTACAATTTTGTATACAAATTTGTCAAACCCAATGTCTGGATGCCCCTCGTTCACTGACTCCAATGTGAACAAAAATGTCTCCATAAAGACCTGGTTGCAATTATAACATGATAATGAAAATGATCAAATTGAAACTAAAATCTTTAAAGATAAATTATCTAAAAAGAAACAATATATTTTTGTTCAAGGGTTCGGAAATCAATTGGTGAGGATGATTGTGTGTAATATTATTTCTTAATGCATAAATTATTTCAGAAAAATATGATCAAGGTTGGTATACTGAAGATATCATGTTACCATGCTATGCATGCC
The DNA here is from genome assembly GCA_027924645.1 of Cunninghamia lanceolata. NCBI lineage: Eukaryota > Viridiplantae > Streptophyta > Pinopsida > Cupressales > Cupressaceae > Cunninghamia > Cunninghamia lanceolata. Next base: position 8,868,963 of record BSBN01000334.1, on the reverse strand, counting down.
TATACCTAGCATAATGTTTCAGAAATTTGTATACAAAACCCGAGGTTGCAAAACATGTCATTTTGTTGAGAAGAAAACTTTTAATAGAAATAATTAATTGGGTCGATTAAAAGCAAACAATGGGAATAAGCAAAGAATGCACTAATCAAGCCACACACAAACCAAGGTGCAAATAAAGAAGAATGTTGATAATGAAAAAATATTCCACTAGGAAGAAAGAGTTTGAGAGAAGTTGGTTTAGTTTGATATATGTTTTTCTTGTTTTAAATTGCATTCAAACCTTACAATGATTAAACAATTCAATTTAATAAATTAAACAAATGTTAATGGCAACCACTTGTTTTAAATTTCAATCAACCTACAGCGAAACCCAGCAAACCATGGAATTTCCTAAAATCAACTCAAATGACCATAAAATCAACATATTTTCAATAGCCATTCGGCCCCATGATACCTATCAACCAACCACAAAAATCCATTTCATCCAACCCACGAGTAAGGAAGGTAAATCATTATTTTTTAATTATTCAAACAAAAATTTATGTGTAACACTCCTAACATTACACACGATAAGGTTTGTTAAAAGAATTTCACAATGGTTCTCATTTTCGACATATAAAAGCCCCTCTCTTGCCCTCTTAACAGTTCTAGACGAGAATAGCAAATGGCAAAGGAATTGGTAGACATAATTGTTATTATTCCACTGCTACCACTCCTTTTTGTTGTTTGGAAGTTGTCTCCTCAAACCCTCTCCTAGCTCTACAAAAATATAGAAAACAACCATGAAACTGAGAAAATTTTATGCCTATTCTAAAAAAAATAATTAAAGTTACCCACAACACCCACCCAACACCTGTTATGTCGTCGAAGCCTTTGTTTGCAACTATGCGAACCTACTTGAATCTCCTCGCAACAGTTGCCCACAAGGCGTTTCCCTCAAAAATCTCTTTGAGCATTTATGTGCTCACAAAAATTTAAAAAAATGGCATGGATGTTCAAAGCTCGATCTTTTTTGAATGTTTTGGCATATGAAGGATCCATCATAACCGGAAGTGGTTGTCGAAACGAGCGAAAACGTCCTGTTAACATTTTTTCTTCGTGCCATTATGCCACACGGCATCGCATCTTCCATCATCATGGTATGGTATACCATGGCATGTGCGGCATGGTAACATGATATCTGAAATGGTAAATCTTATACATCTAGTATGTTGTAAATGTACTGATAGTCAAAATCATGTTGATAGAATTGCTTTCGAAAATTGGATTGATTGAACAGGTTGAGAGAATGATATTGAAGAGGTCAAAAGAGAAAGTCAACATAAAATGAGGTCAAAAATCCTGTAAACAGTCGACACGACAACATGCAGCACTTTACGATGGACTATCTTGAAATGTCATTTCGTTGGGAGAATAGCCCATGCCTTTTCCCCCTACATGCACTATCCTTATATAATATAGTTGTGCATTGTACTTAAATTTCATCCATTTCAATGGTCAAACAATTAATAGTAATTTTACACCTCATTTACAACAAAGAGTGTTAAATATTTGTCCTATTTTTATTGGCCAAAATTGACCAGATGGTATTTAAGAATATCCTTCAATAGTGTATTCACTCTTCGTCGACAATAATGTGATTCGCGAGACGGATGCTTCCGCGAGGATGTTTTAAGCTTAGCTGACATAATCCATTACGCATTAACATCAGTTCTGCCGATTTATGCCGAATTTGTATGTATCTCGTTGTACTTGGTGTGATGCGACATTAACATCGTAGAAAAATATAATGATACAATTTTCTGTCTCTCGAGTAGATCGTGTGGAATCTAGACTTTTCCGCCCTGACTCCTTAATTACGTCTCCGTAAACGTCTCTGTAGAGTACTCTTCGATTTCGAGCAGTGAAATTGAAAGCCAATTAATAGAAAATAAAGAGAAGATGAGTGTATCTAACAGTGGATTTCTTCCTCTATCCATATGGGATTATTCGTTCAACTCCTTACTCTGTAAGTCGGATAGTACTGAACGTAACCAATATCTGGCCATGGCCATGGACGACACCGTTGCACTGCCAGACCCTGAAATGTCTCCTTTCGCGGAGGAGCTCATGAGCCATAATTTAATTCATATGTTTCCCTTCGATGGGGAGCTGACGAATAAATATATGATGTCTGGGCAGTTGAAGGAACTTTCTGAAGCAGAGAATTCCCAGACTATACATGATATTTCCGTGCCCGGAGCACAATTTCGTAATGAGATGCTATCAAATAAGGATATCTGGTCGTCTGAGCAAATCCTGAAGTTTGAAGGAGCTGAGCGCGTAACAATATGCGCTAATGATGGCCTCGATCACGAGGCACTGCATGGAGGGAAAGAGAAGGTGCTGGAATTGGTTCAACTTCTGTTAGCCTCTGGAAGAATGATAGGCGACGGGAAATATGATCACGCTGCTTGGCTGGTGAGCAAATGCAAGAATTTGTCTTGTCAGCTGGGTACTCCAACACAGAGGCTTGCATATTATATCTCCGGCGGTCTACAGGATAGAATCCAATGCCAGACTCTCGGCATGTTAAACAACGCAGCTAAACCAGTACGAGATTTTGCCTTCAATCTTTGCAGTGAATTTGACAGAAAAGGATTTTGTAGTCTCGTTGCTTACTATATCACTGTTCTGCCCTGTTTCAAAGTCTTGTAGTTCACGTCTGTGCAGGCAGTCATAGACACCGTGGGGAATGCAAGGAAAATTCATGTAATTGATCTCGGGATGCGAGTTGGGTCGCAATGCACAGTATTAATGGAGTATCTTGCACACAGAGCTGTTTCTTCTTCTGTACCTGCGCTTGAGCTTCTCAAGATTACAGCAGTTGGGATGAATGGCGAAGAGCTTGTAAAAAGCGGAAAAAGACTTGATGAGCTCGCTAAATCTTTGGGGATTCCGTTCTCCTAAAGCATTGTGGAGATCCAAAACATAGAGGAGATTAAGGAAGGCTTATTCACCGTTAAATCTGGTGAGGCGTTGGCAGTCTACGCCCCAAATATTCTCAGTAGTTTGTTATACGACCCGGTCCTCCTTGACAATCTTTTGAGTGTTATCAAGAAACTGAGGCCTGAAATAATGGTTACTCACGAAACTGAAGCGAATCATAATTCTCCATCTTTTGTAAATAGATTCAGCGAAGTGCTTTTCTATTACATCGCTTATTTTGATCTGTTGGATGTTACCTTAGCAGACAGAAATGATATTATGAGGGTAAAGCATGAAGAATTAATTATTGGAAATCGGATAAGGAATATGATAGTCTATGAGGGGAAGGAGAGGACTGTTAGGCATATTACAACTCATGTGTGGAGGTGTTTCTTCACACAAGCAGGGTTCAGGGAAAAGAGCTTCAGCTTTCAAGCTATGTATCAGGCTAGATTGTTATTAGGAGAATATGCTTCTGGACGATATTATACTCTCGAGTCCGATGGAGATGCCATAATTGTAAGGTGGAAAGGAAAACCATTGTTTGCACTCTCGGCATGGAGTGGTATGAATTGAATTTTCATGGTTGTTGCTGAAACAAATGTCTTCATATTGTAAAAATATTATAATAAAATAGAAAGAGTTTGTAGCCCCATTTGCGTGGATAACAGTTAGATTGCTGAGTGTTTGGGTTTTCTTTTAGTAGCAAACCATACTATCTCTTGAGAACTAATTCAGTGAAAATGTATGACTACTTCGGGTATTATCTTTAAATGGAATATATGTTTATTGTTCCTTTGCTATAATTTTTGAACACTTTGCAACTATTATCATTAAAAGAATAAATAAATAAATATGTAACTTAGTAATAGCAGTTTTAATCAATATTAGATAGGTGAATGCTAATATTAGTATGATAATTAAATAATTTAGGTGAGATTAGATTTGTAGAAATTTATTGAACCTTTTTATAAATTATATTTAATTTTTTCAATTGAATAAAATTTAAATGTATTGCGTATAAATCTTCTGTTAATTTTTTTTTAATTTTTTTTTTATTTATTATGGTGAATTAAATTGAAAAATATTTAGTTAGAGTAGGCTTAAGTTTTTACTTAGGTTAATATTATTTTTGTTGCTGAGGTAGTTGGGGTTGGTTGTTCCCGTAACTGATTTTTCATTTGGCCATTTATATCTGGGTTTGTACATTGCAATATATCTCATGCCCAATGTATATTCTTCACTCCTGGTGAAATCGCTTCTCTTGTGTGTTGCTTCTCTCATTCGTGAAGGTTTTTATCTTGGTTTGTAGATGCTCCTAGATGTTTTGTTTTAACATGGTATCAGAGACTGTCTTCTGCAACCACCTTCCATGCTAAGAGTTTACACTAGGGTTGAGATCATGGCATTTTTGAGATTTGCAGTTTGTGAATTCTGTGAAGATGTCAAGTGCAGCAAAGAAGTTGCCACCACCATTTGAGATGCCTTGATCTTGGCCAAAGCTCTCTGTCATCCCCGTGAGGCCGTTTTTGAGCCCAGCGAACATATTGTGGAGGACCGATCTGTTTGGGTGATTGGGACACCAAATTTGGTGGATCGCCTTTTTTGTTTTGGGGCTGATTACTGGACGAAATTTGCACCTTTCCCATTTCTAACATCATTCTTTTTTTATTGGTGGTACTCAACGATTTGCAGAGAGGATTTATGGAGGCATTTATTCATTATTGTGTTGGGTGATTTGTGTGCTCAATTTTTTTGGAGGGCGTTTAGTCAAAGCGCCTAGATCAGCCCTCAAATCAGTAGCGATCAGTAATATTTTTGGCCGCCATTATTTCTTTTTTGCAAAGTCTGGCAACAAACTATACCTTTATAAAGTTTTGCAAAGAAAAATTTGGGGTTTAATCAAGCAACGATTTGAGGTGGGCCATGTTTGCGGCCTGTTCTGAGCATGAACAAGGGACTTTAAGTCCCATATTGATGGTGCAGAATTATATTTTGCTATTTATAGAGTAATTCTCTCCCCTGATCTATTGTGAGCAAGATTGAGGTGGCTTTGAGACTCTATCTTCTATGGATGAGTTATTTTCTAAAATTTTGCCATATTTTTTACAATTTAAATAGCTTGAAGTTGCAAGTTGTTTCAGTTATTTGACAAACTTGTTGTTTGGAATTAAAAATTCAAATTTCATTCATTCTAGGGGTATATACTGCATTTTGGTCCCTTTGTGTTCCTTTGTTTATCATGTTGGACCCAGGGATTGAATTGCTTACTCCACACAACTATCACACATAGAAGCTCAAGATATCACACTTGTTGCAATCTAGGGGTCTTTGGCAAATGTTAGATGCCGATAAACCTGAGTTCACAAAACCATTTGAGCAATTTGTTCATAGAAACAAAATGGATGAGGTTAGAGGACTTAGTTTTCCATGTGTCTAACAATTTGTTGTTTCACATTGCAGAGTGTAAGACACCTAAAGAAGTGTGGGATAAGCTTGCCGAGTTGTATGGTAAAGTCAATCAGTTCAAGATCTTGCAACTTGAAGCCAGTCTCACCTCTCTCTCTCCAGATGCCTTCCCCACTATTTTAGATTTCTTTGTCTGATTCAAATTGATTTTGTCACAATTAAAAGGATGTGGTCATGCCAAAATGATAAGGAGTGTATTTTCTTGATCTTGTCTAAGCTGAGAGGTCCTTTTGAAGTGTTTGCCTCTACTTTATATTCTACCATGAATGCTATGGGAGAAGATCATAAGATGCCTTCATTTGAGGAATTCTATCGATTGACTAGGGAGCAGGCCAAGATGATTCAGATGGATGCTCTTCCTAAGAGTCATGCTTTAATGGATCAATCATCCAAGGGCAGGGGTAAGAACAAGAAGAAGCCCAAGACAGATTCATCTGAAGGTGGTGAGCCTCCCTCCAAACCTAAGGTGAAGAATGATTAGAAGACTAATCATCCTCCTCCTCCCCCTTCTAACTCTAGCAAGTCATCCTCTAAGTCTAAGAAGAAGGAAAATTGTTCCTTTTGTGGAAAGTCAAGACATAATGATGCAGTAGCATTAGAGAAAACCATGAAGAAGCACAATGTTGCCATGCCTAAGTCTTCTTCCTTGGGAAAAGGGTAAGCTCTCATAGTAGGGGCTTCATCTCCTACCAGTAACAGTTGGATTCCTGATTCTAGTGCTTCATATCATATGACTCATGTTGAGGATCTTCTTGATTCTATTTCCTCTTGTAGTACTTCTCATATTGTAGTTGGGAACTCTTCACATATTTTGGTTGTAGGAACAGGCTCAGTTAAAATGCATGATGATTGCATTGATGATGTTCTTTTTGTTCTTGATATTTCACAGAATCTATTTTCTATCTATCAGATTTGTCATCATGGTGAGGGGAAGGTAGTTGAGTTTTCCGCCACTAATGTGACTATTCAAGAGTTATAGGATCCTGAGAAGGTTGTTGCTACAGGAATAGTTGATGATGTAGCCCAT